>OZ010738.1:109809613-110182218 GCA_963932295.1 Tipula lateralis
TGTCGTGAAATATATAATTATTTATTAATATAGTTTATTTATTTATACTTAATATAATTATTATATTTAAAAATTAAAAAACGGATTTGATATTCCCCCAAAAAAACTAAATTTGTACACATATTAAAATTGAATGTGGGCAATTCGCCGAGGAGAATCGCAACAGAAGTGCGGGTCGGGAGTACGATGTGGATAAGTATTGTTAGATATTGGAGAAAAAAAAATAATTTGCTTGTGATGACCCGAGACAAACATAAGAGCACATATAATTGTTTCGTTTATTTTTTTTTTCTATGCCATCTGTTTTGGGGCTCAAGGCACTCCCAACTCTTTCGCGGTTCGCTTATTTACGTCCTTACCTTACGCTTTGCAGCCAAATCGAGGACGTACGGCTATAGGTCCGATTTTCCTAACCATCTGCACATTGCATAGCTCCATGCCAGCCTATAGTACTGGCATGGAAGACGGGTCGGTCCATGGATTCTGCACTCCAACAGGGGGTCATAGTTGTGTTCATTAACACCACCGATCGTAATCAAGTGGTGAAAAATCCCTTTTGCAACCTGCCCTTATCGGGATTCGAACCCGGTACCTCCCGCTCCAACTGCCACAGCTTTAACCACTGCGCCACTTGGGCGGTATATATAATTGTTCACATTAGCCAGAGTTAGAAAGTGAATTAAAAAAATAGGCTATAACAACAGAAAAAGCTCAAACTATCAAATTGATATTCTTTTAAAGGGACGACAGATTGCCATTGAAAAGAATTCAGCAATTTTAAAAGTGGTGCCAAATGGTGCTTTGTCTTTATGAGCAGAAATGGATTATCTGTACAGGCAGTTATGTCTGTGGATCAGCCATTACCCATTGGTTGGAAGGAAAAAGTATTATCTTGCCAATCAATAAAATATTGAAATATTGACCTCTCAGCTTTGACATGCCCTCCACTAGGACGATGTTAAAAGTAGAGAATCTTGTATTATGTTGTACAGTTAATGGCGGCAATGCAATCCAATGAAAATATTAATACGAAAAACAATACCTAAAGGTAATTTTCAAAATTACAGCATCATAATTACGACAGCGGAGAGAGAATTGATGAACGAAGAAATAATGGATATTGAACATTTGGCGACGAAGAAAATGATCATTTTTCAAACCAAAATCCTTATTGATTTTTCATCCCCATCGGTCAAATCTCACTGAAGACATTAAACAAAAAATACAACTCTCTCAATTGGCAGTCATAATTTATAAAATTATAACAACCTCTCGAATTACCGGTTAATAAGTGGTTGAAAAATCATACCCGCAAGGAATGGGAGAAATTGATGATTAGTGGAATTCATACATACGTTTACTAAATTCTTAAAATCGAGTCATGGTAAGATAGATATATGTTTTCGGATTACTGAGAGTTTGGGTAAAGTCAGGATGGAAGGTATTAGTATCGGATTTCGCTAAGCAAAACTCTGACAACGAGGAATTATCACTGCCGATTTCACAGTTGAATCAAACACCGAATTTATGGGTTTCGAGTATGAGCAAAACTTTCATGGTGTTTCATATAACCCCGCTGAATATACTCAAAAAATAGGGTACTTGTGGGTGCTTTAAATTCAATATAGTAAAAGTTATTTAGTGGATCAAAATCGTTTTAATTGAAACTTAAACAAAATTTTAAGAAATAGTTAGTGTATGGAAGATAAAACGAAAGGCCGGAATCCGAATAAAGCGACTATGATAAAATAATACTGGCATTAGAACGAAAGTACCATTTACGCAAACTGCATAATATGTTCATATTATAGAGATTAGCGGAATATATACTACAACATAGCTTCTGAGTAAAACAAACGAGTCAAAACCAAATCAGATGGAATTTATGATCTCTGCAAGACACTTTAAAAAAGAATTTCAAAATAAGAGCCATTTCAAGGGTTTGAGACGTGGAGTGATAAATGGCGTTAATGAATCAAACAATCTTTATTTTATTTAGAAAAATATTCGTACAATTGCAGAATATCTCCTCGTTCTCCTTTGATAGAGTTCTGTTTATCGATTATAAACCTATAATGTCTTTACAGTATCAGGATTGACTATATGAATGACTTTAAGCTATTTATGATTTACATAATTGAAAATCAAGCCCTTTTATTCCAAGATTATTATACCATATTTACTAACATTTACATATATTAGATCACAAGGCTATGTAACAATTTATATCGTGTCATCTATTCGGCTACTTAGGTTTCAATCAATATAGATCTTTATGCTCGATCCTGTGAAAGTTATCAGGTTGTGTTTTAAGCTATATATCTCCATGACATACTTGAACCTTGTAACTCGGTCTTAAGCTTGTTGAATCCCGCAATACCCAATTAAACCACAATATATGCGTGCTATTAACTTTAATACAAAATTATGCCATGCTGTCATTTTACACTATGAGTGTGGTTTTTGTATTTGTCCTTTTCCAGACCAATTTAAATGACCATACGAACACTTCTCGCATTTAATTGTTTACAAATTTTGTCTATTAATTACCACATCTAATTTTTCCAGCTTAAATATATATTCTTTTCTTCCGGTTGTAAACCAAATTTAAAACTCAGTTTAGGTTATATTTTGTTGTTATATAAGTGACACGTCTCATACGACACGCTGCTATCCGAATTTTCCCAAAAATAGTTCACTTCTTTAGAATAGTACCTGAGCTTTTCAATGCCATATTTTGATACCATTTATTCTTACAAGATAATTTTTGTGTTAGTTCTCTCCTTATCGTGAATTTGTATTAACGATCCGTTACTCTTCATTTGCGGACTCAATAGATTTCATGCTTTCAACCAATTTTAACAAATTATAGAGTCTATATCCTGCGCCTGAATAAGAAGAACAGCGTTTACACTTTCAATGATTTAATGTTGATCGTTTATATATGCGAAAAGCCTTACAAACGCGATACATTCTAGAAATCAAACATAAATCTCGTACCATGGCAAAGGTTAACCAATTTCCCATATAGCTATATAGCTGATCTTAGTTAAAAATGATCAATATCCGCAAACTTACCAATATAACCGATTCCTTGTTCAATCTCATCAATACGACATCGTGTCACTAATCGTGATGCCTCTGTAACAAATCTATCTACATATGTTTGACACCGTTCCCAATGATGTATTGGTACATCACCCACATGACATATATAGCAAACAGCCGTTAATGGCGAATGTAAAAATAGCGTAAACAATGATCCATGATGATGTAAATCTGTAAATGGTCACAAAACAGAAACATATCAAACACAGTCAACGGAACACAATACAATACTACCTTGGTAACTACTCGGAACATCTTGCGGTGACATTAATATAACTAAAGGTTGTCCGAAATATCTGAAATAAAAATTAATTTTTATAACAGTTATTTGAATTGACCTATCTGCAATTGGTCTTACCTAGGAATATGTTGAAATACGAATGAGTTATCCGAATCGATAATTATAAATAACGGTCGTCGCGTAAACGGGTACAAATCACCAGGATACAAACAATGAGATTCTTTATAACCACTTCCCGATTTACCACGACATGCTAATCCGCCTTCTAATGCGTCACGTTTGACACTTGTTGCTAAGCCACCAAGTTCGTAACCATCTAAAATATTTAAGCATTTTTCGTCACATGACGCATACAAATATCAATTTTATATTATATAGATACGTACAATCTTCTGGATGTTTCGTAGTCGAGAAACAGCCATCAGCTGACATATATAGTAGTAAAGCACCACCAGGAGGTAATTCTTTTAAACCGCTAGATAGAAATACTAATAATTGTGTAATTGAAGGTTTGTACAAAAGATACTTGTGTGGATTGTCTCGATAGTGTCGACGTTCTCCATTTTCTATATAACCTTTCGAACCGGGCACACCGTACGGAGGCATTCGACTAGCTGCTGGGCTTGCATCATGTCCCACTAAAGTTGTATGCGGATGTCCTGCCATCGGATGTGTGGATTCAGTTGGCTCGCGCTCTAATGTTTGTAGCATTCTGAACAAGTGAGATACAAAATCGTTAGGAATAGTTTATGAAACATAATGATGTTGCTTGTATACCTAAACATGTCCATTGTAAGTTCGGAAAATTTCGCCTGTTCACACGCAGAGCCAACAATTAAAATTTCTTGTAGACTCAATGTCATGTGCGGTGATCGTTCGCATGGCGGTGTTGTCAATGGACTCAGCCTAGAACCAGAACCACTACTCATAAAAAAGTGGAGTTTTATTAAATTCCAAAAAAATTGTTTTTAGCCCGTGCTTTCCCGACATTTTTTTTTTGAAAATAACTAAATTGAAAAACTCTATGAATGAACAACCAAAAAATTGTCTGACTGATTTTTGGTCATGAATGTGTGGTGGAAGTGGCTATATGGTGGTGAATGTGTATAGGGGTGTTGTGAGTCTGGTTCTGTGTAGTATGAGTATGTATATATGATAATGTGATTATTCGCACATGATTCATAATTATGATGGGCCATAATTGATAATTTAATCGTCAATTTATAAAATGGGAAATAACTTAACGGAACAGGAAATGGAGGATACGGAATAAATATCGTTACATGGATAGATGTGAAAATCAAACATAATAACTTTAATATATATAAAATAAGTAGGAAATGGTAAATGGCATCATGAAAACTTAACAAATTTTAAAAAATTCGAAAACGTTTTTTTTATTCTTCATTTCGGTGGAATGATTGACGGGCTATTTTGTTATCAATTTTTATTTTTCGGGATGTATATCGATAAAAACTATAGTTTCGATCGATATACATCAAATATATTATGTACATAACATAAAGTTTGATTCAAATAATTGTGCGCGTATAAAACTTACCTTTGGCTGTACGTTTTGTGATGGAACGCGCGTATCTACTTGAATTAAACTTTTCAAATGTCAAAATATATTATAATACGTAAGTGTGTTAACAGATTCGGTCGATCGAACAAATCTGTTAACCCAGTCCCCCTCGCATAAAACCCATATGTAATTTTGAATTATTTGAACAAAAATTGTACAAAAAATACTTTTTTTATAAAGTTGGTCATATGTTATATATAATATTTATACACACATACAGATAACTTAAAACTTAGCTTACCATTTCGGATTAGGATACTGATGAATTTATTTGACAGTGTTTTAAGTTGAACAAAGCTTTTATTTAGTCAAAACGTTCATATTAACGAGTTGCATATTTTGACACCAACTATAAGCAATGACTTTTATTTCGTAACATCAACACACTAATCAACAATATTAATTAAAACTAATCAATAAATCCATGTCATAGTTTAAAGACAGTTCTTTAACATTTTCCTAAACATCTATACACAAAAGCTGATTCGAAATTTTATAATGGCACCATCTACATAATCGATGTAAATTATAAGGGCGCAACGATTGAATATGATGATATCCGGTCCAGCCATAAGAACAAATATTGTGGCCAACACGGTATACCGATATATTATTAACTGTTTTTACTAAGTCCTGCTTTCGTAAATCCTATATTGTTAGCATTTTACTGGTAGCAAAGCATTTATTTATTTTCTCTAATGTACCATTTCGTAACAATATTGTTTAGGTATTACTTCGACCATTGTTGAAAAAATTAAAAATAAACTGCTTTAAAAAGTTTTGATTAACGTGGGATATTTGTTCTGTGTTGAAGACATAAAGTCATTCCGAATTGAGTAGAAAAATTGATTCAAGCGATGGGAAACTTTTATTTAAAAGTAAATATTGCTACACCAGAAATGTGGAGAGCAAATATATTACACAGTCTCTGATGAACTACCCGTTTATACTAAGTCGGATGAGTAGTGCATAAACGAACAAATAATCGGCAACTCAATAAATTACAAGTTGTCTCAAACAAGATTTAAGAGAAAACATGACATCAAATTAAAAAGATGTAGCAACAAAAACCATAAGCAGTAGTTGTAAACAAAATTAAACACAACCATAATATAAATGAAGTTCATCCTGTCCAACAGCAGAAATAAAGGAAGCATATAATTATTTTCTAAAAATATCATAATAATTAAATAAGTGACCCAATTATAAGAAAAGAATAGGTGAATTTTTTTAAATATCACTATTGATTTATGGTACTGGTACGATCTAATGCCAGGTGAGGAGTTAACAAAATAATTACAAGGGTGTTTTTACTTCAGCTCTTAGTGCGAACAGAAACCACACATTGAATATACATCCTGCTTGAAGTGCACTTAGAAAAGTACGTGCCAAAGTACGGTCTAATAATCCTTTTGCCATTAAAGAGGTTTTAGAATGCATTGTCGTAAAATTTACCAAATGGAAAATTGGCTTGTGGCGGTTGCAGTCGTTGTCTTTTTTTAAAACATAATATCTTCATACGAACTCGTTAAATATGAAGATATGACAAGAATAATATATAAGATATACACTATACATGAAGATTTCTACATTGAAACTTCAAGGAAATCTAGTTTAATTTTAAAATTTAAATGGTTCCATCTAACATTTATATGGACAGCATTCTTTGACGTGACTCAAAATGTTGACAAGATCTAACTCGAAAGTTAGATATAATTTCAAGTTAAATAGGATCAACCATTCTCAGAATTAACAGAGATCAAAGATAAAGTGTCACAAGAAGGTATTTTAATACATACTCATCTTCAATCACTTGTTTAGAAGAGATATTCCACTTACTTAGGACATAATTACTCTCACCTTTGCAGATGAAACTGTTGTCATGACAGTAGGATACTCTATAAAGAGTGCATCCAACTAACTTAAAAATGGGTGAAGCAGTCTCAACGGATAGAAGCCAATGTCGACTACACAAACAAAAAACAACCATTTATCTTTGGTTGAAAATAATGTTCCATTACTAAATGCTAACTAGTCACAATAACTGGCGATGGAAGATGCATGTCAAGAAGAAATATACAGAAATATGTACTAGCTTCTGGAAAGAAACTATCAACGGTCAACAAATAATAACAAATGTTATATAAAAAGATATGAAAACGCGAGAATAAACCGAGAAACATGGAAGTTAACCGAAAAATTAAAAATTACCGACATTGTAAAAGTGATTGGACGGAAACCACAATGGGTGGATGGAAAATTATTTAAACGTTGATGCCAACAATAAACTCAATCACAAGAAGAAAGTGTAGAAACTCAAGAAGGTAAAAACGTTAGCTTTTTTCTATCAACAAATCAAATCATACCCAACACAATGCACTCCAGATGGTATACCGTTTGTTAATAAATTATACCTGTATAAAATAAATTGATATGACTTCTCAATTCATCATGTTAAGATTTTTTTTGTTTAAAATTACATCAAATTAAGTTTATTATTTCGACTATCAAGTATTGAAGAGGGAAGAAGAAAGATGTTTTCATAGTTTCTAATCCATTTAAATTAAACATATTGTGTCTGTTGAAATAACTACTACACTGTATAAATGAATATAGTGATCGTCGGAACCGCATCGTGAATCATTTGTCGATAAATCGTAATGAATCCTAATTAAATTCAATTCAATAGATCGCAAACTGAAATCATAAGTAAGAATAATATAAAAAATATAAGTGATGAATATAAGCCACCCAAAAGCGGAAACAGATTTTCAGTGTAACCGTTGGCCGTTAAAAAATTTGAAACAGCCAAATTTTGTTTGAAAGTACTGAGGTTCGAATGCTTAATTCAAATAGCTATACCGGTTGCTCTAATTACAAACAAATACATATTTGCAGTCATAATCACTTTTAAGATTTGTGAACATTTTGACCTATAATTTGAATTGCGGTTGATGGTAACACTACTCCAAGTATATTATTTACCAAACTAATAAAAAAATTCATTCAAAACGTTAAAATTATTTTGTACGGAAGGAAAACATAAGTAATCGGCAAACCTCTACATCAAAATGTGAAATCCCAAATTCAGGCTGGTTCAAACGGTTCAGCTATAATTAACAGTACTAATGACTCAAATAGTGAACGAATCTATACTGATAAGGAGATATAAATGTGGAGATACCAACTTAAAAAATACTATCAAATTTTTGATTTTGTACAAGGATGATAGACAGCTATCGGGTGATTATTTTTAGCTGAATCTATATTTTTGTATAGTTTCGGAAATCGATAAGCTGAACATTCTTTTGTAAATGAGCTATAAGCTCAAAATGGGTGTTTAGTTTATAAATTGTTGTAAATAAATAGACATTTACTCTTCTCATTTATTTTGCAATATTGAAAGTAGAGTGATACTATAAACTAGCTACCGGTAATTCACGTCAATCCACTGAACTTTCCTTTTCTGCTCTGGAGTATCCAATAATACCAAAAAATCAGAATGTTAATAAGGGTTTTTACCAACGTCAATGCGGATTTCAAAAAACAAATTAAAAAACAATTTACTATAGAGTATAATTAAGGAGTTGATTCGTAAAATGAGACTTTGAAATTAACAAACAAAAAGTTCATTAGTGACCGTGAACGAGAAACAAAACTACAAAATACAGATGGCCTTTAGCTAGCTTCTTAAATGTTATCACAAAGTAATATGCATGATAATGCCTTTTACATATTTCACAATACTATGAGTTGAGCAGGTCTAAATGGATTACACTGTATAAGAAGCAAATAATTCTAAATAGATGAAGAACAGTAATCATATTGTGATTATTGAGAAGGTACCTTTTTACTCCGAGGATACATTAGCCTGTGAAGGCAACAAAGGATTTGATAATTTTAAATAGCAATTCTTCATAAACAGCACATCAAAATCTGAACATCAACAGAAAATTTAAGTATGTAGTTCTCCGATTGCTTGTAATGATATGTGTTACATTTGTAGAACCACCGCTCATTAAATTAACATTTATATACGAAATTTAAACGGTTTAAAATAAATTTATACAAAGATCAAATTCAAAAGCTTAATTAAAAACAAAACAATATAAATTTTGATTGAAAGCACATTATACATATACATACATTTAACAACGATATTTATACATAAAGACAGAAAGCTTTTTTAACAATATTACACAACAATAATGATATACACACTTTATAACGACAACAGCAAATTTATACCTTAAACTTATACATATATGACCAACTTTATTGATAATTTAATTCAATATTAATTAATTTAATAACATTTAAAATAAATAAATAAAAAAATATTGTGTAGTGATGTGTAGAATATTTGTAGTTTTGTATATTTATAAAGTGTAAGCTTTTCAAAGCTTTATATAAGTACAAACAAATAAAATAAAGTTTAAAATAATTCTAAAAACAAAACTTGTACTGTAACTTAAATCGAACGTTTGTGGTTATATTCGATTTAAGCTCTTAAACTTACAGATTTGTTGATTTCTATTTTATATCAAATTGATGTTGCGGATACTCTCGTCATATACTTACATTACCACGAATATTACGATACCGCAAAGTAAACAAGAAATTAGTGATGATAGTGACACTGATTACGATTTACGGATTTGCCATTTTGATCATTAATTTCTAGCATACTTTTAATCAGTTTTTTTCTTTTTTGGATAAACAAATTGTTTGACAGTAATTATTAAGAAAAATATCAAACCAAACCAAAAATAAAAACAGAAAGAAGTTTTAAAAACACAAAACAATAAAAAATGTATCCAAAAAAAAAATATTCTGAAAGCACGGGCCTCAGCAAATTCTACACATCAACCAGGATTGCCATCGTATATCTTACCTATGAGACAGTACAATGGGATTTGAATCGGCATGCAATACGGCGACAGCTGATTCCGCCTTAATAAATCCCTTGATCTCTTCCAATACCAAATTCCATTCTAATTGATCCTCTGGTTCATATCTACAATGGAAAAACGAAAAAGAAACGAAAAAAAAACAAAATGGTGTGAAAATATTTCGTACACACATGTACGCCACTTTATGTCTTATATGTGTATGTGTGTACACCAAGATTGCGCGGTGAAACTTACGTTGAAGTATATTCTTGTATTTGACGTTCTAATTCAATCACAAGTTCACGTACTAATTTCATTTTCTTCAGTAATAAGCATACAACAATAAAACGAGCATAGTATCGTAATTTTTTCACCATTAAATCCGGTCTGGAAATATTTTCACGCCTTTAAGTTTAATCTTGAGTGGTTTTGGATTCATAAAATTCACACAAATACTTACCGGTCTTCTTTTATCGCTCGCGAATAATATGCACGACCACGGATTGCTGCATAAAATTGATAAGCTTCATTTAAATAATTTGTTTCGCTTGTTCTTAAACTGAAAATAATAATAAGAAGAACAATATTAATTGAATATTGTTGTACAAAACGTTACAGAAACGTTATACACAAACAAAAATGGTAGAGGATCGAAGTATTAGAAAAGAAATTAGAATGAGTCCCTAAAAGAATCCAAATGTAAGCAAAGCCTTTTTCTATAACCACGATCTGTCAAATTATGTCGAACAGTATCGAAATAAATACAAAAATTTAATCCACGACACAATTATCGTAATTTATCGCAATGAATCGGTGCTTGATCTAAACTTTTGCTCGATAAAAATAAACTCAAATGATGTATTAAAGGTAGCAGGTTCCTTGCAACTAAACGATCCTTGAGAGTTTCTCATGCCATCGCCACGATTTATCTAACGATTAATGTCGCCGGCAATGTGAAATCATTTTATGCTCCGTGATATAATTTACTCCGTGAGATACAAACTAGTTCGAATCGAAAAAAATTTCGCCACTTTTAAGCAATGTATTGATAAAAATTGAAACGCCTCGATTTAACTCTGTCTGTCGAGTTTATGGAAAAAATTGATTTTAAATGATCTAGCTCTTACAAGAATTGAAGCCACTTGATCAACTTCATTGCCTCTTAGCTGAAAATTAAATGAAACACTCATTATTCCATCGTAAAATATTATTATCGATAACTCTCAATGGTTACACCTACAAGTAAAATAGACGTGTTTAAGCAGAAGTTAATCCTCACTGTTTTGTTTGATTTTCTATCTTATAGGCAGAAGAAGCCATTATACAGTTGTATTATTGAAAGAGAAACAGATTATTTTGAATAGAAGATCGTGGTTATAACGACATATCTCTCTCTCTCCTTTTATTATATTGCTGGTCTCATCACAAAGTAGCGGATTGAGTGCGAAATTAATAAGCGTGCTCCTCTACAAACTATATTGCAACATTCTATGGATGTCATTCTTCATTCGTTCATAAGGAGACTAAATACCATAACAAACCAACCGTTGTTATCATTCAAAGCTCTGGACATTATACTAGCAATGTCCACAATGCTAAGAAAATACAGGTAGCATTTCAATTTGCAACTATAATACTTCATAATAAAACGATCAAACACTGATCTGATAGCAAAATAATTAGGATAAAGACAAATAAATAAGGGAATGATGTTTTAACCATTATTTTGTATATACTTACTAATAATGATAATATAATTGTCCAATTTTACTAGCTATTTCACCAATTTGCCATCGCTTTAAACCATATTTTGAATCTAACACTAATCTATGTTGCTGCTGGAATTTCCATAATTTTGTATATACATCAAATGTTCGCCCAAAATAGGACTGCCATTGTCTATGGCCATATTGTGGTAAATCACGTAGTCCGTTAAATAATTGCTTTGATTTCTCCAGCAAATGACAAAATTCCAAAACTATTTTCCTATCCTGTTCCTCTGTTGAATCCATTTTAACCATTTCCTTTCACAAAAGTAGTCTATGTTCCTTACAACGTGTTGTTTGATTTTAATGCTGCTTTTTTCGTTAACTTCGTACGAATCCGAGCCCAAGCAAGGCTTCCACTTTCAATTGAACGAATACAATTTTTCGATCACAATGTATGTGTTCTAGCTTTTTGTAAACCTAGAAATAAACGCAAAAACAAAAATATTAATAAACGTAATGAACCAATAATTCATGGATGTATAAAATAACATAAAGACATAGCCATTTACATAACACAAAATTACATAAGGATAAGACAACCTTGAACATTATTATATAGTAAATCTCGTTTCTAACAATTGGCTTGACTTCAAGTCACTTGACAACTATAATATTAAACACAAACTAATCGCACAGTATATAAATTTAAACGGTCGCTTATACATCTACTGTATTCAGCTATATACTAGACTATATACATATCCAATTCAAAAATATATTTGGGCGTCAAAATAGCTCGGCAACTATACACATATATAATATATACAGAAAAATAAACCAATAAATCTTTCATTTTTCGATTTCTTGGATATTTCCATGGAGGACTGAAATACATTTCCTCCAAAAATGGCCATAAAACATGGCGTCGATAGACATTAAAATTATGAACTGGAAAAGAAATATCTTTCTGCAGAGCATAGAGGAAATATAAATATGTTAATTCTTATCTTTGTTTTAGATGAAATAGATAAAATTCTGTTGAAACAAACAATTTGTAGGATAATCAAGGTGAACGAAAATGAATCAGCGCTGACATTTTTATTCCGCAAGGGGTTCAAACTCATTTGTAATACAGAACTAAATCCTGAAGTGCCATTAGTTATATACCCTCAGACGTATTGATGTTTGTCCTCAAATTTATGTTTTCTACAGGTGGGGAGAAAAAGGGTTCAATTAACAAGCAATTGATTTTGTCTCAACACTTTGCAAAATTGCAACAACATTGAAAATATACGGATGCGTATAGTGGTGATTTAAAAGCAGTATAAACGAAGTTCCATTTCAAATATTTGAGTTAATATCAGAAAACGTATCAGGTCAACGGTCGTAAATATCGCTGACCGTGTCTCAACTGAGACATTTAGAACCATTAGTACGTTATTGGTGCACAATGTAGGTGGTCAGCCCAACGCATGCTTTTACACACAATCTCATTTTATGTTATCCTTAGCATGTTAATTTTTGGCCAACGGCGAGAATCGTACTCGAGACCGCGGTTTGATGACAAACTCTTAACCACTAACTTACAATAAGCGACAATATTCGAATGATGATCATTTGTTTTTGCATCCAGCTTCTTCTGATTTTACTACCACAGCTTTAAAACAATGTTATACAATCGCTTTCCAGTTCAATAAACACCGTAATATGAAACACGACCAAATTTCCTACAACCTTGGATATTCAAGCCACCAACTAATTAAGCAAGAAAATACGATCGATTCTTGAAGACAGCAGCCGTCAAAGTAACAGCTAATTCCTTAAAACCTAAAAATATTGATTTACTAACTATTTGGCGCATAGATCGTCTATCAATTACTTGCTGTAAGTTAAATCACATTTCATGCTAGATTAGATTCTGACAATGAATAAACTCTTCCGAAAAAGACCAGTTTTATCATTTAGCCGTTAACAATCCAGTGATTTTTAGCTAGCAAATTAAGAATTTCTGCGGGCAATCAAGAACTCACATCATCCGTGAAATTTGAATGTATTGTATGATTATACCCGATAGATCGTCTTTAAAGTTACGAGTCATGTTTGATGGGTCGCCGTCTACAATATCATCGAGGAAATTACACAAGTTCTTAATGATTTTAGGTTCAGTTCTTCAATTGTTCATCCACATGCAATCAAAGCTGACTGGTTATTATAAAAACTACCGACAAATTTAAATAGGTAGTTGATCAAACATTTCAACTTAATTTTGGAGAAATTTGTCAAACGGAACACAATATTCAAATTGAAGACAGTTACATGGACCTCGTTAGCACGATTATTGAGTACTTAATGTTTTAAATAGTTACTTGACACTAAGGCATCTTACTAGATCTAGCGTTTAGCTAATTCCTAATTTATCAGTGTATAGTACTACATAGTAGGCTTAGGGAATTTGTCTATGAGATAAAAACAACCGATTCAGAATGAAAGAAACAGAATAAAAAATAACAAAGATCGTCGACAGATTTGCACAAATTTGCAGTCAATAGTTAAAACTGCAACTCATCAGAGTGAGGTTAATCACCGAATGATTAAAACATTCGGTGATTAAATCATAGTAACTTTGGGCGTCTATATAACACATCCTGGATGGAATATGTGCAACAAAATATAAATGATACAAGAAGCATGACAAATTCCAAAATTATACGGGCATAAACACTGCCTTAGTTTAACATTTTTCACATTTGCGGCTGTATACTCTCGATAACTTCACGAATTCCATGTTTAAGGTATTGAATCCATTGTGGAGCATTTGCATAGACCTTATTCTTCACGTGGTCTCAAAGAAAAAAGGCTAAAGGTGTTAAATCACAAGAACACGGTGGCCAATTGTGATCACCTTTTCGAGAAATAACACCGTCAGGAAACTTTTCTTGGAAAATTCCGATTGTTTCATTGCTTGTGTGTCACGTAGTGCCGTTTTGCTGAAAATAAACGTTGTCCACATTAATATCTTCTAATTTCGGCCATAAAAAATCATTAACCATAGCTCGGTAACGCAATCTATCACCAGCATCACTTTCGAAAATGTAAGATCCATTCACACCGCAAGCCTAAAAATCGCACGAAACAGTGACACGTTGAGGATGGAAAAGATTTTCAACAATCATTCTTGGATTTTCTAAGCTCCAAATGCGAAAATTCTGCTTATTAACGTAGTCTCCTAGGTGAAAATGAAGCTTATCACTGCAGATGATTTAGACCGAAATTAAAATCGATGAAATACTGGAACATTTTGATACATTTGAAGGACAGAATCAGCAAAGATAAGACATTTATGGTGATCGACCGGCTTAAGTTTTGTGTTAACTAAACTTTAAAACGTAAGTCTTTATGCAAAATGCGGTGTAATGTCGTTTGTGGATTCTATCATTCAAAAGATCGACGAGAAATCGACAAACCTGAGTTTTCTTCAACACTTCGGGCTACAACAGCAATATTTTCAGTTGTTCTTGAGCAACACACACATATTCAATCTATTTCTTTGTGCAGATGATTAGGTAAATCGGACCTATAGCCGTACGTCCTCGATTTGGCTGAAAAGCGTAAGGTAAGGAACGTAAATAAGCGAACCGCGAAAGAGTTGGGAGTGCCTTGAGCCCCAAAACAGATGGCAAAGAAATAAAACAAATAAAAAATTTATTTCTTGTGTTTACAACGGATAGTAGTAGCCTTGGAAATCTCAATCAAATTCTTAGCGGTAATGCTTTAGATTGCGGTGGCAACACGTATGTTACGCTTTGGAATATCAATGTGATTATTAAATGACAAAACGTCAATCCATCGTTTGTTCATTCTTTACTGGTAATGCTCATTTCTTCGATAAAACTATATGTTGGTATAATTCTACAGATTTATTTAAATCGTCAATTATTTTAATTGACAAAAAATCATTGACTTCGTGATATTACAAGATGTGAATTCGAATTATATATCTAACGTTCCTTAAATGAGTGGACAAATAATACGTTATGGTGGAAATCTAAGTAGTGTTGCCAATAGCAAGTAATGTAAATTTCTCCCGAAAATGATGAGTCAGAATTTACCTGAATTAAGTAGTTGCTCAGTTAGTAAATGAAACATATACATTTATACTATAGTATGCTGTGGCGACCAGAGTAACTGAAATTATTCACAAATACAAAATTATATCATAACGCCACGTTCAATCAAAATAAAAATCGATATTTCGAGTTAAGTTCTTGTAATCCACTAGAACTGTCGCGTCACTACTAAAAAGTACATATACGAATCATACAGTATAAACATCAAGTCCAGTAGCATATGCCTGATGAGATGGATTTGATCTTTTCGCTTACATAGTCATTCAATGACGTCATCATCAGGTCGAAACCGGCCAAGTGGATAACAAGATACAAGCAACAACACGAAATATCAACACACATTCAAATACATATAAAGCTTCACGCTTTATATTAGTGACCCCAACGGCCCTATTTAGTTACGGATCCTTTACACGTCAATATCTTATGACACAAAATTTCATCGCACCCTCCTGTCTAAACTAACCTCACATAGCAAAAAATTAACTTCCCACAATGGAATTGTCTGCCTTTCTCATATAGTGGTTGTCCGTTCTGCTCTTTCAAGGCTAAGATAATTTCCAGGAAGTTAATAAGGTTCGTTTCATGTCGCAATAAGCCGCGAAATCAGGTTCTCAACTACGGCATTCAATAATCCTAATCAAAAAAGGAGGGAGAATTTACTTGTGGGGGAGTTGTAATGTTGTGGCGTTCAGAGTAACTGAAATAATTCACAAATACAAAATTATATCATAACGTCCCACGATGAATCAAAATAAAATCGATATTTCAAGTTCTTGTACTTCGCTAGAACTGTCGCGTGACGATTAAACGTGCATACATATACAAATCTCACAGTACAAACATCAAGTCCAGTAGCATATATTGATGAGACGGATTTGATATTTTCGATCACACAACAAATCCATGACGTTATCAGATCGAAACCGGCCTAGCGAATTACAACAGACAAGCAACAACTCTGAAGTACAACACACATTCAAAATTACATAAAAAAAAGCTTAACGCTTTACAATACAAACGAAACATGACTGAGATTTCATCCAGTTTGTATATACGTATTGATTATCATGGTTTATTTATTAGGCCATAGAGCTATACTGCAATAGTAACCAACACGGATACTTATAAGCAGGTATTCGTTTTGATTATACTTTTGTAATAAAATATACGTATTACTATCTTTAGCTGCTTCTTTTTTAAACTACATAGGTCTGTTCATTCTATTTTTGGTCTGGTAAAGTACAAAGCTATTCATTCGACCATATGATGACAGCATTTTCTCTAAATAAGACTCGAAAGAGTCACCTATTTTTCATTATTTCTTGTTTAATCTCCTCTTGCTAATATAAAAATATGTCAATATATTCAGCATTGAGCTGATTAATATTAAAAGATTTAAAATAGTGAACAAGTCGAGAAAGATTTGGAGGTGTTTCCATCTCAAAACAGCAAAATACGACGGAACAATCGTACTCAAGCGGTTAACTGAGTTAAATAATAAATGTTAGTTAGCAGATAACGAGTGAAAACTCAGTCGAGAGTACACATGTCTATATACTGTCATCCAAACCAGACATCAAAATAAGTATAATTGAAACAAAGTCACTTATATTTTATTATTAAATTATCGTATGTGTCTCTATTGTCATTTTCTTATACACACAAACATAATATACGTAATGAGTTAAAATGTGATTTGAATTTGAAAACCTATTTTAAAAAAGCAAAGAAAGCTAATTTAACAAAAGCAAAATGAAAATTATTTTCTTGTAAAATAAAAAGCTCACACCACCACATACTTATATCACGCTTGTATCGTAATTAAGACATAAGACAAAAAAAACTGCAGATGTATATCATCGACGACGACAATCAAGTTAATTGGTCGCGGCAGACTACTCAAGTATAAGACATGAGTACGAACTAATAAGAGGTTCTTGATACTAGTGCATCTCTATACGAAAACTGTAACAAATACAAACAAAAGATCCTATGTTTGTACAAGTGTATATATGTAGTCAGTCGTACTCATACCTTTATCATGCAAGAATAAAACTAAACAGGTAAAAAAAAGTTGAAACATTTAAGTATTTTTCCTATTTGTTTATATTAGAAGTGAAAAACATGAAAATAAAATACTTGTGGTCATTCTATTAGGTTAAGCTTTATAGTGGTTTTTGAGGTTTTAACGAAATATTAGATAGGTATAGTTTCTTGTTTTGTTTATAACTACAATTCACTAGTAGGTATGGATGAAAGACTGGAAACAGATTTTATTTCATAAAGGGTTTTCCAATAAGAAGTTTCATTTGGAATAGCCTACTATTTGGGAAAGCTGTCATCTTTTGACATTTGACGAGTAAAGAAACGCCATTACTTAAAATGGTACGATATACCATTGAATAATGCATTGAAATTGTTAAATTCA
The DNA here is from genome assembly GCA_963932295.1 of Tipula lateralis. Taxonomy (NCBI): domain Eukaryota; kingdom Metazoa; phylum Arthropoda; class Insecta; order Diptera; family Tipulidae; genus Tipula; species Tipula lateralis. The sequence continues at coordinate 109,827,707 of OZ010738.1, forward strand.
CACTCGAACAACTGAGAATATTGCTGATGTAGCCCGTAGTATTGAAGAAAATACAGGTTTTTCTATCCTCGTCCAATTAGATATTCCACAAACAACAACACCGTATTTTGCATTAAGACTTAGGTCTTAAAATTTTTAAAGTTCAGTTAACACAAGAACTCAAGCCGGTTGATCACCATAAACGTCTAATCTTCAGAAAATTCAAGAATGATTGTTGAAAAGCCTCACCATCCTCAACGTGTCACTGTTTGATGCGGTTTTTGGGCTGGTGGTATGATAAGAGCTTACTTTATCGAAAATAAGGCTGGTACAACTGTTACGGTAAATCGATTGCGCTACCGAGATGTGATTAATAATTTTTTTATGGCCGGAATTGGAAGATATTTATGTGGACGACGTTTATTTTCAGCAAGGCAGCGCTTTAGGGAACAAACAACGAAACAATCGCAATCAGCTCAAAATTAAATTATTATAAATAAATAAACGAATTTAGCAAGAAAAGTTTTCTGATCGTGTTAGGTCTCGAATAGGTGATCACAATTGGGCCACCGAGATCTTGTGATTTAACATATTTAGAATTTTTCTTTGGGACCACGTGAAACATAAAATCTATGCCAAGTTAAAGAGAACATATACAGCCGGAAATATGTAAATTGGTCATGAAAAATTTCATGAAAAAGATATGGTGTTGCTAGCGTACGTTGGCCATGTTGGCCATTTGGATAATATCGTTTTCAAATGTTAATGGCCTATCTTCCTCTTTACAATTCATTGATTTCTGTTAAAAAATCCTCTTTTTAGAAACTCCTTTACATATACTTGAAGAATAATAAAACAGCGCTTTACGAATCAATTCGGTACATCGATAGCTATGGGATGAATATAGATCGATTATAAGTTCTCTTTATTCATGCCCGATGTATCAACATACAGAATTGATTTATAAAGCTCTGTTTGACGATCCTTAAGGTATATACATATATCTATAAGGTGTCCCAGTAAAAAGTTAAGATTTAAAAATTTAATGAAACAAAAACGGCTTAATATATTTGCAAATTTCTGTTTTTAGGAGTCGTGACTGACCCTGGGGTACTCAATTCGGTTGGTCCAATTTCTGAGCACATTTTGGATTGTGTGCGGATCTTTTTCGATAATGGTTGCTTTAATATTTGCTTTCAAATGCTCAATTATTTTTGGATTGTCCGTACAAAACTTGTCATTCACGGCACACAAATAAAAATCCAAAGGCGTTATATCAAAGCTACTTACCGGCCAATTCACATCACCATTTCGACTGATAATGTGACTATCGAATTTTTGATGTAGTTTCACTATTGTAACGACCGATTTGTGGCATGGTGCACCATCTTGCGGGAACTTGAGATCGTCCAAACCAATATCTTTAGGATATGGCAACAAAAAGATGTTGATTTTGTTGACTGTAACGGTCGTACCGGTCTTGTCTTAGAAGAAATAAGGTCCAATAATGCCGCCACGCCACAAGCTACACTAAACAGTTACACGCAATGGATGCATTGGCTTCTCCAAATATTCTTGTGGATTTTCCGTTGACTTTTGTTTGTTTACGAATCTAACGAGATGAAAATACGCCTCGTCCGTAAAGATGATTTTTTGAGCAAAATCCCCACCAATATCAAGTTGGTCGCAGGCTCACACAACGAATCGATATCGAAGCGGATGGTCACGGTGCTTCATTTGCTGGACTAATTGAACTTTATAGGATCACAAACCAACATCTTTAAGCAAAATTTGTTGCATATAGAAGACCGGCCGATGTTCATTCGAATGAACATCGATGTACGATGACGAATTGGCGTTCTTGGCAGTTGGCGCATATTTTCGGTCACTTCGGCGATATTTTCGGCTGAACGAATATGACGAGCACTGGACTACCTAGTCGACAATCCAACGCATACTGTTGGATTGTCGACTAGGTAGTTCTTATCACCAACTTTATGCACACACATCTTGATACCGTTGGGTGTATTCTCGTATTTTGACCAAATTTTGTACGACATTTTCTTTCGATTTTGAGCCAATTCTTATTGCGTCTTTGTTATGAAAGTAAATTTCCAACATTTTTTACTTTTGTTGAAGCGTTAGCGACTCATTTCGTCAACTAGAAATAATATACTGAGTTTCTCTCAAAGAACAAATAAAATTAGTGTTGTCAGAGCTAAAATTACCGGCATATACAATTTGTACCGGTCATTGGGACACCTATACATATTTGAAATACATATAATAAATTATTAAAATTTTGGCAGTATTTGTGTATTAAAATCAGTATGATAATTGGCACGATGCAATATGATACTGTATAGTCAAACAGAAAGTGTGCATCTAGCTCCAGTTATAGCACATCTGCTTATTTAAATTCCCCGGTTATACTTATATTGTATATATATTGTATAATAGGTTTATTGTGTTGAAATATATTGTATGATAGGTTTATTGTGTTAAAAAATGTTTAAGATGGCCTCAAAGGTAGATGTTTGGTTGTGTATAAGATGCATCATATAATCATTCATCTTACTACTGCGGCAGATACGAGTTACATCTCCGGGTCTATAGAGTAACTTACATGTTTAATAATCAAAAACAACATGGACGATGACCAAAAATCGGGAAAAAAGATTTTAGGAATTTGCTAAGGAGATTATCTTCCACATTACAATACGGCTATAGTAAATATATCGAACGAATCAAAATACAAGAATCCAGACACATCCTGTGGTAACAAAAGTGATGGTGTCATCTTTGAAAACATCATTTGTAGAAACAATTGTTTGTGCATTGACCAACGATTCTACGATTTTAGAATAAGGTGAGTGGAACTGAACTCACGATAGTCACAATTAACAGACAACGTTAAGCCAGAAACTAATTGGCCATATAATAAGATTCCGGGATGGTAGTAAAAAAATAAGTTGTTTAGCGGGGTCGAACGAGACCATAATTTCAGAGATTGCTGAAAAACTAAAAGTAAGCGAGCAACAACACCATCAACATTATATTGGAGGTTAACCGGAAAAAATAAAGAATCGGAGGAAAGAGATAGGAGTTCTTCAAGATTACAGACGTTTAACGAGGAACCCGGTAAAGAGCAAAGTTAACTTTTATAACCAAATCTTTCATGGCATTTATCCCCATTAATTGATTGGTAAGAGATGCTAATTCTTAGACGTTACACAGAGATATGGATGGAAGTGCAAGTGTGATAACGTTGGATACAGCAGCAAACATGACGATTGTGCAGAATGATTTGCTTAACAATGAGATTCATCCAATAGATAGATTTAAATTCAAAACAGCAATCTCGAAAGTGAGGAAATTAGGAAAAGAGGTAAGCAGTTATGCGAATTAGTAAAAATGCGTTATTTTATCTAGCACAATATAAGTGAAATATGCTCTATATAACAATGAAATGTGTAAACTTATGTTCTCGGGTTCGATCTTATTGTACTAATTATTATATTAGGTTTATCATACTTTATTCATCATGTAAATAATGTTTACGTGATTCTAGTTTTGATTAACGTGATGTTTAGCTGCTGAGGGGAAATAGTTTTTGACAGAATATTTCCAGAGATATTCGTAGGTGTTTTTAATAAATATGTAGCCTCTGTTTAATATTGAGTCGTATATATAAAACGCCGCTTCATTGAGCAATATTTCAAGCCATTTCGTATTTACCATTTCTGCAATTTCGTACACAACTTGAAAATCATTTGGTTAAATCAATTGGTATTTGACCGACTTATTCAAGGTTGCCCGACTTATTAACGATGTAGAATCAGATAAAAATTTAAAAAAAGAAATCAGTTAAATCTTAACACTATATTAACTTTAGACAATCTACTCAATGCAATTATTTAATTGTTCGATACTGTGATTAACACCTCTTACTTTTCAAAACCGAATTTCAACATAAAAACTGCATTGCCCCCGAATTAGATTGGAACCAGCTTTTCTCTGGACCACTTACTTTTACGACTGTTAATTCGTTTTTTTAATAGGCATATATTAGATACAGTTTTGTGGTTAAATAAATTGGGGTTGGATTGCTTGTTTACCGAAAGATATCAAAGCTTCGTGTTTTGAACTTTTAATACTTCATTATGACTGCTGACGAAATCCGCACGTGTTTTTAAGGTACATATTTATTTAAAAAAAAATTGTAGGAAAAACAATAAAAGAAAAGTAAAAATATCAACTACGAGCACTCACTAATAATGGCTAACGTATAGAAGGCGTTCTTGAAGTTTATTTAATATTTCAAAGAAAATTGTATACACTTATCGAAAACATAATAAAATTTATACACGGGATGAGTTATTTATAGCACATTCAGTTTTACCTGTTAGTCATAAAATGATACATCTATGTATTTTGTATCGATCTTTAATGGAATATTATTAATAGTGGGGACTATTTGAAAGTTTCATAATACTCATTCATCCTTAAATGGTACATAATAAAACCTATATTGGTTTACACAACTATTTGTAAGGATCCTTTATAAAAATCTCTTTTTTTATTCGACCACTATTTACAACCACCCTGGTGCTCTTCTAAAAATGAATGTTCTCGTTTTGGTATCTTGAAAATGCACAGACAATTTGTCCATGAAAATTTTATACTTTGTATATAGGAAACAAACAATATCTGCTCGACAACAAATAAAACCAAAAAAATAGAAAACTTTTAAAGTCCCCGCTTGACGCAACAATAAAAAGAATACAAAGTCGAGAAAAACGTGACAAGACTTTGATTAAAGTCAACACTAAAAAATCTCATCATCACGTTAAAACTTAGAAGGAACATCGTCAACAATAAATAACAACCAAAACTGTATATATATACTTATATACATATATATATATATATATATATATATATATATATATATATATATATATATATATATATATATATATATATATATATATATATATATATATATATATATCTGTATATATATATACTTATATATATATATATATATATATATATATATATATATATATATATATATATATAAATATTTATACATACTTATATAGTTTTAAGATTTTCAAGGATCACATACCAACTGCTAAAATCTACATCACATTATTAGCGCGAATTGATACATATATCTCACCAGATTCGACTCTAGAATATTAATTGAGATATGTAATGCGTTTGGTATATATATGAACATACGTTCATTCTAGATTTGGAATGCCAGAGAAATACGAGTGGGAAAAAAGAACAGAAAAACAGTCGCCTGTCCCCCGTAATCAACTCAATATTGTTCCAAAAATATATTTCAAACACGCATTAAATATGTATTTTGATTTTCTTTCTTGTAAGAATTTCGTTTGAATGATCACCTCGACCCTTTTGATTGGCATTCGCATACATACATACATATATACAAATACAATGGCATTATATCCAATTTTTTCTATTCGGTTCATAAATTATTATGATTCATTGTAAGTTCTGTATTGTTGTAGTTGTATTATCTGAATGATTTTTGGCCAAAACTCAAAAAAAAGCCACACAAAAAATGTAAAGAAAGGCAACTTTAAGATAAGATGATATCATTGGTAATCATGATTATCAAAAATAATTATAAAGATAAATGATGGATTGAGATATTATGGAGATTTAAGTTCTCAGTTTACGATGCAAATGGAAATCGTACGTATGCATATATTATTCGAGGTACATACATAACTACTTGATGTTTAAAATGTGCTAGTTTTCGGTAAATTAACAATTTTTTGGTTGGTTTGTCATTCATTTATTAATTACCTTTAATAAAACTATAGTTACAAAGATAAACATTGAAATCAAAAAAATCTCATAAATATTACTACTCAAACGTAATACAATCAATTTTGGACCAGATTGTTGTACAAATTAATACAAAGTTAAAGTTTCTTATATGCTTAACAACATACAAAAAGTGATCCAATAGGATGCAATTTTTCTAATTGGGATTTATGCGTGATAACATCTACATCATGCTTATATGATATTTTTTGTTCAGTATTCATTGACATTTCACCATGAATAGAAATTCTTGAAAATTATTTCAAAACTCACTGTTCACTTCAATAACATATTGTTTTCTTTGACAATTTTATGGTGTTAATAATCGTTTAACTGACAGCACTATTCGCGAAATAATCAATAAATTTTGAACCAACTTTTGATTATTGGATATTCATTACGCAACTAGAGCGTATGCAAGTGGATCTAATTTGAATATTGCTGCTGTAACTGAAAGAGCACGTGAAGATCGCAATCAATCAATTCTTCGCCGTTCTCAATTTTTGGTTTCTCATATGGTTCATTGTGGCGTATTTTGAAGAGAGATCTTGGTTTGAAGGCATACAAAATGCAGCTTGTTCAAGAATTGAAGCCGGTTGCGTCATCGATTTGGGTTAGAAGTGGCGTTTTATGGACAGGTGGCATAATCGGAACGTTTTTCTTTAAAAATCCCTCAAGAAAGCGACTCGTGAATTGGCTTCCAGAATCTTGTGATCTAACGCCGTAAGACAACTTTTTATGGGGTATCGCGCGAAATGCCCAAAAGAGTGCTGGACAATTGAAACCATAGAATGGAGCATCTAAGAACCAGTCGTGGACAACATTTAAAATAAATTATTTTAAATTTTGAATATAAATTGATTTTAATGTGGTTTATTTAAAAAAAACTTCCGTTAGGTCTTATTACCCTATACATCGTTCTATATAAGAAGAGCAGGTCTATCCTATAAAAGAAGTAAGATTAATATTCCTCAGTGATCTGTATTTGTCACTCTGCCTTAATTGGATCATTGTGACATACATACCAACAGAATTATTACCATATCTGCGCTTATTGCATAGCTCCATGTAATTCCAAACACTTTGTGCTACACGCAATCAAGATGTTATAGTTGTCTTTATATACTTCATTACCCATTGTAATCAGAAGATTCATCCTGCGTCGGCTATACGATTCAACCCAGGTAATATGGTTTTGCATAATGAACACCATACAATACAAGTGCTCTATATATATACCAGAAACTCTCCTCATTTGAACCATTTTGAGCTTTTGGCGAAGCAATGCATATATCACTTATAACGTATTTAGTAATACTACGGTATATCAAAGCATCCTAAATAGAGGAGCGGCAAGCATCAAAAACGAACTTAAAAAGTTTAAACCTCATATTTACTAACACATCAATATGTATATGACGTCATTAAAAACATAATAAAATCGCCCTACAGTTCAAATTTATTACTAAAAAATTTCGGACAGTGTACAGCAAAGAAAAATAATAAAATATTTTTTATTTTTGTTTTTCTTTGCTGTCAAAAATTGTTTACAAAATTTTTAAAGGTTATACCCGTGACAATAATTATTTATTATAATAGAACGTTTATATTAAAATTAAAAATTAATATTGTATCCAAATAAATGAATTTTAATAAAAAAACAATTCAAATACTTAAAATTGTATTAAAAATTCACACTGTTAAAAATCGTAACGACTTTTATGATGCCATCTTGTATCGAGTAAAACAATTGAATGGAAATAAAAAAAATTTAAATTTTTCAATACTTCAACTTTCATTAATATGTTTGGGTATTTTAACTGTGTACTTCGTATTTTCGCATTAACAATATGCTTTAAAATATCAATAAATACGATTTATATTATTAAAGTTATTAAGTGCCATCTCTCCTCCAATATTTGAAGTCCATGTTTCTTTTTCGTAGTTCATACGTCATTGATCTCGTTTTATATATTTTTATATGGCGTTTAGAACCAATTATAACATATACATTTATAAAAATTGAATAAATCAAACCGTTTTTATTTTTATTATAATTATTAAAATAATTCGTTTTTTCATTTGGTTTCCATATATGTTATATGAAAATGTTTAATTTAAATATTGATATAAAAATAATTTTCGTTTTCAGTATTTTTCATTAATTAAAATTGAACCAAAAATCTTCAATTTTATATTAGTTCTTATGGAGTGCACGAAAATCTAGACCCCATAAATAAGCTCGATAAATTTAAAGGGTTAAGCATTGTTGCTTGTATATTTAGGATGCTATGGTTATATGTACTAACTATACTTTATTTGCGCTTTTCTTATAGATCATATGGGTCGAATAATATGCTTGATGACTTTTACTTATTCCCACATTGGGTTTGTATATTGAAGAATTTTTAGGTATGGTAAACTTGAAAGTTGCTACTAATATTTCATAGTCAGGTTATTCTTCATTGATCTGAAATAATGCGTCGTCGTTAAGAATGCTTGGGGAAATGTGTTGACTTTGATCTGTCATCTTGTCTTTGTTGTTGATACCACATGCAGCACTACATATTTTAAGCCCATTTGATATATGTAAAACTGTTTGAATTAAGAGGATTTGAAGATACTTTTAACTTGAAATTTAGGGACCTCGATTTCGTTAACGCATTTCTTGACAATCAACAGTGGAAGTAAGTTGGTACGAGTGGTTAAGAATGTTGCATGAATAGAAATAATTTTACATGAATTACATTATGTTTTATATATGGGAATCGATAAGCTTATTTTTTAATTTGTTTTTCCTGTGACCTTATTCTAGTAATTTCAGGGGAATGGAAGATTAAAATTTTGTAGGAGTTATTTTCCCTTTTCCTTAAGTGTATTCGGATCTTGGAGAAAAATTTATGTTGGGAAAACTATTCCCCATATGACTGCAGTTTATACGTTTATTCTTCTATATGCATACCTATTTTAGAAACAATTATAGTCGAATGTAATATAAATCAGTTGGCTATAACACGTCCATCAGAAATTTATTTTCCAGTTTACCAGAATACACTTATAGAAAACGAGAATCAATAAATAGCTTCGGTAGAAACTACTGTAAAGTATTTCCGGTTTCTGTTAAATTACCAGAACAGGGGCCTATTAATCGTTTCAAATCATAACTCTTTCTAGAAGACAGAGTTATGATTTGAAACGATTGGGTGAGTTATAAATCCAGAACAACTCTGATATACATATTATGTATACTAGTCAATAACGTGAACATGAAGAATTTCTCTTATCCATAATATGACAGTCAACCAACCACATAGCAACAGGTAGCGCATATACAAGCATTTTTAATGAAACCAACCGAATAATACTACCGAGTAACATTAAAAGGCACGTTTATGCTTTTAATAGTAAACACCACTTCGTTCTCCAAATATCTGTGATCATCCACTGAAATGAGTAGTTAATAGTGTACGATATGTATGCTATAGTTTCAATATATGATGTAATAGATTATATAGATCGTATATGTATTTAATAGTTTATGGTCATAGTGGAAATTCTTAACATAGTGGAATTTGATCAGAGTGTTGAACGGGAATCCTCAATATAAAGCAAACATATCTTTGGAAGCCACATTTTACAATTTAAATGAAATATCATCAAAAGCGTTAAACCGTAACCGATTGGCGTGTTTTTCGTGCTGATATTATTCCTAAAAGTTAAGCCTTCATCGACAAACCATATATAACCTTAATATGGTATAACCGCTTATCTTATCAGTTTAATCCAGCAATGGTGATGGGTTCCCTTAAAATTTACATTAACCTTGTCGTTTACTTCATGTGATGTTTTGATGATGATTCAACACGGCACACAAGAAGAAGAAAATTAAGGAAAGACCGTGCTACTCAAGGTGCTGGAATCACAATTTTTTGTGGAAACATTACATATAAATATTTCTTTTCAAAAACACCAAAAAAAGCAAATCTTGTTAGAAATAGTGTTTTGCGAATTAGTCACCAGAAATGAAGGGTCTCTGGTTAGAAAACTTGGAAGTTTAGAAAACTTCCCAACCAAAGGAATTATAGAAGTCTGTTTACAACAGAATGAAGTGATCGAAACCTTACGATGAGATGGTTAGTACGGTGCAATCAAACAATGTCCTGTGAATCTCAATTATTATCACAAGCTTGTTATTATTTTACAAAAAGTCAATTACGTGAAATATCCTCGGCTCATTAATGTGAATTAAAATCGCTCATATATTAAATGATGGTTATTACCAAGAAATTAACGAGATTATGTCTCTTAATAAATACATAATAATGATATCAGCATAAAACCAATGAAATAGTATTCGCAAACTGAATAATTCCACGTTAAGTGCAGAATTCATCTTTAAGATGACCCATCTATTAAGTCATAGGCCGACCCATCTATAGGATGGCATGGAGCTTTGAATATATGCAGAAACTGCTACTGAAACCTATAGCAGTATGTTTTCGATTTGGCTATAATGGTGTAGGTTAGGACGTAAATAAGCGAACCGAGAAAGGAATGTTACGGTCTTAAGTATCAAATTTGAAAAATGAAATTATAACTTCGAAAAATTTAATACATACAACATGTAATTTATATCAATATTTTGCACGAATAAGTTGAATGTAGCTAAATTTAAAATATTGTCTTTGATTTGATAGAATACTTATTAGTCTTAAAAACAAGGAAAATATTGTTTCTAAAGAAAACCTTGATTTAAACAGAACACCTTAACTATGACATAAAGGATAAAACCAAAAGATTCTAAACAAATTGAAAAGAACGATATATATATATATATATATATATATATATATATATATATAAACGAGTCTTGTGACCCCCAAGTTATAACCAAATAATAGTTTTTGTTCGAATATTATATCTATATAAATATATACCAACTCTTTCGGTTATATCTATATATAGATAATTTAAATGAAGATAGAGGCAATTTAATGCACCGATCTGATTTTATATTTATATCTAGTTCTAATTTAAGTATTTTTAAATATTTCAATTTAGATGCAAACTATATATAAGATCACCAAAACTAAATAATCCAAAGACAAACGGTTATGATCCGATTTATATAGAAATTTACATAACTGCAGTAGTCGGGTGTAGGGTTGCAACCTGTTATCATTTTTGGGGGATTGTTCTAGTTTAACTAATTTGTCCTCGTTTGCCTTGATATTTTATATTACAATAAACTTATACTATCTTGCGGACCATGTTTTTTAGAAATCATATCGTAGACAAACATCGGGTAAGTTTCGATAATGACAAGTTAGTTCAATATACTTTATGACCGCAGTTGTTAATCTAACTAATTTAATATCCACATCACTATTTGAAACGTCCTGCATAAAGAGAGCAAAACAAGTATTAGAAAACAAAATAAATAGATTAATTTTGAATAATATTTAAATGACTAAGATGTCCATGTTAATGTTAACCATTGGTACAGCCAATACTTTTTGCTATACTTATTCATTCGGTTGTTACAACTGAAAATAATACAATTTGACAAAGAAAACTAACTAAATTGATTTTCAGAACTAAAAACTGTTTTCGGAGTGTTTAATCTCACATATCTCACCGTCTTTCCGAAGAACACTGGACAATAAGTGATCTAGAGAAAACAAATACATTTGTTGCACACAGTGAGTCAACTGAAAGATCAAAATTACATTGGATGATGCCGAAGCATCTGACGAAGCTTATATTTTAATTAATTTGGTAGTATAACTGTAAAGGGGTTGCATTTACAATATAACCCAGCTCTGCAATCGTTTCATTTCTATAAAGTTTATAGACTTATGTTGCCGAAGGAAGTTAAATCGTAAAATATCGGTGGGCAATTTTATTTTGCTATTTAATGAAAAAAAATGTTTCCAGAAATTTCATTCAAAATAGGTTGTATCGTTGCTAGCGAAGCGTTACAAGTGACTCCGTACTGTTGACGACATTTTTCAAAAGTCCATCTCACCTAATTTATATCATATAGTTTTTTATCAAACCACGACAACGTTCAACATTGATAAAACATCTTTACTGGCATAAATTTGGAATATGTAAGGCTTAAAACGAATTCATTAGATTTCTTAGAATGTTTTGTTTTCTTAAAATTGCACTGTAAATGATCTCTATAGGCAATAGTTTTTAGTTGGCGTGTATTAATTTATCTTTTTTGGGACTTGGGCGAAACATTCCGGTGTTTCAATGTTTTACATCAGCCAAATTTTTTCAACCAGCAAACAAGTCATCATTAGATCAGTTCTAGACACCAATCACAGAATCGGATGATAAGAAATATCTATTACATATCTATTAGGAACATGGCACCTCCCATCCATAATTATAAAATAGGATTGGACATTGTACGATTTATGTTACTGTTTTAACAATTTTTATAAATAACTTTCAAATATTGTGTTTAAAATTTTAATAAATATTGATTATCACCTTTAAATATAAAAGTATAACCTTATTTGTAAACCGATCGTTCTTCGACCTTATTTCATTTTACCTTAACGAAGAACAACATTTTCCTCACATAAATCAATAAAATAAAATGCTAAATGTTACAAGCATTGAGAAAAATAATTATCTAAGGATTATTAAGGATAAGTCAGTATATTATTAAAGGATCTGCTGATTTAAAATAAAATGCATGAATGCAAGTCTATATTAAATCTTTTTCAGTATTTCGAAGATTAAGGAAATAAATATGCATCAATATGGATAAGATAAACCTACTTAGTATAAGACATCCTTAGACAATACGTTAAAATTTTTGAAATCCTTTTCAATTGAAAATATCTTAAATCGAAAAAAAAAATGTTGACACTCATGTCAGACCGAACTAGGTGGAAGTCTCGAAACAAACACAAAAGAAGTTATCTATAACATATACATGTAAACGTTATACATATATACTAACACATACACAAAACCAAAAACTAAAAGGAGGACCAAATTTTAAAAACAAAAAATAATAAATTATATAAAAATTTTCATCTTACATAAGAGAAGTAGTAGTAGTGATGAGTAGATTTTAGCTTCTTCGTTCGAAATATCAAATTATGTCCTTTGGCCTCTCGAACTAGGTTTTTTGGTAGTGTAACATGATTTTGATTTTTGTTACGATAAATAATTGAATCAATGCATTATCCTTTTTCGAGTTATAAACGCAGGCACATACACACACACACAAATACAACTGCACAAAAATGCACACATACGCACACACACAGGATTAATTATAATTAAATATCACTTTTTTTGGTTGTTGTTTTCTGGGAATTCACCTGTTTTTCCATTTAAAATTTTAATTTATTTCCCATATTTTGGGCTTAGAATTAATTTTAACTATCCCACTTGTATAAACATTTTATAATTTTAAAATAAACGCGACATGAAAATTATTTTCTTTGTTTTAGTTTTAATCCTTATTCATAATTAAGGAAAAAAATTTTCATTTTATTACAAAACATTCATTATAATTTAAACATATTTTTAACTAAATTTTCAATTTATGTATAAACATTATGTTTGTAAGAAAATTAGAAGTTAAACGAAACACATACACACACAGAAAAAATTTTCTTTCGAACCAATGTATAAATTTCTTAATTATATTATTAATTAATTTGTATAGGATGTATTTTATTATTATATAAAAACAGTTTCACGCGAAAAACTAGCGTTTTTCTATATTATACACGACACGAAAAACCGTAAAATTTAGCTAAAAATAATACGAGAAAAACTAAAACATAAAAATTATAATGGCGTCCGTTTTTATATTAACAAAAAAAATACTCTACTGTATATAATATAGTTTAGTTGGTTGTCGCGACGAATCCATATACAGACAAACACACATGTCAGGAAAAATCGTCAAGAAAATATTGTGTTTGGAAAAATATGTGAATATGGTGTTGTATAGGTTTTTCGTCTTTTACATGGTTTTTCGTTCAGTTTCGGCTATTCTATATATTGGTGTTGAACATCGAACAAGGATAACGTGTATACAACAGGCTGTGCGAGAAAAATAGATGAATTGGTTATGCTTTGCGATTTTCTTTCTACTTTGCGTGGAAATACAATAAAAACGAGGGGAAAATCTCTTTTTTTTTTATAGATTTAACGAATTTCACTCTACATACTTGCATTATAGTATGTGTATGTATATGTACAAACACCAATACAAAACTAACTTATACAAAAAAATATCCTGTATTAAAATTCTAATAATAATTATTTAAGGATGTAGGGTCAGGAAAATTCAGAGAGGTGCAATTTATATATTGTGTATAATTTGTTTTGTATCATAATTTTCAATCAGATTTATGAGTCAGTTCATAATTAATCGAATGGAAAATTGGAGGGGTTAATGTAATGATCGCCATTTTGAATCTTTATATTTATTTATTCGTTTTTGTTTTATTTTGATCTACTTTATTATGAATGAGGATCGATCAATATTATATTTGCCATACGTTGGCGTTCCGCGCAACCAGAGACGTATTACAATCAAAGGGTTAGTTCTTGATTTGTGAACTAATGCACGTCCATAGAAATTAATTTTGTATTGTAAATAATGTTCATAGTAAGTTAGGTAAAATTGTGTGTTTATGGTCCATATCGTACCAATAATCTGACTCCATCAACTTTTCATACTGTTTTAAACAACCCAAAGTAGCGCTATTATTTTCCACAGCGACCTATTTGTCTGCGTGGCTTGCATTTAAGAGATTGCTAATGCCAGTGTAACATCTGTCTATAAGAACTCGGTGTGAGCCATCATAATTGTTGGATAGAAGCCCGATTCTCTCTCACACCATTATCTTATGAGTTATCTTAAGATTATCTTATCTTATGAGATATTTTAATTACACTCTTACGTGTGGTTATGACTGCTGACATCAATTGCATCTTGGTAGATGAATGATTTTTTTTTTGGAATTTCTAGATATTCAAGATTATTCTATAGAGTGGTTAAGTAAAACACGTCTGAAATCTATAGGAATACTTGGTGATATAACGAGATATTTCATATATGACTTGATGAAAATCATTAGGAGCGAAACATTGTGATTAATTACTAGCACATTAGCAATTGATTACTGTTCTCGCCAAAGGACTGATTCTTTCCAAAATAATAACCGACAGTAATTTGTAAACTATGTATGAATAACCGCTATAACGCGATAATTCTGAACGATTTCTTCTTAACCCCTACATGGCTTAACAATTCACTTCACCAGAAAAGATATTTTGCTTCAGGATATTTTACGTCGATGAGTCCAACTTTAGTGAATGTTTTGGTGGAAAAAGAATATTCTTTCAGAATGTAGTTTGGGATCGCTTATGAAACGATCCCAAAGTACATTCTGAAAGAACTTCTTCTTTTTGGTTTGCAGTTTCATGTCGAGAGTAAAAACGTATGTTATTACAGAAGTCGGTTAGATTTTTGCCAGTTATAACGCACCTTGGCCTGGGGTGGGCTTAATTAGTAGGTGCATGAACACATACATTTCTCAGGTGGATTAATCTCATAGGCTTCTACTCTCGTTTAGTGATTGTTTGGGCAAGGGTGGGTCAGAACCCTTAAATCGATAAAAGTATAAATGGATAAACGTATAAAACGCAGAAAAACTTTAGGTTAACAATTTAGGAGCACAAGGGTATATTGGAACCAAACTTTGGCTAGCAATTTTGTATGATGATTTCATAACATTTTGAATTGAAAAACATATATATACAACTCTAATTTTCTATATTTTATTATACTTTTTTTTTTGAAGTGGTGGTAATTGTCTGAAATCGGTCCTGATTCCAATACAATGATTGTCAACTTCGCCAATTACATTTCTCCATGCCAGCCAAGACGGTCTGTCCATCCGTTCTGCACTTCAGAAGGGGTTGATAAATGTATTCACGCTCATCACCGATCGAAATCGAATGATAAAACTCACTTTTACAGATCGAGAAACCAATACTGATTTAATTGGAAAATACAGTCTTACGATATGCTACACGGATTGGTTTGCCACAGAACTATTTTCTCGGCGTCATCTACACTATTATTAACGATACCTATTTTATATAACATGTAAAAACACTTTCAAGTTTGAACTACGTAAATCATTATTGTACTTACGCAAAAAGGAGTCTTGAAATTGGGTATTATATGTCTTTCAGTTTCATTTAAGTCTTACAGTTTAGGCGACCTAAATTAATCGGTCAATTAATTCGGATGGAAAAAAGAACAATAAACGTTACATACAAGGATATTCATACAAAAGAATTGAAGTTGATGTAGTTTAATGATTTAAGCGATTCTTGGACATCCGTTTACATACACATAAACACCAGATAAATTTCAACTTAAATCTTAATTGAAACACTATCAAAGAGTAAAGAACCTAAAAGAACAAGTTAGCCAAGAAAATCGCACATTACAGTGGACAAAGTAAAAACAATTGAGAGGGCACAGTATTGATCTTTATTGTTCTTAATTTTCAACATCAAGCCAAATAAGTATAGATAGAGATATTAAGAATATTTAAAGCTCAATTGGTGTTTACCATGCCGATGAATTGATAAATACATTTGATTGCGTGATGATAATTGTATTTACGAATTATTTGGAGTACTCTGAACACCACAAATACAACTCTTGTGACCACTCTTAGATTTCCAGCTATAAATAATAGCTGTGATATACTTCAAAAAGTGGATGTCTAAAAACGAAATTGAAATCTAGTCTTAAGACCATGTCATAATTGACTTAAGTCATTCTTATTTATACGAAATTAAAAGTGGGTGGTTCAAGATTGCTTATAGGAAATACTTGATAAAATAGTTTAGTTAAAATTGACAAGCCAGTTGGTTTAGTTTAGGTAGATGTAGAATTCTGATCAAAATTAATATCTTCGATAGCTACTATTTTATGAAAAATCATTTTTTATTAGTGATAAGTCGTTTATAGAGCGTATTTTCGTCATAGAATTCAGTAATAGGTTGAAATTCAACAGTGAAAATGGCCAGATACAACAATTCATCATTCAAAAGAAGGATTTGCGGGCTAAATGTTCAGTGTTTTAAAGCAACCGTTAACCTACGTTGAAATGTTGAAATACATTCAAACATTGTACAAAAAGTAAATAAATAATCGTATGAATGCTTCTTTACTTTAATGAATAGTAAAAAGTAAACTTATTGTTATTGTTTGAGGAATCTAAACAAAGATGTAAACCAAACTACAAACATACTATCCACCAGATCATTCTCTACACCATAGTCGAATACGAACTATTAGCCTGCCGAAAGATGTACATACATCTTTAAGAGATCACTGTACCGTTCTAATGCATCAGTATGTAAACATGACCGAGACTGTGTACTCTCTCTATTATTCAACAAACTAGATCAATGCACCTTGGTCTCTAAAACCAGAGATCAGATATTTAATATTAGATTGATTGATTTTGAGAACAACTTAATGAAGCTGAATACTAGTTCCAGTAGATCAAATCTCTTTCACTTCGTTGTCGCTTAATCAAATACATAGAATTGTTTTTTTTTAGTAAAATCGCGATTTGATTACCAAAAAACGATCCTTTAAGGTTTTTTCACTTTTACAAAGAATGAATTTCAACATGAGATTAAAGAGTATCGAAGACAGCGCATTTACTTGTTGAGTAACAATATTACTTTCAAAAGTATTAGATAGTCTGTTCTAAAAACTTAAGCATTGTGACTGCGTTACTGTCATTTTACATAGATGTATGTATTTGTTTGGTATTCCCAGATATTCAAATGCATTCCATGTAATCCGTCGATTGTTTAAGTCATAGTTTAGTTTAGTTAGTTTAGTTGTTGTGGCTGCTATCGCACACTTAGTTAGACCAATTTTGATCCGTTTTGATACCACTCTTTGTACGGCTATAGGTCCGAGTCTTTTCGTAGAACCATCTGCGCATTGCATAGCTCCATGTCAGGCCTATAGTACTGACATGGCAGATGGGTCGGCTCAAGGATTCTAAACACGACAGAGGATCCAGATATGTTCATTTTTCACCACCGATCGCACCGCCCAAACGATCGTAGGTGAAAACCCCATTTTGCATCCTGCCTCGAATCGGATTCGAACCCGGTACCTCCCGCTCCAACTGCCGCATCTTTAACCACTACGCCACCTGGGTGGTTTGTTTAAGTCATAGATCTAGGAAAATTTATCACATGCAAGATGTTTCTAAAGTTCCATAAGTAAAACTATTATCTTTGGGTTAGCATGGCTAAAGTGAACAGAGATTTCATTGTAAGCGAGAATTGAACCCTCCTTTATACAGGATTCTCATATGCAATTTTAACAGACAATTTTCGTATTTAAAATCTGAGACATGAATGTTTTGATATCAAATGAGCAAAAAATAGTTAGAATGATACTTTCTAACATAAGGTTTAAGAAATCATTATTATTTATTTATTATTTATTATAATATAATCACACGAGCCAAGTATATATTATAAAATCAATCCAAATAGAACGTTTGTATTTCTTATTTATCGTTCGTCCTCATCCTTTCACACATTTATCAATAATGTTCATCAACCGATATCATTGTGTAACATCGGAATGGTGTTTCCTCAGAAGGAATATTTATTTCATTCATGGCCAACTCCGTTTCATCAAACGCATCATGATGAGCTTGACTGCGGTCTTATATGTTTTATGGACCCTGCATCTTTTTTGTGAAACATGTTTTCATTTACTGAGTTCCAAAATACGTATAACATGTCGCCGATTGTAGCTTAATGGTTACGAGAGTTTCTCATTACGCCGCGATCTCAAGTTCGTTTCTCGCTAAAAATTAACATACACCGGATGACATAAAAAGCGATTGTGTATAAAACCACCACCTACAATGTCGTTAAAACAGGTTCGTAATGTCTCAGTTGTAAAAATACCATCTACAATGTGCATCAATCGTTAAAACAGTTTCGTAAGATCTCAGTTAAGATGCGGTAAGGGTCGTTTACAGCCTCTAAGCCACAGATAATTATTGTAAGCTTTATCTTTTATAACCAATTGCATTGAAGAACAATACAAGTCAATTTGTTCCATTTTAACGAAACGTTAGGAAGAATATTCTTGTTATGTAAACTTAAGAATACAAAAGGGTTGTTGAGCGGCTTTTCTTTCAATGTAAATTTTGGTGTCCGGACTCCAGAGATTTGTTTATATGATGGAATCGGTTTCTTATTATGTCATAATATGAAATTTGTGCAACAATGTTTGTTAAAATTTTTCTGCCTACTACTGGAAAACCGTCTATGACTGTTTCAAATGTCAGCCAAAGTTAAGCCAGAAAATATGGTTGAGTTTATGAATTTTTTCTCTTTCCTTCGCTGGATATGTAAAAAGTTTTTTTCTAAAAAATTGATTTACATCAAAAATTTTTGAAAATAACTCGTCTTAGTAGAAAATGATTAACATCAGTTTTCTTTATGTGGATTTTTTTGAGTAGTAGCAAAGATTATTATATACTTAAAAGATAGTTCAATCAGAGTAACATTCTAAAATACAAAAATTATTATTCTGGATTCCGCTACATAGTGATGGGTCCCTCTGTTCTATAGTAAAACAAAATCGTTCATATTGTAAATTTTTGCTTTGGTTGAGTCATCTTTATGTAAAATAATCTTTGGTAGTAGGTATTTCATATAAGAAAATCGTTTGTCATGTGACGTCACATTTTAAAATCCATCGCCACCCTATTATCACACATTGTCTCGTCAGCCTATATCACCTCCTTCTCTGAAGAGTGTGACGTAGTTTATTGATGGTCCCAAAGTTTAAACCATTTTACAAGAAATCTCACGAATATTATCCTCTATTTATAACTATCACCGAGACATATATTCACTTAATTAGGCACCATTCAGCTGGAAAGATTATGGGTTTTGTTTTTTGGGATTCCAAAGTTATTTTATTTATTGATTATCTTGAAAATTCAAAATAATGACTAAAAAATATGAAAACTTCTGGAATTGCTAAAATTACAATTTTTCTTGGCGAATTGTCTGTCTGCCTGTTTTTCTCTTTGCAATTTGTTTTGTGGCATACGGCTCTTCCTACACTTTCCTATACTTTCACGATTCGCTTATTTACGTTCTACACAGGCCATTACATAGCCAAATCATGAAAATACAGCTATATATGTCCGATTTACGTAGAACCATCTGCTTACATAGCTCCATGCCAGCCTATTCAACTGACATTCAACATGGGTTGGCCCATGAATTCGGCACTTTAACAGGGGGTCATAGATGTGATGATTCACACCACCGATCGTAATCAGATATCTTCCGATCAAATTCATTTGGTCGGGCCTTGACGAGTTGTTGCAATGTATACAAGGTTCATCAAAATCTCAATAAATAAAAACAGGGTTGCAGCTGTGTAAGTAACTATTTTAAAGAACAACCCTATAGAACTCATGCGAGATCAAAACTGAGTAGAAGGTCGTTATCTTAAAAAAAGCGTAATACATAGAATTCAAAACGTGTACATAAAAATATTAGTTTTTAAATCACAATAAGACTATTGCAATAAGTTGGAGCGAGAGGTACCGGGTCCCGGACAGGATGCAAAAGGGATTTTTCACCATCTGATTACGATCGGTGGTATGAAGGAACACATCTATGACCCCTTTTGGAGTGCAGAATTCATGGGCCAACCCATCTTCCTTGTCAGTATGCAATGTGCAGATAGTTCCACTTAAATCGGGCCTTTAGCCGTACGTCTTCGATTTGGCTGGCATTAGGTAGGACGTAAATAGAGGGACTTGGGAGTGCCTTGCGCCCCAAAACAGATTGGAACGATAAAAAAAAAACATGTAAACAAGACTATTGCAAATACTCGACCAAAGTGATTTGACAAAAAATAGGACAAATTCTGGTACAACAGAATTTCATTGTTCTAAACATTGTTCAGCATTAATCAGCCGCTAGTAATCAGCCTTATCTATGCTTTAATTTAAACTTCAACTGTAAACGACTGTTATTTGTATATTTTTTAAATATTGGTTGAATATCGTCTGGCAGTTGATTAAACGAAAACCTACAGATAGTTACAAAATCGTACCATTCTCAATTCTATTCGAATTATACTAAGCAAATATTCTACTTGTTAAAGAACAGTTAAAATATTTTAGCAGAGAAGACCGGTATTATTTAAATTGAGATTGTTGTGTAAAAATTGTCCTTTAATTGAAATGAATTTTACTACCTGCCTCAAAAACTAACCACATATAAATTTGTAAAATTTATTTATTTACATATTTTTCAAAACACAAATTGCCGTTAATAAATTTTATTTGCGGACAACCCACGACACACAGAAAAATATTTTCTATCAATTTACATCCGGAATGTTTTTTTTAACCCCATTGAAATAATAAATAAAACCACCTTCTTCCTTGTCCAAAAAACAGCTGTTTAAAAATATCCAAAATAACAAAGAATTAAGGGGAAATTCCTCCCATCCATTTAACTCTATCACCACACACACAACAAAAAATCAATAAAAACCAAAAAAATCTTCATTTTCCTTGCCTTTTTCGTTACAAAAAAAAATCAACACAATAATTTAATACAAATTTTCATTTTTCACTTTAACTAAATTTAATTACAGAGAGCACACATTTTTATTAATCAGGATTTTTATTACACGAACAACGTAAATTTTCAAAAACATAAAAAAGTTTTCAGACAAAGCACGTGGTGAATTAAAAGCTATTATAATTATATATTATTAACAGTATAAGTTCGAATTAATTATTATTATAATATTATAAATACACACATCACAACTTATTGTTTATTATAAAATGGAAATAGTTGATGTGAAAATGAAAAACTCCTTTCATTTTTATTATTAATTAATTTTTTGTTTGGAAAGGAAAATCCAGCTCTATGAACAAATAGATGAACTATAAAACTAATGTGGCAGCACATACAATTTTGACATGGCTTTTCGTATTAAAATACATTTTGCAAATGTCAAATTGTTCTCGAGATATTTTTCAACCGGCACTTATTTATACTGGATACCAGATCCAAGAAAAAATAATTATAAATATTTAAATAATTATGGGGGATGAAGTAGAAAAAGCACAAGCAGCCGAAAACGACGGTGGAGATACAATTTTCGGTAAAATTTTACGCAAAGAGATTCCATGCACGTTCATCTACGAAGACGATAAGGTGAATAAAAATTAAATAAAAAATTAAAATACTAATACATTTTACTTCATTTAGTGTGTGGCTTTTAACGATGTTAATGCACAAGCACCCACTCATTTCTTGGTCATACCACGTAAACCAATCAGCCAACTATCTTTGGCGGACGAATCCGATGCTGCTCTATTGGGCCATTTAATGATTGTTGGTAAAAAGGTGGCCAAGCAAGTAGGCCTCGATGACGGGTTTCGTGTTGTGATAAATGACGGAAAAGACGGTGCTCAATCAGTCTTCCATTTACACTTGCATTTCCTTGGAGGACGTCAAATGAAGTGGCCACCAGGCTAAATATGATTTTTAATTTTCATACTAACAAAAATTTAATTCAATAAAATACCAATTTAATAAATAAATTTACGTTTTATTATTCATGAGAATTAATCATCGTGGAATTAGCAAAACTTGGATAAGGTGACGTAAATGGTGATGATATTGGTGAAACGTACTGGGTAGTAACCCTCCTCCGATCGTTGAATAGTTCTTGATTACCACGGGCATAGTATCGCCGTTCGACAACTTTATCAAAAAATCGAGATAGTTTAACGGCATCTGTCGTTCCAGGTGAAAAACTCTGAACATCATGGCAACTTAGAAAAATTTCATCGGCACCACATTGCTCTGCTATTGAACCGGTTGTTCGTTGATGCAGTTTACTTCGTTGTATATCGTCGACAACGTCCAGTTTCGAGCCAATCACTAATATAGGTATCTGTAAATTTTTAAACTAACAAAATTATTCCCTTAAAACTCGTGTTGTTATTGGCACAAGCGGTTAGTCAGTACACATTACCTGAGTTGATCCCATAAATTGTTCAGGATCAAAATCTGAGTCGCTATTTTTTATATCTTTCCCATCTTTATTTAAAATCTCCATTAACCATTTCTGAAGATTTTCGTGACTTTTTCGATTTGTTAGATCGTGTACTAATATGATGCCGTGTGTTGGTTGATAGAAAACTCCTCGTGCATTTTGATGGCTGATCGATCCACCAACATCCCATAGTTCAATGAAAAATGTATTCTGTTGTGTCGTTCCCTCTTTGTATTCGTGCAGTTTGACTTCGACCGAACATCCTACTGTCCAGCCCGGTGATGTAATGGGCTCATTATTGGCAATCAAATGTGTTAATGAAGTTTTGCCAACGCCTGAAGTTAATAAAAAATTTTGCTATCAAAATACCAGAACATAATTCAAATTTTATACTACGCTACTGGCTAGCGAATAGCGAATAACAAGAAAAATATCAAAACAAATATTCCCCTACAAAAAACAAGCAAAATACTTTTTTTTTCGTGATATTGGTACGATTGGATATTTTGACATTTTCAATCATTCATGCCGATTAGAACTAATTTTTTCAATATGTCGTCTCAAACACTTGTTTCTGTTGGCGTCCCGAATAAATTTCGAAGTAGATAATTTTTTATTATTTAAATATTATAATAAGCAAATAAATTTATAAATTTATTTTAACTAAATAAATGAATCATTCCTTAACCTGAATCACCAACTAAAAGTACACGAACTTTATCTATTGCTGACATATTTCCAAATTAAAATGAAATAAATCGAAAATGTGTCGAAAAATATATTTTTTTTGGTTTTTGTGTGTTGAGTGCTTAATGTGTGATACAGAAACTTTTTTGTTGAAATTTGACATATGACTGTGTGTTCCCCTTTTCAACAAAAATTATATTATATTTGTTCGTGTTCGTTTTATTACGGGTTTTTACGATAGTTTTTTTTTTGTTTTGTTGACGATTTTATTTATTAAAGTTGGTGGATTCTGTAAAGTTTGTGATTTAAATAACCGCTAATTTATGTTTTTACTTTGATAACTCTAATTTCAGGATGACAACCGAAACCCGATATGTAACAGAAATTCCAAGTAGTTTAAAGCAACTGGCCCGTTTAGTTGTTCGAGGGTTTTACTCGATAGAAGATGCCCTTATTATCGACATGCTAGTCCGCAATCCATGTAAGTATTTTTTTCAAATTCCACCATTTTGTCGTTACATATTTGATTTTTGTACTTACAACAGGTATGAAAGAGGATGATATATGTGAATTATTAAAATTCGAGCGAAAACAGTTACGATCTCGTATATCAATATTGAAAAATGATAAATTTATTCAAGTTCGTCTTAAAATGGAAACCGGCATTGATGGGAAGGCACAAAAAGTTAATTATTATTTTATAAATTACAAAACATTTGTAAACGTAGTTAAATATAAATTAGACTTAATGCGAAAACGAATGGAGACCGAGGAACGTGATGCCACAAGTCGTGCTAGTTTTAAGTGCCCCAACTGTAATAAGACCTTTACTGATCTCGAGGCTGATCAATTATTTGATTTCGAGACAAACGAGTTCCGATGCACATTTTGCGGCAATTCTGTCGAAGAAGATTTATCAGCAATACCAAAAAAAGATTCGCGATTAATGTTGGCCCGGTTCAATGATCAACTACAACCATTATACGATCTATTGCGACAAGTCGAGGAGATTAAATTGTCACCGGAAATATTGGAACCAGAACCTGTCGATATTGATACGATACGAGGAATAATGAAACCAAAATCCACTGTTATGGCGGATGGTCAGTGGTCAGGTGAAGCAACTCGGACGGCTGGTGGGTTTGCGGTCGAGGAAACTCGTGTCGATATCAGTATCGGTGACGATAATGGTAATGATAATCAACCAATTAAAAAGGATCGTCCAATTTGGATGACTGAATCGACTGTGGTCACCAACGACACGGAGACGAGTCAAGATGATATTCTCGAAAAGGCAGCGCATAATTCAAACCAATCAAATCCCCAGGCCGCAACCAACACAACCTCATCAACATCGTCTTCCGGTCGCAACAAAAAGGAAGATGATATTATGTCAGTGCTGTTGCAGCACGAAAAACAACAGGGTCGCAACGAAAGTACACAAAGTTCGGCGGTACGAAGTCTTCAGAGTAATAATAATTCATCGGAATCGGAAGACGAAATTGATGATCGTGAAATTGATAACCAAGAAATTCCAGACTCTGAACTAATCGATTCGGATTCAGATGATGATAGTCCAACGGTTATGGTGTCCGGTAAACCGTATTCCATCGATGAAATTAATGATAATTTAATTTCACAGATGACACCGCAGGAGAAAGAAGCATATATACAAATATATCAAGATCATTTTAGCCATATGTATGAATAATAAAAAATATTTGTTTTTATTTTATATTTAAAATATTATCGTTTTTGGAAATATATTAGAAAAGAAAATACTAATCCAAAAGCATTTGTTTACATTTATTTACGCGAGTGTACATTATAAAATCGTGATGGCATTTCTCAAACGTCAAAATATTACCAAAATGTCAACAAACGATGAGTATTTTTTCTATCACAATTTACTTTGAATTAAAATATAAAAACCTCGTTTTAATTACAGAATGCCACTGCATTTGAACGACAATGGACTGGATGTAAAATATCCAAATTATCGTACAACAAAAATTGCTTCCAATGGTTTCCTAAATTTGTACGAATCTGACTTGAAAAAGGTGCAAACGGATTTAGATTTTCTACTGTACGAACAATATTGTAAATTGAAGTGTTCACTGCTGATTGCTAACTAGTTTCTCTATTTTAGATCAAAACAGAAAACAATAGAGAATGATTTGGTACGGGAAAAAAACAATTACACGAATGAAAATTTAGAGAAAATGGTCGAGATGATGGAAACCATTAAAGTGTATAAAGAGAAACTGATCACTATCAAAAAACAAATGACGGCGATACACCAAAAAACAAAAAACTTAAAGGTTTGTTTTAACAGAATGTTGTTACCTTCCATAATCACTCGATATGAAGTTGACGTGTTTATAATCGTAATCTCGAAAATTTTATTTTATCAAGTTACATTGTCTGTAATCTTAAGTATGCCCATGAGTAATGCTACTTTTAAATAATGATTCTATCAAAATTTCGATTCTATCTTGCACTTACGTATATTTATTATAATGCTTGTCCTGGGGTTACATGCGAAGTGGTGTACTAATGCTTGTGTTCAGTCTCAGGACCTTTGTTTTTCTTATGTTTATGTTGAGCCCGACATCTTCTGTTATTTCTGATAATTTTCGTAGCTTTTGCTGCATGTCTGGATGTTTGTGTGTTACCAATAGAAGGCATAAATTATTATCTGCGTAGTCGAGATTATTGAGTTTTCTAATTGGATCCCACTGAATTCTGTTTAATGATGTGATGTCTAGCTTGCGCATGACATTATCCAGTACTATGAGGAACAGTAGTGTAGATAGTACAAATCCTTGTCTAACTCCTCGTGTATTGTAATATGTTCCATTCTGCTTTACTTTGTGTTGAACTTTATTTCCAGCATCCCGGTATATTTCCCGGCTGAGTTCGGTTATTTTTCTCGAGATGCCTATTTCACAGAGTGCTTCCAGAGTGAAACCAGCTTGTTTGTTTTTTTTATGTATTGGTTCGCAGTTGGTGAGATTCGTTCCAGGATGATCATTGCTAATACTTTCATTGTACTGCTGAGCAGGGAGATGTCTCGCCAGTTTTTGCATTTTATTAGGTCGCCTTTCTTTGGAATCGTTATGTTTAAGCCTTCTTTCCATTTTTGCGGAATTCTCCCAGTATTCCACACTTCTACTAATAGTGGTGTTAGTAATGTTGTCGGTTCCAGCGGTTTTGTTATTTTTCATATTCATTATGCAACTTGTAACTTTCTGCAGTCGTGAGAATGTCTTCTGTGTATTTCCTATCATCATTCATTGCCATTTTCTTTACTTGTCGAGCTGTATCTTCACATTGTGTTCGAATTTCCGCCGTATTTTGATTGCCTAGTTGTATTTTAAGTTGGCAGCGTTCCTCAGTTATTTTTCCACGTTTCATCCTTTATTCACACGGTTTTCTTGCGTTGTCTTGGTAGCCCTGTACACTTGTAGCAATTTTTATGTAAGCATCTTTTAATTCTTCCCATTTTTGATCCAAAGTGCTGATTTGATTGATTTGGAGCGTTTCACTGAACATGTTTCTTGTGTTTGTATTTCTCAAGCGGCTGGTTTGATTTTGAAGGTTGCTATTACTAGTTGGTGATCGCTATGTACATCTGCTCCTTTCGTTGCTCTGACAGCTTGTACGGCGGATAGAAATTTCTTATTTACCAGCACATGGTCAATTTGATTTCTCGTTCTGCCATCTAGCGATATCCAGGTGTATTTATGAATATTCTTGTGTGGGAGTTTGCTGCTGCCTATATGACTAGCTGATTTGTGATGCAATAGTCGATGAGTCTGTCACCGTTGTTATTCCTTGCAGAGTCTAGTGCGTGGTTACCCATTATTGGCTTGTTGTCAATTCCAATTTTTGCGTTGATGAAATCTCCTTGGATAACTTTGATGTCACTTCGGTATGCACTTGATATGGCGGCTTGTAGCTTCTCGTGTGGGCGCATAGGATTGTATGATTGTTGTTCGTAAAGTGTGACATATTAAATAAAATCGGATACTGATTCGAACATCAAGTTTTCGTTTAAGTAACCAAAAGAATTAAGAACAATTGATGTAATTGAGAGTGAGAAAGTAATTAGAAATCGAAATACAACATTAGAGATTGAAGCACGATGCCTCTTGTTCGGTACTATACTCAAACGTTTAGTTCCTTTAGCTCTAGCTTAAAAAACCATCCAAATAGTATCGCTTAAGGTTTCAAATCCGAACTTTTATGTCAAAGAAGAACAACGTATTTGTTAACGTATATCTGTATTCTCGGCACAACAATGGGAGCCTCACGTCAATGGGGAGAAAAATGAATACTTTAGGATTGTATTTGACGTCGAAATAGAATAAAAAGTGAACCTATTTCCACACGATAACAGGGATAAATTCTCTATGAGCCAATTTTAAAGAAAGGCTGGCTCGGGTTATACGAGATCAGCTACAAACAATATGTAGTTAGTACATCCTATTAATTCTGGCAAGTGTAGTCACGCTCTGGCAACGTAAAAACATTGTAAAATCAAGGAAAAGATATCTCGTCGATACCTTCAAAGTCATTAGTTGATCTTCAAATAGAAATCGCGGCCCAAAGCCTGTAAAGATAATATGCAGGATAACAGCTCACAAATTGTTCGGTTTCTGGTTTCCGGTTACATTTAACAGTTTTTAGTTACAATCCAAGCAATACCCTCAGTGTATATCTTAATTGAAGAAGAACTAAGATCTTTACTTGTTATCGCTTCAATATTTTTGATAAGCGTTTAGATAAGCTTATCCCATCTCTTGTGATGCACACCGTTAAGATGCTCATTGAGGATTTATCGTATGGGCTCTTTATCACCAACGTCAGAGATTAAATCAAAATCGTTCAGCTTGAGTTGTTTTCATTAATCCAGAGCTCTCCATATTCGGAGTAATTTATTCGAGAAATGAAATCATGCCTGATTATTTAAGGTGGTTGCGTTATGTAAAGTTTTCAAAGACTATCGCACTATATCTGCCCTTTACACAGAATATTAGATATTGTTTTACATTATTTTGGGTGAATCTCTCTTCTGGCGAAGAAACCTGTATTTGTAAAATGTGTCACTAGTATTTTTGCTTGGAATAATTCTTTTAAAATACTATGAATTGTTTTGTGATGTACACTAGGTATTTCTAGATTTTAGAGCCAACTCGATCAATGGTGAAAATCTATGGTTTACGCTTGAAGATTTAGGTTTATCAAACTAAGCCATACACAAGAGATAGTTGATCCACTGAAATAGAGTCCAAAACTAAATATCTGATTTTTGGATTAAGAGACCAAGACGAAGTGGATTTCATTAGTGGTTGTAAATTCTAGCTCCGCTTAGAATTAGTGAAGTAATTGTTTATTCGGATAACCACTGGTGAGTTCCGATACAGTAAAAAAAATGTTTATATGCTATAAAATTTGCAACTATTTAAGAACTGCATGTTAACCCTACGTGGAAAACTGTGCTGTTGACCCTTTATGAAGCACTATGATGAACGTGTTTCGACGTATTCCAGGGCTTTAATGAAGTCGCATGTTTACTCGACGTGGAAACATGTGCTGTTGATCCTCTATAAAGCACCATGATGATGAACATGCTTCGACATATTGAAATCGCACATGAAGCGCACATCCAGTAAACGCTGTTCTTAATTTTTTTGCTCGCCTGTGTGGTTGTTGCCTAGGGGCCGAGTTTTTGTTACCAGTTGAACTTCTCTCGCTAGTATTGGGTTATAATGGTGGCAATGCTTCTTTCAACCCATCCTCGATCGGTAGCTTGCATAATTTTGTAACTGCTGTCCTTTTGTACGTGGCGTCCTTACATTTGCACTGAGTTATACTTCCCGGCACAAGTGTCAAAAACTCGTCCTATCTTCCATCTTGTAACAGATAATTGGTTATTTTTGTGAATGAGCTTAGTGTCGTTGTATAATATGTCGTTGAACGAGCTGCACTGCTCACTTTGGATAATTGTTTTATTTTAAGATTCATATATTCTATTGGACTCTTGTGTTGTCCAAAGCTTGTTCGATGGAGTTTGTTTTTCGGTACATATTCCTCATCAGAACATCTTGCTTCTTGAGCAGTTTCTGCTTGATATGAGACGAATCTTTGATTGGGAATATACGATTGTCAAGCCGTTGTTGATAATCCATACTTGTAGATGGTGGCGGTGTTGTTGCTGGCTAATTGTTAGACAATTCTTTGTTGTCAAGGTCGAAGAGCTGCAAGGTGTCCATCCCGGCAAGTAATTTGCTGTATATTTCGGTAGTTATTTTGTAGATGTTAAAGTAAAGAATTTGAAACTATTTAATTACCGCATGTTAACCCTGCGTGGAAACATGTGCTGTTGACCGTCTATGAAGCGCCATGAATGCATTGAAGCGCATTGAAGTTGTTTCGACAGTGGTGATCACACATTTGAGAAAGTGATGGCATTCAAATATGTTTAAGTGCTTATAACTCAGGAGAATAGTGTGGGCGATATAGTCCATTGTATAGTCCATTGTGCTGTCAATCAGGCTCTATATTATCCACGTGGTGAAATCTTGCAAATGCGAATAAGGTGTAATTTTACTGTTGACCCAAAGCATTGTTATGTATGGATTGATGGATAAGGCTTCTAACAATCGTGCTAAACATTATGCGTTTGACATAGAGTCGAAAATGAGTTCATTTCAATCACGATTTTTAATAACTCAGGAATTTAGAACAACGATCATTTTCGTCAGGCGAAATGAACATTCAGCAATGAACTGCAAAAGCCGTCATTTTATTATTTATATATTTTAAACTACATACTAAGATAAACTATTTGTACTCTTCAGTTCATTTTAAAAGATCTCAATTATTTTTGAATTCTAGAAACGAACAACAGATTTATTGGAGTTTAAAGAAAAAGAAGTGGCAGCCAAAATCCATAAGCGGCAACAAGAAGAGTCCCTTGTAGCAAACTCATCATTGGGAACAAATAATACGATGGCATCTAGTCCACAATAGGTGGCAACTATACAAATTAAAAATATCAATTTAACTTCCACATTTTATTTTGTATTATTTAATAAATAAAATTTATTTAAATTAGATAAATAGTAAGTTTAAAACAAAATTAAAATCAGTTTAACAATTCTATATATAACGTGATGAAATATATCTACATAAATAATTATAATTATACAAAATATATTTATTATATTAATAAAAACTTAAAAAACTAATAAATCACCAATTTTTAAATTTCTGTGTGCTTTCTACTCTCTATAAATCCGACACTTCGAACTGTGTCTGTCAATTTAACTCTTCATTCTCGAGTATGTGGATGGCATCCGATGGTGAATGATATGACGACGAGATTTGATTGGTATCTGTAAATAAAAACATTTTTATTAGTTTTTAAACAACAAATCATTTTATTATCCACAAATAAAAGCTACCAAGCCACCAAACTAAACAACAGACGTCACACATTTCGTTTATACAAAAAAAAATATTTTCGTTTGGTCGTTCGTTATTCGAGCTTTGTCTTTCAAAATGGTGAGTACAGTCTCTGAATTAATAATTACTAAAATATTGTTATTTTTTTAAATAATTAATTACACAATATTAATTGATATAAATAGGTAAACATGCGTTTTCGATTTGGTTGGGATTACATGCACAATTTTATATATATAATATAAATAACATTTGGGTTTATATCACAACTAATAAAGAATAAATGTAAAATATTAAATGTACCTTCGGGATCAGATCATTAACGCCACTACAAAGCAATTTCGTTAAACGGAACGTGTCACCGACGAGTCGCCCGTCACATCACGCATTGTATAACTTTACATCACAATTTAAACAACAAATCGGTTCATTTAATTTCAACGTCGTATAAAAAAGTTTTTATTTATTGGATTAATAGTACAATAATTAATAATATAAATTCAATTAAGTCAATTGATTCGGAATACAAAAGTATATATTTATTTATAATTGAACTTATGTCTAGGCTAGATAGACTAAATATAAGTTTTATTGTTGGCATACGAGATTCTTGCGATAAGAATTATTATTAGAAGTCGACTCGCACTCGACTCAATGATTGGAAATCATTTATTGTATTGTTTTCTAATCGAAAATTTTATCTTTTTCAGTTTAAAATATTCGGGTGGGTTTACAATACTAAAATATTACAACACTATTAGCGAGGATTCGAGGAACACATGGATGTCTGTCTTTTTATAAAAGACTAATTTTAAAGATTACCTACCTAAATTATTTTGAGTTAGTTTCGTATTTGCTAAAATGGAAATTTTGTACGATGTCAAGCAATGGGCTACAATATATTTATAAGCGTATGTGATAATGACTTGGTTGTAAATGTTTTATTTTCATAAAATATTTTAATTATTATCGTGAAGTAACGACCTAGAACTAATTAATTTCGGTTGTAAAACCATACATACATGTGTATGTATATGACATGGTTGCAAGTATTCAGTAAGAATAAATAAATCATGAATACGCCGAAACGAGTGAAAATTATAGAATAACATACTGATCTTGGCGATCAGATCTGTTTAAAGTGTTTTATTGTTATGAGAGTAATGGTGTCGTTGCTTTAGTTCCTATAATTTTCTTCCACCCTTCTTTTATATTATGACGATCTAAAATTGATTATCATGAAAACCTGATGATGTAAAGCCAATCGTTTGCTGCTCAGTAAGTGTACCGGTTTTTATATCTCCATAATATGAAATATAAACGGTGCAAAAGGGAAAGTTAAGAGTAAGAATATTATACGACAGCTCAATGGACTTAGATAAAGAGATAGTCAACCATTTAATTCATCTACCAGAAAGCCTCAACGAAGTATTAATAGTATTGCGTAGTCAGTTCAGACTCTATTGATTCCACTATCAACTCTTCTAGTTGTTACAGTAAGCCTGAAACGCTTTCTAAGATTGTTTGAAAATTAAACTACTCCAAAAACCGTGGTGAACAAAAGGTCATGAGACTTCGGCAAATATAAGTTGTGTTGTAAACAAAAACGGTTGATACTAGCATTGTTGGACGATGTTTCATTCATTACCGAAACCATAGCTAATGAGAAAATTCACTCATTAAACATAAGAGGGGTGAAGTATGATGATTTGAGAAAAATCATGTACAAGTAAGAAAACCAGTGGGAACCAGTGTATCGACCAAGCAAAGCTCTATATTCTGCATGGTCAATCATTCAAAAAATGGCCCCTGATTATCAAACGAAAAATGTTTAACGGTCTAGGTTAGGTTAAGTTAAAAATGAAAAGTGGTTCATTTGATTCAAGACCTAAAACCACACTTGCATTGTTTTAGACGAGCCTTAATCGAATTCGATAATCTAATACTAAAATAGCTAACTACTATAAAGTTAGTGAGATCAGAGTGATATTCATTTAGGTGATATGAACAATACAATTGCTTCCCAAAACCAATATAAAGAAATAACCTTCCTAAAAACGATAACATCGAAGAAAATTCAATCAACATCAGCCACATTTCTTCAAGATTAAGTCGAATGGGGATATCGTAAAACAAACTATCGTAAAAAATGAAAAAATGTGATAGAACAATGTTCATTGTCAAATACTTGGAAATCTATCGAACAGTATGCCATGAATATTATATAATTATAGTAGCCAAAGTCATCGAATTCTAAAATTTATTAACACCCCAATTCCCTTAGTCGTGTCACTTTATTCGTCGCGACAGTTGCCGTGTCACTTCATCTATAAATTTGTATTCTGCTAGTCGATTGAAATGCTCGATTCTGCTAGTCGATCGTAAATGTCGTTCCAAGTGACAAGAAATTTTTTAAACGTCTACTAGAATAAAAAATTTGTCACTTAAATTAATAATTGACGAACAAATCGATTAAGAGAATACCAATATTTGTCCGACGCTACAAGTGACACGACTAAGGGAATCGGGGTGTAAGAGAGCGAAAGAATCACCAAGATACAACAGAACGTGCATACGACAACAAGGAAAATATATAACCTCTATCGCACTAACAAATCTCGTGCGTTTTATAAGGACTACATTAACATACATCGTTGGTTTTGAAATACTTATCTATCAACACTAAACGAAAGTTAACGAATTTGGTTTATATCATTAAAAAATGGTCAAAATTGTATATCAATGTTACAGCTTACGTTACTTAACACATTCTTACAACCAATATAGACTAATTGGATATCATCTACCTTATACTAATGTACAGGTCTTAATCTTTCCATTTACTTTCTATAAAGGTCAACATGTAATTTTGTATTTGTGAACACAGAATTTTTTGAAATGATACCTGAACATTTATCAGTACCTTTTGAAGTTGAACTTCCATCTATTTTATTTAATAGTCCTCTCTCGGGACTATCTGTTAGCAACTTTATCATACAGGATGATGATGGACAACGCACAAATCTTTCATCAATTCCTACATGAGTTAAAGCTATTGCAGCCAAAATACGAGCCACCACGAATTTCATTTTGTGTTTTCGAATTTGTGTGTTTTGAATATTCCACAATTTAAGGAGCAAGATTTCATTAATAGATTTCATCTGACAAGTCATTAGTCAATTAAACCACAACAACAAAATAAAATTTAGCCAGTTTAAGTGAACTACAAAACACATAATTGCTAACTTAATGCAGATATTTGACAAATTCAACCAAAAAATTCCATAATAGGGAAATTACCAGCGGATCGGATTTTTCGATATCGGAAAAAAAAATCGAAATTGAATTATTTCATAATAGCCGCCCAGGTATTTCATATTGTTTGTGAAGGTTAACACTTTAAAACGAAGGAATTAATCAAAACAATTTTATATTTCCTAGAGCATTGATATTATTCTACACAATATCCCTTTGTCAAGTTCAGACACAATTCATTAATGGGCAAGTTTCAGATTAGGGAAAATAAAACTTCACCTTGCGATGTTTCTCTGCTCACAAATCTGCTAATGAAAGATTCACTCAGATAAGCTGTTACGATCCCTCTTAGTATTTAAGCTATTCACTCTTTGAGTCTACTTGTTATACTTATTTTATATGAAAATGTGGTTTATTGTGACACGCTGTTATTACATATCTAACCACAGAATTGGACTGGATAGGATTTCGTAAGCACAAACAAACTTGGAATCTGAGGACTGAAATATTCTGTTCTATCTGAGTGTAGTAGGTTCAAATCCGACTCTTTTCCATTTTGTTGATGAAACCACGTGTGCTGAAAACAACAAAAAAAGGAAACCAACGAGGAATTATACAAAAATAATAAATATATTCCGGGGGATAAAGGCCCTTATTATGTAATTATAGAAAAAAAAGGAATCGAAGACATAATTATGCGGAAACACTAAATTCGCTAAACTTCAGGACTATATATTAAACATCATGGAAAAAATAGAGTTAAAATACAAGCGAGAGAATTAGATACGGCGGACAAAATTTAAAAAAACGTGGATCTAAAAAAAATTTACAACTACAAATCATACACCCCTAATTTCCTATTAGAGATAGGATTTGTAGCCAAATACCAACAAACGCAAATTTAGAAAATCTGAAAGACAACATACGATCAAATGCTAAGGTGTCAAAAATCGAGAGGAACACAAGATGGAACAACAACGAACAGAAAACGGAAGCAATGACAGCGATTAAAGTTACATTAGGTCGAATATATTACCGGAGGACATAGCTATTTATGATGTAAACAGAAAAGTTTCCTACTTCATACCGAAGCTGCTACTGTGCAAAAAATGTCTGATTATGGACAGAGTCAGAAATATTGCCGAGGCACAGAAAAATGCAACAACTGCACAGAGACAGACCACACGAGACAAAGCTGCAAGAATGAAACAAAGTGTTACTATTGTGGAGAAAAACGTGTGACCAACAGTGGAATTTGTAACGAATTTAAAAAATTTCTAATGGTAACACAAAAAATCTCGTATGGAGAAGCTAAGAAAATAATTACACCTTCGGAATACATCGAAAACAAGGCAGATTTCCCATTGTTGACAAAATCACAAGACACGGAAATACGGATATTGAGACAAGAGATGGAAATAACAAAAACAAAGTTTACACAAAAAACGTTAGACAACAAAACGAGATATTAGAAATAAAAAGCCAAATGTCGAGAATTAGCAAAATCAACAGAACCCTATAAGCAACAATTCAAGGTTATCTAAGCTAACGATCCGAGAAATGACATCATATTAACGGAATCTCTAGAGCTATTAGAGGAAATGGATACATTAATAAACAAAAACAACAAAACTAACAACAAACATAAAATGAACAGCCTACTATAAATTAATATAAGAAGCTTTTTCCAAATAAAGATGAACTTGAAGAGTACATGAAGAGAAAAAAAATAGATATTGTTTGCCTTTCCGAAACTTGGACCAACGAGAACAGTAAAATAAAATTAAAATAAATTTCTGGAAAAACTTAAAATTCTTCCGGATACTTCATTTGGATTCAGAAAAGGAAGATCTGCATGATCTTCCTTTTCTGAATCCAAATTATATGATAACAGATATACTATAACAGATTATATGAACGAAGTCCTACACATCTTAGAAAAAGATAAAGAAAAGAAAAAACAACAATAATGATAGCAACAGATATTGAAAAAGCATTTGACAGGGTATAGATGTCAATAAATTAATAGTAATAATGCAACAATTGAAAATCCCAAATGAATACGTAAACTGGATATAATATGTATGATATGTAATATGTAATAACGGTGACAAGGTAGTCATAAAGACGACTATCCACAAGGAGATCCTAATAGCCCTGATTTATTTAACATCTACACATGCAATAAATAAAAATGTTACAATTCGCAGATGATTTTTTAATAATAGCCTCGGGCAAGGATACAAATGAAGCTGAGATAACAGCCAATAACGCAATAAATAAATTTAATAACAAATTAAAAGAATTACATCTAAATATAAATCCCCAAAAAACGTCGTATATAAAAATTAACGAAAAACAAAAAAACAAAAGGATAAAAATAAAGTTGAACAACACGGAAATAGAAGACAAATAAAAATATTGGGATACACCATAGATACAAATTTGGAATTTGACTCACATTTTGTAGCATTGTACAACAGCTGTAAGGCAATAAATATACTAAAAATAATTGCTAGAAAAAAGAGTGGGGCTCACCCAGCTACTCTTTTAAACCTTAACTTATTTTATATGAAAATATGGTTTATTGTGACACGCTGTTCTTACATATCTAATCACAGAATTGGACTGGATAGGATTTCGTAAGTAAAAACAAACTTGGAATCTGAGGACTGAAATATTATGTTCTATCTGAGTGTAGTAGGTTCAAATCCGACTCTTTCCCATTTTGTTCTCATTGTTAATTAATGATGGCAAAATTTTCTATAACTCTAATAAGGAAAGAAACTCTCAAATAGGAAATAGAAAACAGTAATTGGTTCAAAACTAAATCTTTTCCAATGGTCCGTTGCATCAAAGAAGAACACTTACCATATAAACATAATTTTGAAACAAACTGTAACTTTTCCTATAACTTCCAATTTGAAGTTTTGACATATTTTTTTAAGGGAATTTTAATCGACAAAAAAGTTTTACTGTAAGCGTTTATTTATAACAAAATTGTGCAATTTTAGTAAATATTAGTCATATCGCAATGGATAAATGTAAAGTACAAAAAAATTTGGAGCATCCGAAGAAAAGAGCACGAAAAGTATGCGAATGGAAATCAACAAACTTACAGACGATTATTAATGTTTCGATTGTTTTGTAGGTAAAAACCAAAAGGTTTGCCTAAAGTACCAAACTCAAGATGTACACTACTGCCGATCCAAAACTTCAGTCAGGCAATATCTTTCAGGAGATTTGTCCAGCCATCGAATTTGAAAAATGTTCAATAGTGTTCAATAATGTTCATGTGGACACACGGTCAATAAATGGTTTTCCGAAAACATCGTACCTTGTAATTTCAACATCAGTTTTAAAACACCATCGACTGATCAATGTTCTCAAAACACCGAATGTACACCGAAAAGATAAAATTGAGCAAAGATTCAGATGAAAAACCGAATTTAATGACAGCGAAAAGAGTCATAGCTTAAGAGCAAAGGCATTTTACATTTTGGCTAAGGAAGAATTTGATAATCTGATGACATTTTTATTTGACTAAAAATATGCCTTTGCCAAAAAATTCTGACCAGGCAGCATATTTTAGTTGGCCAACTCAACCTGTACAATTTTGATATTGTGAAAGGATCTTCAAAAATATTTTTAAAAAAAGAAAATATATTCTTGTACCTATGGACTGTAGAACAACGGCCGAAAGGATGCAACTAAATATCTTCTGCTGTTTTCAATCGGCTCAACAACACAAATTTTGCAGTTCATTTCAACATACATAAGTTCATACATAATAAGACTGATTTGTGACGGGTGCAGAGCACAAAGTAAAAACAGTGCAACAATAGCTAAGTGCTTATTCCGGGTTAAAAAATAATGCGCCTCAAAATATAAGTCAAATTCAAATCATTTTCCCCGTTTGCATTGCTTGAAAAGGTACTAAGTCAATAAACACAATTATTAGGCCCAATGACTATCAGAAAATTTATTCGGAGTATGGTACGGTGATTTCTTTAGAAAGCCAAGATTGGCCAATATGCGACAGGTAATTGGCACTATTTAAACAAGTCGACGCACTTTATTATAAAAATATTGCGGCGCGGAATTGTCGTACGGATAGAAGTCGTTTAAGGATCAGACATATCATCCAGAGCACAGTCGGTTTTGAAAAAAAGATGTGAATATTCCAGAAATGCTTCCCGAAAAGCTAAGCAATGCAATAGCCATTAATTCTGCGAAATTGAATGGTGTAAATAATTTATTCGGTTGTAGTTTAATGGTTAAGAGAGTTTCTCATCACGCCGCGGTCTCGAGTTCAATTCTCGCCGTTGACCAAAAATTAAAATTCACCGGATGACATAATAAGGTAATTGTGTGTAAAAAAAAAAACATTCGTTGGGCTGACCTGACCACCTACAATGTATCGTTAAAATGGTTCGTAAGGTCTCAGTTGAGACGCGGTAAGGAACGTTTACGGCCTCTAAGCCATAGATTTTTTTAAATAATTTATTGACGAAACATTTCGGAGATAACTGGCAATCTCATGAAGAATTATTGTTTTATAAGGACTTATTTGACGGCACTTAAAATTGAATTTTGTTATATGATATAAATATTATTTATGAATTTTTGTATTTTTTAGTTTTTTAATTAACTGAACTGTGATTTTTTTATTTAAATAAATGTTAAACTTAACAAAAAAATTTAATGTTTAAATTTTTTACGAAATCCTCAAAGTTGCAACAAATGGTACCACTTTCAGTAGACCGCGCATCAAAGCAGTTATTTCCATAGAAATGCAACAAAACGCAACAAATC
Organism: Tipula lateralis; assembly: GCA_963932295.1. Taxonomy (NCBI): domain Eukaryota; kingdom Metazoa; phylum Arthropoda; class Insecta; order Diptera; family Tipulidae; genus Tipula; species Tipula lateralis. Next base: position 109,866,951 of record OZ010738.1, read on the forward strand.
CAAAATTAAAACCAGTTTTCCCCTAAAATATCACAATTTCCTTATCGAAAAACAACATTCGAGGTCTATATATGAATTAAACAATTTTTAAAACGTTTTTTTTCGTTTCTCCAAGAATTGAAAAAACGGAAATGATTCGGTTTTGATCTGTCCTTGAAAAGAATGTCTGTCTAAACTGTCCTAATAATTATTAAACTAGCAGAAACATTCACACTAGGCATTATTTAAGTTAGAGGACTAGCACAATTATAATTTTTGAACATTTGGAATTGTTGATAGCCACCAAGTTACGCTGCTGGTTAGGTGATCGGTGATACAAAATATTAGCTCTACGTTTCTGTTACAATAATATTTATCAAACAAATACAACCAAAACATTATTTAATATAAAATAAAATGTCATTAAAATTCCATCCCAGCAAATACTATTATTAATTTAAATTGTTTTAAAAATTTATATTAATTGTCTAAAGGGTTAGACCCTTGTACCTCAACGTCACAAAATTATTACAATATTATATTATATATATAATGTTACTTAAATGCTATTATTTAATGTAAAAAAAACTTAACTTCGTTATCAAAATAAAAAAGAAATAATATTTATGTATGTATATACTTAAAATAATTCGTTTGAATTACGATCGTCATTACGGAATTATAAAATACCATTAAATCTAATGCCTATAACCTGGACCATTGTCTTCTTATAATTTATATTTAAAAAAAATTCCAGTCACCAATTTAGAAAATAATAAATTCAGTAATGTGTTTATTTACAAATTTTGTATCTAAAGTATCAGATAATTTCCTAAAATTGGAAGAAAATTGAATATTGTATGAAAAATAAACAGATATGCATACACACACATAAAATATATAATATAAATTAAAAAAATTAAAAAAAAAATTATCGTTGATTAATGTCAATATCTTCAAAATTTTCCACGCTATTATTTATTTTTAAATTATTATTTTCAGTGTTAAGATTGGAATTATTATCTTCCACTGTGTCACTATCCTTACCCCTTCGTTTATCCAAAAGGTGTTGCACGACAAAATGCCCGATGCCCACAAGTAAAGCACCAATGGCATAAATACGAAATGTTTCACTTCCACCGATTGTGTCGAATAGAATTCCACCAATTAAACTACCAATTGACACTCCAATCCCTTCAAAAATTGCGCTCACGAGACCCTTAAAGAGTTGTTTTAAATCATAATAATTATTTGTATTTGAAATTATAAAAACTCACTTGCATCGTTGCTTCTGTTCCTGGTGGCGCTACAATACTAGCATATGATGCCATTGTTGCATAAAATATTCCAAATGTCATTCCATTGCATAACTCAATTGGTAGTACCCACCATGGATTCGTTAGTATCGAATATAAAAAGAAGCGAACGGCAAATACGATTAAGACCAAGCTCATAGCTTTAACATGTCCAATTTTTTTTAATATCCATCCCGATAAAAAGAAAAATGGCAATTCACCACCAAAACATTGTATACCCATGACAAGTCCTTGCAATGTTTTCATCGATGTCATGTGTCCACATCTATAAATATCGAAATCATTGATTACATTTTATATATTGTTATATCGTTACTATTACCCAGGCTGAGCTTCCGCGAGCAATTCCAGATACCAGAATAAGAAATTCCAGGTAAGCGCTGTACAAAGTCCAACTGCGGCACACCATAAATAGAAAATTACGACTCGTAGCGATTTAAATAATTTACCAACATCTCGTAGAATATTTCCCGAAACTTTTGTTTGCCTATGTTGTAGTTTTGACGAGACAAATATATCGAAGAATATGATCACGGCCATCATATAGAATACAACAGAATAGTCTTTAGCTGACTGGCCTTCAGAAAACCAATCAACTAGTAATCCAGCGATTATAGAGAATATGCCCCAACCCACAGCACCCCATAAACGTTGATTGCCATATAAATGATGTTTTTCTTCTAACATTTCAAAACATATCGCATCACCGACACTCACCACCACAGCCATGCCCACCCAACTAGCAATCAAAAACAAATACAACAACCAAAACTGATATATGCCGGTAACTTCATCATTCGCTATCTTTGGTTTTGTCAATAATTCTGTAACCTGTATATTTTCACAGGCAACATCACAGGTTGTGCCAAAATACGGTTCGGAATTATTAGCACGTGGGCAATATAGGGCAGCGTATGTACCATCGGGAAAGATACCATGTTGTACATTGAAAAAAAGGCATTTATCTATGACTTCTAATTGACTGGTCTTCACAATTGTGTCAAATGTTAAATAGGGTATATTCTTATCACTGGGACAATTTGCTGACTCATTCCAATTGTTGCAAACGATATTCCAAAGTATTGGAGTCATGGCACAATGTAACTGAAAATTACAAGGAAATTAAAAAATAAATTATTGTTGATGTAAATAAATGACGAAAAATTTAAGTAAATTATGTTGCCAGAACCGTTGATTAATCCATTCTTCAAGGAGATTGACCTTAACGCTTCTGGAGAGGGTCACATAATGCATAATTATACGAAACATCAGATCTGTTTTAAAGAAAGCCTAATACAATGAGAGCACCTATAAAACGGATAAGCAACTAATTAGTTGACCTAACTCGCGATTACAGTAAAGAAATAACTGAATAACATAAACTAGAGAAAATATTTTACACCACTCAGCTGCGTATCACTAAACTGCATAAATTTCAATGGGTAGCCATCTAGCTATCGGAGGTATTGTCAAACAGCTGCAGAAAATAAGGTAAAACTCAGAATTTCGGCCCAATACAAAATTACCATTAGACACAGTTGTTTTAAGCTCAAACTCAGGTAATGATACTATGCCACAGAAAAGATTAGAAGTACAATTCAAACACTTATTAACATAATAGCCGTGTTTCTTGACGCACAGTGATCCGGATCAGATCACATTTTCCATGCAAACCAAAGAAACATTTTGATCCAAATTTCATTTTGAATCAAAATGTGTCTTTGGTTTGCATGGAAAATGTGATCTGATCCGGATCACTGTGCGTCAAGAAACACGGCTAATGACATCTATTACCCCATGTTAGAGTTCATGGGGCGAGCCATTTTGCCATGTCAGTACTAAAGGCTGGTAAGGAGTTATGAAATTTGCAAGTGGTTCTATGGAAATCGACCCTATGCTGCAAGATAGGAAGTAAATTAGCGGACCACGACCGAATTGCTAGATCCTTGAGCTCCATAAAAGATTACAAATATTAGAAATAAACAAACAGCGCTGAAGGGAAAAACTAAAATATTTGAACGACTAAAACTCCAACGCCAACCTAAGACCAAAGTGATCAATAATAAATAATATCTGCAACAATTAAAACGATTTTATCCAACGTTCAACACAAACATTTCTAAATACCGACAAAATAGATATATGCATGTCATCAGGATGATACTTTACTAGAATTTCATATTCAAAGATTGAGTCAGAACGAGAAAGAGGAAGATCAGATAGATAAAGTATCATCTTGCACAAATAAAGAAAATTTCATCCAAGTCAAGACGATATACGAGAACCGCAATAAATACATTTTATGGTTCAAGGGAGCTCCTCCAAAGGAAAAAGAATTATAATTATTTTTCAGCAGAACGTAACATGTGAATTTCACTTAGGAAGAAAGATTGCATAATGGACAAGATGTGCAAAAGAAAAATCTGATATACTTATTTGCTATACACCTCAAGAAGTGTTTCCAAATTTTATTCAAACAACCATGTGATGAAAATGTTTTCAATATGATTCTCAATATAACGTAACAGCCGTTGAGTGTTTTGAAAGTTAAAAAAAAATTAAAGATTCTCACCTTTTCAGAGACAGAGGCTTGTACTTCATTATTGTACACAAAGAATAATACTCTGATCTCAAGAAAATTTTAACGGAAGATGTGCAAGGTAATATCTTTAGTACGTAACTATAGACTTGCTCTACACAAAAAAAGTGCCTTACAATAAGTTAATAGACCAAACTGTGTCGGATCGGACTTAACGAAAGAAAATCAGCACATATTAACTTAACAAATCTGTTGGATACCTGTTAGTTATAACGTACGGAGAGAAGATACCATTCATGAATACTATGCTAAGTACTAGGGAATAACATAAAACATCAGGCTTGGACAACACACATTAAAAACAGAATAATTCAATATTAAAATCAGGAATATAAATTGGCTGTTAAAGGAAATCTCCCAACACATCATTATTGTGGATTTAGAACAGTATATTCTGTTAGACAGTAATCGTTACACCAGTAAAAAAGGTTTTGGTTGTCTTAGTGTTCAGGTATTGCAGTATTCTTTCCCTATCTACCCGTACATTGATTTGGATTTCATTTAAAACGAAGTTCACTTGTAGGCACTTCTGGAGATAGGTATTGGTTTCTGACATACCAATAAACCGTGATAGGAGAGAACCCCATGTCCCAAATGAAATAGAAATAAAGCACGTAGAGATAGAGGAAGATTCCAACAACACGTGAACACTCAGTCAAACCAGCTGTTAGACAAGGTTTTGGAGTACCGTATTCTGAAATCTTGAATGATTTTAACGTTATTCTATTTGGTACAACTCCAAAGTTGAATACTATAAGTCCAAATTGATTTCAATATTTGCTTATAGCATAGAAGCTTGTTGCATGTATGTAAAAAGACATGAGTTTCTTCCTATCAACCAATGCATCTTTCTGTATTTGATTCCTAGTTATTCCCTTTTTTATCTGTGCTTACCATTAGGGACTTTTGTCTTGATTAATAATTGTCCCCAGGACATTGGTGCTCAGCAGGTATATGACCGGCCCTCTACACTTTCCTATAGTACCCCCGCTTTGATTTCGTTTAATTTAGAGAAGATATAATTAATGTTATTCATTTTTCAGACATGATTCCAAAATAATTGCAAATTGCACCTGTAACATGGTTTTACTTATGAATAAGTTCTTCGTCAAAAGCCAGCACAACATCCAAGAATAACGTCGAACAGACCTTATTCTCCTCTACTATTTCTAAAAACTTGATTGATAGTTGAATATTGGGTGCGAAAACCGATTTAGAATTAAGTGTGTTCTTATAATTATCAGCTTTTGACCAGTAACTTCTCAAAGAGTTTAAACATAACTGGCAACAATGTGATTGGCTTGTAAGTCAATGTTTCATGTAGAAGTTTCCGATGTTTTAGGATCATGACTACTTTTGCAACTTACCGTGGTATATAAAAATGGAACATATTATAAAGGAATGACTAGATCTCCCCAGAACTGTTACGACCTAACTCCGAAGAGAGTGCATTCGACATTGTCACCTAAATCCAAATTTGTTGTATTAATTGCTAGATACTGCAGTCGTATCCAGTATTTTGCCAATATATTTACTATCGTTATAACACATAAAAAATTGGAGAAACGAACTCTTAAACTCTTTTCTTGGATCTTGCTTAAACCAACCAAACGAATAAAGAAACGAACGTTATTTTGAATTATGAAATCCACAAAAGTTCAAAAATATCAAAAAATGGCCCGAAAGATAGCTTCCATTCGATGCATTGATTGAACCAAAGTTTTCACAAAATCCCATTTCTCTACGATCGCTTGTTGCAACTTCTGGAGACTCATTGGAGTCCATAATAGACACATCCACCTCTTAAAGGTACTGGTATACTACGGCAGCCGTATGGGGTCTAATATTATCGTGCATGAACAGAAAATTTTCACCAATAAACTCGGCAAAAAGTACGACCTTAAGTTAGTAGTCTTAGGTACAGTTGAGTAGTCTTTTCTTTTGATCGACAGCCAGTATTGGCTCGTGTGATGAATACAAGATCTGCTTTCGCTTTTAGTGATATGCCTCCCCAGAACATGCACGATCCACCGCCATACGAGACACGTATTTCAATGCAACACTGTGGATGTCGCTCTCCTTGTCTTCTGTATACTCTTCCGCGTCTATCGATGCCATATAAACACATCCTGCACTCGTCAGAAAACCGAACTATTCTCCATTCTTGTTCTGTCCGTTTACTGGTCTGGTGCAGTTAGAAACTACCAATTTTCTGATATCTCAGCCACACTTGACGAACGGAGAATCGACTCAAATTTAGTTGTAGAGCCACTTCACTTTGGTGCTACCACGCATAAATTAGTGCAACCACTTCTGCGGCCACCTCTGGTGTGGTATACATTTCTTTACGACGGTTGAATACGTAATTAATAGAGGACCGTTCATGCTAAGCGTCAATATGCGAAGGATTAAAATTCCGAACGAGATATTTCATGGCATGCTATTGTATTGATCTTGTTTATTTTCAGAATTTAATTTGAAAGCCTGCTGTATGACAGATAATCACTGGGTTACCAAGCTACAAGTACAAAAAAGGTACCACTAACTAGGTATTGAAATAGACTTAGAATCTGCATTAAAAAAATTAAACAAATATAAGATTTTTTTTTTTGATATTTTTCGACTTTTGTGGAAAATTGTGCAATGTGCGTTTGTTTTGCACCAAAGTGTATTTGGTAAAATGAATCGCAATTCCCTGCCAAGTGGAACTTTCTTCTTGTAACTAATACCTGCAAATCTCCGTTGTTCTGTCTTTGATGTTTCATGGTTGGTGATTTCAATGTCGATCAACCACTTTCACTGTCTCTGTCCTTGTTATTCTAACTGATCCAGAAATTCTAAATGTTCCAGCTTGTCACATTCCCACATTTTTTAATTTCCTTCAAACTGATTAAAAGTTACAGGAAAGGTTGGGTGTTTGGTTTTCTGAGAGGAATAAAACAAGCCAATAGGTACCTACAATGGCTTTTTCATGGAAAAGCTACTAAATTTATGTGTTATAAGAAGATTATTAGTAACCAGCCCTACCCAAATCTAATTTGAATAAAGTAAAATCAGCTAATAGCTGATATCTATGTAATGGATAATTGATTATTAGACATATTTTCATCTATACCAAAGTCAAGACAACCACAAGGATTCAATATTGACTATTTTACCGATTTATTGATTAAATTTTACTAATTTCATTAGAATCAGTGTCAATTATAAATATACGAAGCAAACATTGTGTACCCACCTTGCAATCAATAGTAGCATTGCTCGCTGAATTTTGTATTTCTTCGACGATGCACGTTTGTATATCATCCTTGCTAGCCTCGCAATGTTGAAAATTTGATGCACCATTGTCACAGTGAAAATCAACTGTCGACGACTGTGGAATAGCCGGAATGAATTTAATGCTAAAGAATGCTAAAATAGTTAACAACTGCAAACAAAAAACAAACATTACTAACAGTTTTATTAAATATCTACCGAGTTATAACTTACTTGAAAAAGTAAAAAAAATATTTTCTGTTTTTGGAAACGATCGGCAATTGCGCCAACCAATGGCTTCGCTAGCAGACCACTGATAGGTAGTACTGTATATATAGTGCCAACCACAGTTGATGAAAATCCCAACTGCTTAGCATATGTTGGCATGAATGGGACGATTGGTGCAGTACCTTAAATTAAAACGAGTTCAGTATAGAAAAATCTAGATATTTTATTAGTACGGAAAAATCAATTTCCACCATCAACAGTTCACATACCAGCATTCCATAAAAAATAATGTGCTTTTAAAGGAAGGAATTTTTTATTTATATCTTTAAGGCCCATTTTATTAAAAGCGTTATTTTGTACAAACTATTATTAAAATCTTATTAAATTATTTAAAATAAATTCAAATCACATAATGATGCAAAACACAAACTAATTGAACATAACCTCACTTTGGTTGTTTTTTGTGGAATATACTTAATTTAAAAGTGAATTACACGACAAAAGTATTATAAATTTATTATTAACACGTTAAAATTATAAATTTGATTAAAAAAGACTAACAAATTGTGATTTGTTGATGTCTGGTTACTTCGCCACTGTCCCAACTGACATTTGAACGCGTATGGAAAAACCAACAATCATTTGTCAAAATAGAAGATGCTGATAAGGACAGCAAAATATTTTCACTCAAAAATATATAGTCTTCTCGTTTAGATTCCTATAAGAATACTGTTTACAAAACTTTCTGCTGAAATTCACTATATTGGAAAATAATTTTGAAACTCGATAGCCGAAATTCAATAGCAACACGAAACAAGCACAGAGCAATGAAACCAGACTCTGATTATCGTTTAATTATCAGATTTTACTGTCACGATCAAAGTTCATTATAGTTTAACAAAATATAGTATATAGTTATATATGTACATTTATTTAATTACAGCACAATATAAAGACAAACAATGTATGTAACGTAAATACACCGATACCGAGCTCTTATCGTACAATTAAAGACAAGTCGACTTAAACTTAAATAAATTATTTTAGTTTATTTATATCTATCTTTATTTATCTTTTATAAGATTAAAATGCATTGTAAATTAACATATGTAGATATATATTATATTGATAGAGATATCACATGTGGGCGTATTGATTAAACCGTTGCTATACAGAAAATAACGTAAAAATGGCGACACGCAATTACATTCTCGTAGACCGGTTGTCTATTTAGCTATCACAAATAATGACGAAGTGATTTGATTATGACTTGAGTTTCGTTATCGATTGAATAAATAAAGTGTACTCAAATCACGTGACTACACTCAATTAATTTATTTTTATCTTAGACTTTGTACGAGAAGCATAAACGATAAAATAACCTAATTCATATAGTATTTATGTAATACAAATCAAATTGATACTCTTTTGGAATTAGAACCAAATGATTTTTACCTTTTATTTTCCCGCCAAAATCTTGGTTCTACGAAACTGATACTTTTGTACATAATAATAATGATTGTTCGATTTAGAATAGGTAACCTGATATTAAGTATACGGCGTCTCGAATTTGTGTCCTATGCCTGGATAAATCGCCAGTTAGTGGCCAAACAATTTTCACTTTAATTAAAAAAACGAAATGACGAGCATATTGCAAAAATCAATGAATCGTACTTTGACTTGTCTGACTGTAAAGTAGATAAACATTCTGAAACAGTTTTGAAGATAGAAAACATTCGATTCGTTTAATCTAATCTAAGCCAAACAGTAACCAGACAAATAAGCCAAAAGAATACCGATTAGTCGTTAACTATAAACAAAATCGTAAAGTAGTCTAAATAAAGTACTCAGATTCAAAGACACTCTTCAGCAAACGGTGAAATTAAAAACGATGGGGTTCTCAACCGCATACTATCAAAAATTACTCAAGGTGAAAAGCGTGATTATTATAATAAACCGCGAGAGAAAACCACAACAAAGTTGAGTTGAAACCGCAGTGTCACTAAAATCATAAGGCTATCACCCGATCTACAATATTAGATATTTATTGCATAGAACAGCCGTAGCGGATAAACCATACAAGTGTAAATCAGTTTTACAATGTACCCAACTGTCAGGAATTTAGCCATTCACGAAATTATTGTAAACTTCCAGCTGTGTATGTTATGTGTGGCAACCTACATGAAACCAGCAAAAATGTAGCAAACAATGACCCCAGTGTAAAACAAGTAAAATTAGTGAAAGAGAATTGTCTCCAACTATCAATCCAAAAATATCTTATGCAGAAGCTGATGTGAGTCAGTGAACAAATTTTTGCAGATGATGGAGACTTATATCTTATGAGTCTTATGCTTCAAAACAAAAATACTCTCAAACAACTTGTTATCAAAAACCAAAAATTAATTCAATTAAGTTAGTTGTATGGAACGTCAATGAGCTAGCGCAACATAAACTAGAAGTACTTTTTTATTGAAAATGATATCGATATTATCCTGATTTCAGATACACCATCTACGATACTCAGCGTCCTAACGGAAAATCACATGGTGTAACTGTTATCATTATTAAAAACCGAATAAGCCATTGAACTTCAAAAATATAGAGAAGAACATATCCAAGCAACTATAGCATCTGTCTATAGAGAAGTATAAGGGATATGATGATATCGGCGGTATGATGTGATGCATTTCCCTGACCACCGAAATAGTTTAGTGTTTCGAGGAGATGACTAAAACGGGAAGTATATTCAATGGTGTTCGAGATTAACTTCTACTAAAGGAAAACAACTGTGGGAATGTATACAGAACAAAAAGGTGGACCACAATTCTATTACCCACTCTGCTGATTTTAAAAACAACAAACTTTCTCCAAATATTCAACCGCTCTTAATGACAAAACGGTTAATACGTATAGGCATTGGCAACTCCACAGGGCAGCTTATCTTAAATCAAGGTTAAATAAATCGATTAAAACTCTGACAACGCTTTGTTAAAAGAACGTGACGAGGGGCTTCAACATAACCTCAATGAACTCGATGGATTCACATTATGGAAGCAACAATTAAGAACTCACATAGGTTATCTTACTAAATGAATTTATATTAGCTTTTAAGGTTTGATTACATATCTTGTTATAGTTTTCTATAAAGGTAAGATTCAAGAATAAAGCGATAGGCAGTAAAAAAACTCAATTAAGAGTAAACAGTCCTACATCACACAGAAGCTTTGACTAGCAGGAGTTTGACCTGAATGGCTTTAAAGCTATTTGGTGGTCCGAAGTAAATCATTGCACCGACATAAACGTTAGACCAAACTGCGCCGAGCCTTATCTCATAAATTTCAAGCAGAAATGTATTTGTAGCATTGTGTTCGTATATATGTTGTGAGTTGTGATGTAACAATTCTAGCGAACTACAGATAGTTAAAGCGAAATGTTTTCGCAAGCAGGCATAGGAGACCATCGGTCTGTTAATGGTTTATAGATATGACCAGTAGATCATCTTTCGTTTTATCGCCAAGTACTACCATAAAGCTTAAATCTCCAAAAAGCACCTTTGGCCTTTTTATAGACCTGGAGATATGTCGATTTTATGTCAGTTTATGATCTAAAATCAATCCCATATCTTACCTATCTGAAAAATTGAACCATTGTTCCATTCAGAACGAGGATCAGAATAATACTATCATTTTTTCGCCTGCGTTAATGTTGACCCTCTCCAATATGCACCGTAGCCATGCTTCTTGTATTAATTTCGATTCGATCTAACCATAGCATTTGTCCCTAATGATTACAGATTATCGCATAACCTTGGACATCAAATCCTTGGTTCCTCAGTCTATACAGAAGCTCGTCAATCGCCATAGACATATGGTCTAATGATTAAAAGCTGATTAAACGCACCATTACGAGTAGTCCTTCATAGCTTTAATGCACACATCTCCCAATTTAACTGTGATATTCTTGCACTAAGCATATTCCTATTTTCTCCGGTACTGGTGGTTTTGGAGTGGAATGCCTGAAAGGAAATCACCTTCGAAGTGAAAGATTATGCCCTTTAAGAAACAGTGATGATGCATAAACTAATTTGGCAATGTAATCTGAATAAGGATTATGTGCCATACGGTCAGAAGGTTTTAACCCAAATTTCAAATTTGAATCCTGTACAATTTTCAAAACTCAAGGCAGCATGACATGAAACTTTCAGTAGTAGTGCATCCAAATGTATCGACAAAATGTACTTCACTTGTGGTGTTAAAGCCGATTTTGTGATGCCGATGTGTGTTGTCATGTGCCATGTTGGAATAAAACTTAAAGTTTAAGTTGGTAGTTATTTTTCGAGACACTTTACACTGGCATTATTTTGGATTCATGATAGAAAGTTTAACAATCTTATTTAGCCTAATGATAGTAGCTCTAAATAACGAGCATATCAATTTTTAGTGGAATTTCAAAGTTATCAATCTGTGGGACGTATGTTTCAAAGTATCGGCCAATCATCGATTTAGCTAAAAGTTTGGTAAAACATGTTACCGTATATGACACCAACAGTTACATGGATTAATTTTGACAAATTGCAATCATTCCACATACCTATGTGTTGATGCTCGTAGTTTAATTTATCCAGCTTATTGATAAGGATTAAACGAACAATTCTATCGAAATGTTTTGAAAAATCAGTGTATCATATAAAATTGCTGGCCCTTTCTCAATTTTTAAATACAAATGTCTTAATCTGCGAACCTAAATAAATCTGCGAAATTCGATTCGCCGGCAAATATAAGTTGTTCAACATTACGCAGCAATGGCACTACCGAATAGTCGATGATGTTAATTTTATTTTAATAAAAATAGTACATAATGAATAATTATAAATAGTATAAAAAATAAAAATAATAAGAATAAAAAATAGTTTCTACATGACATATATCCGCTTGTTCTGTGTACATATATGCAAAATCATATACACAGAAACTACGAGTATTGATTTGAGCAATATATGCAATTAGCAAATTCGAGATGCCACACTTAACAGCGATCAATACCTCACCTATATCGTAGTTAGTCTTATCTTCCCTAAGGAGAACATTAGCCAACCAGGTTTCGCTTATTATGACGATGACATAATCGTTGTCAACAAGTTCAAGTTGGAACGATTTAACGTTACCATATAGATGCTGGAAGCAGTGTTGTAGAAGATCTATGTAACGTTTAGAAGACTTTCAGTTCAAAGCGTTTTGAGTAAAAAGAAAATCATAGGTCTACCTTCCTCCACATTTTCTCCATAGTGGATATCATAATAATTTGTTCAAATTGCTTTCAAATATATTTTTCACTCTTAATAAAAATTATAAATTTTAATAAACCAATAAATAGGATCGAATATAATTCTTGTCAATGTTATAAGCAACCATTGTTTTTTAAATTTTTAATTTTTATATGTTTCAAACAAACCTCTCGAGTTTAGAACACATTCTGGTGCTAAAGATGATAATATCGCATAAAATGTTTTCCTCTTGCTAGTCTTCTAGAACTAGTCCATTACACGTTGGGCCGTTTTCGGGCCAACGCGTAATGGGCAAATTATTTCAATTTTTTGTTTTAAGCCAAAACGATACATCTTTTGCTGAAAAGTAATTGGCTTTTCCGAGGAATTGGGAGTGATAGTTTTAATATTCACTGTATGAGAGATCCTATATATGTAGATTTTATGAGAAATGGCAGCTTTCAATGTATGGTTACTAATTGTTTATAATATAAATTCGGTCTTATGTTGATCGATTCAAATTCTTAATGAATTTCAAGATTTAAATACTACCGAGTAACTATTAAGGAGTAAGAACAATGATTGGTTAAAATGCGGCAGCTATCGCGGTACTGCACTTCTATGAACATGATATACAACGCTTAACATGATATACTTTGATAAAAATTAATCTCTCATATTGTTTTAAAAATAAACACACAACTGGTAAATATTACAGTGCTTTGAAACTAAGTTCACTTCTGAAACCAAAATAATTTAAAATGTAGATAAGTTGAAATTATATTGAATGATGCCAAGCAATGTATGAGACGACTGCTGTCGGTTCGATAAAGAAACCAATGGAGGTACCAGAACGTTGATACGATACGGACCACATATAGATTCTTAAACCTAAATTTCTAGGAACAACGCGTAAATGCTCGATAACGAAATGAATTCGCCTAAAATAGCACAGCAAACATATCGTTACATAAACTCAGCTCACATAAGTAAAGTTGATAAGACGTGTGCTAGCAATTACTACGTTAATTGCTAGCATATGTCTCATCAACTGAATAAGTAGTAAACTCGAACCGAAGGTGTAAAGCGCGAATTTATTTATCGAACATCTAGGAAGTGGAATTCGTTATCCGGTTTTCAGTTTCCGTTGGAGTATAAAATGCACAAGTTTAAGGCACCTATCAACCTTTACATGAAAGATCGCGCGTTGGGTCCAGGAGCTTTGATAGTTCCAAGGAGCTAGGACACTCTAAAAGTCTGCCCTGCATCCAATTAAAAAAAAAATTTAAAAAAAAATTAACTATTATAAAATCACATCACATTTGAAATCTTCTATTTATAATTAAGAAAATTATTAGATCGATTTTCCGTTTTTTACATTCATAACGGTGATGTTGTGTTGTGTCACTCCCGACAAATTAAATTGACTCAAATCTTCTCTCGTACAAAATGACATATTTATGTAATGCCTTAATCGATTTTCATAAAACCTCTATTAATGCAAGCTTATTTTTACAGAAACACGTTTGTTAAATCTAAAGTAGTTTTAAAATGAAAGCAATTGTAGCAAAATGATGTTTCGGTGAAAACAATTTACGTGCTACAATCTTTCGGTTAAAACTTAATTTATTATGGGGGTCAATTATGAAATTTTCTATTATTACATTTTTGCTAACGGATAAATCCGAGCTATTATAAAACTAAAAAGCAAAATCGAATCGGATTTTTACGAACGCACAAGACAAAATCCGAATGCAGTTTAGTTGACATATTTTCTTTTCGATTGACCGAATTTTGACGTTTCATAACCTTAGGCAAAAAGTTATCACAATATTTTTCGGTTCAGAAGAGATTTCTACTTTCATTCATTGTTTCCTCAAAATCTTATTGCAATCAACGAGGAGTCACTCACTCTATTGCCTCTTGAGAAGTTTTCAGGAACTCATTTCAGGATCTATAGTACTCATTTTATCTCACTTGAAAAATTGATGTGACATGAATATCGTTGGAATTGAAAGCTAGTCGCTTAAAATGACTATAGGCGTAAGACACGACTATGATAATAGTAAATATTAAGTGACGTGACTATAGTCGTCTAAAATACGATATTCGTCACCTACAGAGCAGTCGTATTTTGACATTAGATTTTCGTAAAATACGATTTCGTTTTTCCATTTTGTTTCATAATACTACGGCAGAATGTACGATCTTCGTATTTTACGAACGGAAAAAAATTCATAATAGGAATATCGGGCATATCCTCGGCGGATCGGAAAATACGAAATCGTAAAAATTTAATAATAGCCTCCCTGTTACCTTTAATTGAAGACCACATCAGCTGTTTTGTTTAAAAACAGTCTTTGAATATATTCGCTTTGGTAATTTTTCGATATCGAAAATATTCGATTCGCCGCACATTTTCCTATTATGAAATTTTGGTCTTGGTTTCCTATTGTTTGGTCAAATTTGTCAAATGTAAGCATGATAAGTTAGCAATAATGAGCGATACAATTGAACTGGCTAAATTTTATTTTGTTGTTGTGTTGTAATTGACTTATAACTTGTCAATTACAACACAACCGTGGAAAAATGGAATTCGTCTGCTAACAGTCGGATTTTGACATTCGATTTTTGGAAAATACGATTTCGGTTGGCTTTTTGGTTTCATAATAGCAGATTTATATATCGGATTTTCATAATAGCAAAATACGCTTTCGGATCCGATTTCGAAATTTTCATAATAGCCCTCAGATATCACACACAAAATTTATTATTTATTTATTTCAATTATTTATGAGCTGGTAATTTTGTACCATGTTATCTATTAATAAATTATATTAATCTACAATTCAATATCTTAATTTTCTAAATTTTATACCAACGCCTCAAATATTATTTTTAATTCTAGTTCTTCCATTACCCACCCCCTTATCAGCACGATATTCTCTGTAAAGTCATTTTTATCTGTATAGCCGTTGTAATTCTATTAATCTTCTATTTTTGTTTCTATATAGAACTTAGATAGTTGTAATAGTTCTTCTATTTTATTACCCTTCAATATCTCTATTAATGTTTTTCCTTCTATATTTTTGTATTTGCTTTTCAGTATTTTGAATTTTGGACATCTATCCGTAATGTGCAAATCTGTTTCTTTGACATTACAAATATTGCATTTGTCATTCGATTCTATTCTGATTCTGTATTTGAATATTTTGTTATATGTATGTCCTGCTCTAATTCTGTTTATGATTTTTATGTACTTAGTATTCATATGCATAATTCGAAACCAAGTTATTTTCGGTGGTGCTGCGTCATTAATGATCCTGTTGAAGAGTCCTTTTGTTCTGGTTGCCTTTTCATATTCACCTTTCCATTCTTTGAATAGCTTGTTCTTAATAATCAGGATTATATCTTCTATAGGTACTTTATTGTTTTCTAATTTGTCGTTGAATCCTTCTAATGTTGCTCTTTTTGCTGCTATGTCTGCCTGTTCATTGCCTAATATTCCAATATGTCCCGGTATCCATTGTATTTTGATATCATGATCTGGGAGCTCATCTGCAAGTTCTATTATGATTGATTTATAGTATTTAGATTTGTTTTTTGTACAATTTTTTATTGATGTACAGGCGCTTTTCGAGTCCGTGTATATTATTATTTTTTTGTGATTATTATTAATTAGGTTGACCAATGCTAAGTATATTGCTAATAATTCCGTTGTTTTTATACTTGTTTCTCTCCTTTGTTGTACTGAAATTATATTATTATCGTCAATGTAAATTCCTAATCCACATTTCTCTTTTCTTTTTGATCCATCTGTATATGCGCTTTTATAGTTGCCATTGTTGTTTTTAATTTCTTGGAATGCCATTTTCAGTTGTATTTCATTCATGTCTTGTTTCTTGTTACAATTTTTGAAGTTTTCATATATTTTTAAGTTATTTGGTATGTTTAGGTTATATTTTATTTTTCCTATGTGCTTTATTATTGGGTATTTTCCTAGCGATTGATTGTTTATAATGCTCTTTCCAATTTCGGATCTATTACATATTTGCTTGCACATGTACTTTATTGTAGAAAATTCGTTCTGTTTTATAAATGGTATCTCTGCCGATTCTGCTATGATTACTTCAACTGGAGTCGTCCTCGTTAGCCCTAAGCATAAGCGTAGGCCCGCATTTTGTACCGTTTGCATCTGTTTAGTGATTGTTTTATTAGGTATCATAAATATAGCTACATAGCTTGATTGTGATATTACTATGGATTTGTATATATTGATCATTTTTTGTGGATTTGCTCCTCCATTCTTATATGCAAAAGCTTTTATTATGTTTAATTTTTTATTAATTTGATATTTTATCATTTTAAAGTGTTCTGTCCAGTTTAGTTTGTTGTTAATTGTAACTCCTAGTAATTTGGTTTTTATAATGTTATCAATGGTAATATTATTTATTTTTATGTCAACTACTCGGTTTGATTTCTGATTGAAGTTTATTACTTTGGTTTTTTCTGGGTTTATTTCCATTTTTATGCTTTTTAATAAGTCGTTAAATTTAACTAGTTGCCTGTTGGCTATTCGCTCTATAGCATCATGGGTATCTCCAGTTATTATTATCCCAATGTCATCGGCAAACTGTATAATTTTTGTGGTGTTGGAGTTTAATTGGTGTAATGTTGAGGTGTAGATGTTGAATAGTAACGGACTTAGTGAGCATCCCTGAGGG
The DNA here is from genome assembly GCA_963932295.1 of Tipula lateralis. Classification (NCBI taxonomy): domain Eukaryota; kingdom Metazoa; phylum Arthropoda; class Insecta; order Diptera; family Tipulidae; genus Tipula; species Tipula lateralis. The sequence goes on from OZ010738.1 coordinate 109,884,315, forward strand.
ATGCCTTTGTTTGTTATTACGCTCATTTTACTTTGTTTTGTTTCTATTATAATTCTTCTATTAGTGAGATATTTGTATATCCAGTTAATTATTGGTTGATTTATATTTCTTGTAGTTATTTGATTAGTATGGTTTTGATTTATATATTTCTTGTAGTTATTTGATTAGTATGGTTTTGTCTATATTGTCAAATGCTTTTTTAATATCTGTTAAAATTAGTACTGTTTTCTTTTTATTATTTCTGTTTTCATTTATTTTTTCGATTAAGGAAATAAAGTAGTCCGTTATGCTCTTTTTTTCTTGAAATTCATACGAGTGTCTAGGGAGGAAGTTTATTTCCTTTAATTTTACATTTAGTCTATTTTTAATCATTTTATTGATTATTTATGTAAATGTTGGTAGTAATGCTATTGGCCTATAGTTTTCTGGTGTATCTTCTATTTTGTTGGGCTTTTTTATAGCAACTATTTTTATTTCCTTCATTTTATCTGGGAAGGAATTATTCCTCCACATGTTGTTTATGTGTCGAGTTAATATCCTTATATGATTTTCTGGTAAGTGTTTAAGTATTCCATTTGACATTTTATTTATTCCCGGGGCTGTTCTTTTATTATTTTTTATTATTTTGCTAACTTCATTTTGTTTAAATTCAGTAGACGTTGCTGGTGGGATGGGATATACGTATGGTATTATGACCCGTTCTCTTGATTCTGGGAAGTTCAGATTTATGAATTTCTTTGCCGTCTCATAGTTTTCCAATATGTTGAATGTATTAGTTTTCTTCTTATTTATTAGATTTATTATTTTCCAAATTTTTTTATTTTCCGTGATGTTAGTAATTTTTTCTGTTATCTCATTCCATGATTTGATTTTTGCCTTTTTGATTTCTTTGCTCAATCTTGCTCTGGTTCTTTTGAGTACTAGAGCTGTGTGTATGTCCTTTGTTTGATTATACTTTGTTTGGTCCTCTTGTTTCTTTTTCCATAATTGGTCAATTTCTTTATTCCACCAGTGTTTGTTTCTATTTTGCAATCTTCTTCCTGTTAATGTGTAAGTATTTTTTTGAATGATATTTGTTAATGTATCGGTATATTCTTCTATGTTTTGGGTATCATTTGGATTCAAATTGTGTATGTCCTCCAATATCCTTTTCATGTTTGTCTTTTGTCTTGTAAATTTTTCCTTGCTATATATTTGGTTATTATTGTTTTCTTCTATAGTTATTTTTATTGGAATGTGGTCTGAGCCTATGTCTTCATTAGTGCTTTCCCATGTTATTTTGTTTGACAAATCCAATGATGATAATGTTATGTCTATTGCTGAATCCTTGAAGTTGTAGTAGTTTTGATGGGTAGGATCTCCATTGTTAAGTATTTTGTATTGATGTGCCATTATATTATTTTCTATTTTATTTCCTAGTCTGTCATTTTTATTACTTCTCCCCCATAATCTGCTTTTGGCATTAATGTCTCCTCCTATTATTGTGTTCTTTTCATACTCATATTTATTTAGAATACTTTCAAATTGATCGCTGACTTGTTGGTTTCGTGTTGTGTTTTTTGTTGAGTTATAGAAGGATATGAATCTATAAATTTCGTTCTTGTTTTTTACTTTTACTTCAATAGCTTCCAGTGGGTTGGTGAAAATTATATTTACGCTAATCAGTTGTATGTTGTCCCTTATGATTACACCACAAACACCGTATCCGTCTTTTCTGTTATTAAATAGGGCTCTATAATTTCTGAATTTTGGTATATTAATATCAGAAGTCCATGTTTCGCTTACAAGTGCTATATCTGCGTTTACTTTGTTTAGATATGTTTCTAGAATATCGGTTTTATTTTTAATACTATGTAGATTTATTTGGATAATAATCATTCGTTAAGAAAGTTTGATCCTGGGTAGTGAGCTCTTGGATCATTGCTGTAAATCTCATTAGTTAATATATCTAATATCTGGGTTGCCTCTTCTGGAACTAATCCTCCTTCCAAATTTTGTTTTACTATATCAAACAGCGATTTGAAGTGATCTAGTATTTTTTGACAAGATTTTCGGTAATCATCTTGTTTCTGTAATTCATCATAATCCTTATCTATGTCTATTTGTTCAATTCTCAGTATCTCCCGGTTTTGTATTTGTTGTCTATTGTTTCTTGCTGTATTAATTGCTGGGAATGAATGTTCATTCTGTTTGTATATAGGAAAATCGTTGTCATATTGTTTCTTTGCTTTGTTATAAGAAATTCTGGACTTAATTCTTATAGTTTGAATCGCCATCTCTCTCTTTTTTTTAGGGCAACCTTTTGAATTTGTTCTATGCTCGTCCTGACACATATTGGCATTTGACTGGATTGGTACAATCTGCACCCTCTTCTACTTCATGAATTTCGGTGCAGTTTCCGCATCTCTCCTCTCTTGATATGCAGTATTTTTTAGTGTGTCCATATCTCAGACATTTTTTGCAGAACATGGGTTGAGGGATATTATAAGCTACTCTGTAGTTGACTCCATATATTTTTATCAGGTTTGTACTTGGATTTGAAAGTCAATTTAATAGATTCTGTGTTTATTGCGGTTTTCTGTATGAAATCGAACCTTGTTAACCTTTATGTTTCAATTATAGGCACTTCTCCCGATAGATTTTCAATTATTTCCTTCATTGTTATCTCCTCTGGGATTCCTCTTATCAACCCATATGTGTGATTAAAGCTCTTAGGTATGAATATGGAATATCCTTGTTGTTTCATGAATTCACATCTTGTTAGTTTGTTTGCGCATGATATATCCCTGTATATAATTATATATCGTTTTTTTTTATTGTTTCAATGATGTTCTCGTAATCACCCAGATTAATTTGCCGTAATATTCTCGCCAATACAAATATATTTGTATCTTTCTTTTCTACTATAACAGAATAAGGGCCTTTGTCTTTTGATGAGTAAAGGTTAATTTCCTGTTCTTGTTTGTTCTTGTTATCATTGAATTTGTTTTCGTTGATTTTTTTATCTAAACTCATCCTGTCACTGCAACTGTTAATATTATGAAAGTTGTGTGCACTTGGATTTATTTCACTTGTTTGTTGATTTTCCACAATTATTTCATTTGAGTTGTTATTATTTACTCCTTTTGTATCCGAAATAACTCTGCTAATATTGTTAACATGTTGTCCCGCCATTTTATCTTGATTTGATAAAATATTATTTGTGTTAATGTTTTTACTTTTTTTCAGATTTTCTGTATTATTTATTCCATTAATTTTAGGTATTTTATGTTTTAAATTACTATCAATTTTATCTTCATATTTAATTTCACTAATATCGTTGTCACATTGATTATTGTTTTTAATATCCACTTTTAGCCTTTTTAATTTCTCTGTGTCCTTAACAGGTGTTTCCCTGCCTTCTGAATTTTTTTTTCATTTTTTACTGTAGTATACACTGTATATTAATTCACTCTGTATATTCTTTTTATTATTATTATTTTTTTTTTTTACTTTATATATTTTTTAAATTATATAATTAGTATTATTTATTAATCCACTTGTCAATCACTCGACTTGTTGAACGGTCAAGGACCCAATGCATAATGCACACATAAAAATCGAATATTTTTCAAAAAATAATGTTTTGTGAAATTCAAATAAGCCGTTTTAAAATAATTCGATTCGACCAATTTTCCTATTATGAAATTAAAGACTAATAATTTCGATAACACAAAATGGAATTCGTCTACTAAATTGCAGTCGGATTTTGATATTCGATTTTTAAAAAATCATATTTTGCTTTGTCTGTTTAGTTTCATAATAGCAAAATCTGATATATTTAGATATCGGATTTTTTCCGATTTTTAAATATTGTATCCACGTTGTATAGCGACTTTTTCTATTATGAAATTGTTGGGTCGAGTTTGTCAAGCATCAGCATGAAGTTAGCAATTATGCGTTTTGTATTCACTTGAAGATGCTAAATTACGATAACACAAAATGAGATTCGTCTAATAAATAGCAGCCGATATTTGACATACGATTTTCGGAAAATCCGATTTCGTTTTGTCTTTTTAGTTTCATAAAAGCAGATTTTTCGATATCAGATTTTGATAAAAGCAAAATCCGCTTTCGGATCCGATGAAATAATCCGATGTTGGATTTTTTTCCGATATCGAAATAGTTTGGTCGAATTTAAGCATGAAATTAGCAATAATGGGTTTTGTAATTCAATTGAAATTACTAATTTTTGTTGTTGTTGTATTTTAATTAACTTACGACCTGTCAACTGAAATCTATTAATTGAATCTTGCTCCTTAAACTGTGGAGCATTCAAAACATACAAATTCAATAACACAAAATAAAATCCGTCTACTAAATAGCAGTTGGATTTTGAGTCGAATTAGTTATTCGGGTGTGAATATACATATTTTAATTTAGTTATAAACACTGAGGTAAATAACTATGGATCTAGTTTCTCTTAAAATTAAAGGGCATCAAAAAAAGAATATTTAAATTCTTAAAACTCAAATGTTCGAAAATCAAATTTAAATTGAGTTAAAACTTCGTTTCGGTAGACGATTAAATAATTCATAAAATGTAATTATTTAGTTCATATGTCAAAAGAGAACAAAAAAATATATTAATCATGTATTTAATAATAATATGTTCTTCCAACCTATGTCTTTACTTTTAGTTTTTGACGTTTAATTCTTCGAGCTTGAAATTTGAGAACACTGTTACATACTTATGACTGACGCTGTTAAATTCATTAATTTTTCGGTAATACATTACTAGAGCGGGAGGCATATATAGAATGAGTAGCAGCACTATAATAAAAGTTTATAAGATACCGTCTCCATAGTTATTTACCTCAGTGTTATAAATGATTTAAACTTATTAAATGTCTGCCTTAATAGATTTCAAGATACTTATCTAAAAATAAAATATAAAAATACAGTTTTGCTTTAATTTTATTTACTCTATTGATTTTCATCAAATTTTCCTTGGCTTGTAATAATTTTTGTAATTTTTTTTGTTTTTTAATTATTAATTTTTTAAATTAATATTTTATTTATTTTGTTATTTTAATAATAATTACATCAAAAATGAATTTATAATAATTATATTGTATTTATTTATTTGTTTTTTTTTTGTTATTACAATAATAATAATAATAAGTTTGTTTGAAATATTTATATATTTATTTTGTTTTATAATTTTTACACTAAAAATAATAATAAAATTCAAATATTTGAGAGTACTAAAAAAAAATACTCTTAAATAATAATAATTTTGTAAATATAATTAATATTAATTTAATTAATATATGTATGTGGTTTTAACATAATAGTCATATAATTATATGTTTTAATTATCTAAAATTTCTAGAAATTAATTTATTTATTTAATATATATTTTTTTATTAAATTTTGTAATATTTTAAAAAATCTACATGTTTTGTTATTTTGTTTTTTACTACAATTAAAAAATATTTTTTTTATATTTGCGTGTATAATATATAAATTGTATATATAATTATTTTTAATAAAAAATTTATTATTTTTTTTAATTTTGTTTTGTATACATTAATATAAATTATTTACAGGAATGTACATTTATTATGTATTTTAATTTAATTGTTATATTATAATATTTATATATATATTTATTGTGCAATAAACTAAATAAAATTAAAAGTGGAGGACTAAAATATAATGGAAGAAATAAAGGAAATCTATTTAAAAAAAAAAAACAAAACAAAATATTTTTAAGAGATTCTCTCTTATCTAATTACAATATACTATAATTAAAAAACAAAAATCTATATTTTTGTCATGAATTACGATTATTTATATGAAAATAAAATTAATTATTAATTGTATTTAGTTAACGGTTGTCTTTGGTTTTTCTTCTTTTTTTAAGATGATTTTGTTGTTGTTTATACATACACACTTACCCCATTTATAATGAATATATATTTTTAATATTTAGTTTAGATGAACGTTTACTTGTTACAATAATTAATTTTAAAATTAAACAAATTAAAATATGTTTTATGTACTTTAAAAATTAAAAAGCTAATTCCATCACCTAATAATTAAATAAAACCTAAAGAACAAAAATACAGTTTAAAAATTAATAAATACACGATTGAATATGCGATTATGATAAGCCAAACTAGTGAGAGACAATATTATTAAGAGGTCGATTGTGAAACAAAAGATCTTCATAGAAGACATAGAAATAAAAGATATATATGTAATGTAAAATTTCTTATTTTCGATTCTCCCAGAAAGTAGAGCTTGTGTGTATGATCTGGGCCAAAAATCAGCGACCTCTTTATTTTTTGTATCTATCTCATTATTACATAAACAAAAAAATCATCGCATACGACGTCTCATTATTAAATTAACAGTATCTACCAAAATTCTAATTAAAATCTCTAAATATCGATAGTTACATGTATAATTAATGATAGATAAATAATTAATTAAAAAACTAAACAAAAATGTTCACTTTGTATTTATACATCATTATCATAATATAATTATGTAAGTTATATAATCAAACGATAAAAGTTTCACTTTATTTGTTGCAACGCAGCACCGTGCAACATTGTTTCATATTTTTTCACCAAATATAACAAAAACTACTAACAAAACTAATATAATTAAGACCAAATTTTTTTTTAACTTATAATAAATTTCTCTTTGGCAAGTTTTTGTTCTATAAAACTTTTCACTTTTCACAAATAAATAATCAAATGAAATTTTAATTCTATTGAAACCATGGTCGATTCATAGAATTCATAGCATCGTAATGTTTATGCATAAGCGGATGGTAGGCCGATTGAGGATAGGTCCCAGGTGGAGCACCAGCTGCTGCTGCACCTAGGAGACTTTGATTTAACATATTATTTACATATTGTTGATAGATTGCTGAATTAGGAGGTTCCAATTGTGTATTCACAAATGAATAAGGTGCTCTTGATGGATGAGACAAAAATTGATGATATGGTGAGGCGACAGCAGCTGCAGCAGCGGCTGCTACTGTTGAATTATTACCGGATGATTTATCATCCGAAGTTTCTGGTGTGCTACGATGTGGTGTACCTAAATAGTATGGATTTGATGCGCCTCGATAATCGTCTAAATACGTTGAATTTTCACCGTACAAACCTAATCCGGTTGGTGTTGGTCCAAAATTGAATGCACTACCCGGTACAACACTTGATGTTTTTAACGATATTGGTGTTGGTTCGGATGTGGTTGGAGTATTTTTTAGTCCAACATATGATTGAAAACCTTGCTGAGATTGTTGAACTTGTTGTACTACTTGATTTGATTGGCCTTGCATTTGTTGCTGTGATAGATTTTGATTTGCCATCGTTTGTGATTGTGCAGCAGCAGCAGCTGCAGCGGCTGCTGCTGCGGCCGCTGCTGCTTGCGCCTTTTTTCCTAATTTTTTTGGCTTTTTCTCTGGTTTTGATTCTAAATTCATGCCCACCTGATTTATATTCAAATTCTTTTGCTGTGCACTACAGTCCTGTTGTAATCTAGGTCCGGTCACCGAACTGAAGGGATTTTGTTGTTCACGATTATATGAAAAAGAATTTGCCATATTTGAACTGAACATTTGTTGCATACTAGATGTTGCAGGTTGTTGCATTGGTTTAGGGAAAATATGCGAAGGCGTAATTTTATTATCGTAGTATCCACTAGCTGATCCTTGTAATCCTATAAATCGATCTTCGGTAGTGTAGCGATCCATCATTGAAAGTGACGCCAAATTGCGTAATGCCGGATCAACCATTGGAGGACCAGTAGGTGTATTGAAACTTTTAAATGATCCCAAATCCATTCCAAGCTGCTGATTCGAATTTCCTGAAAAATTAAAAACAAATGAATGAATAACAATTTATTTCTTGTTAAAATACTTAATCGTACCTGATAATTTTGATTGATTTTGGTTCACGTTTAAATCTTGATTAGACTTCGGATTTGGAATTACCAAATCAGTTAAGCTACTACTAGGTGAACCGTTATTGCCACTTTGTGACCTTAAATTATGTTTATTTTGAAGTTGCTGATGTTGTTGCTGCTGCTGTGCAGCGATCGGCACGTTATAACCGCAGCTAGTATTTTGTGTTAACTGTTGTTTTAATTGAGATTCATTTAGTTTTTGTGACACGGAATTCATTGGATTTTGTGACGTTTGATAATTGACTTGACTGTTCGCCCCGCCCATATTCATCATTTCTTGTGCTGAAGATGTTGATGATAAAGTTTTTGGATAATTCGCCGCTTTGTTATACATATCAAAAGCTTTTGTCGTGGATATATCTGTAATTGGTTTTGCAAATCCTGGCATTGAAGATGATGTCGGCTGTCCAGTTTTACCATACGACATGTTACCAACTAAATGCTCATAAAATGATTGTTGCTGATCTTCAGGCTTTAAATTATCGAGTTTTTTACCCGAAATATCGGTTCCTGACATTTGATGATTTTGTTGCTCTTTTGATTTAATTGACGGATTATAACCCATATTTATCATTTCATTCATATGACAATTGCTTGGGTCCGATGAATTGCCAGATTGGTTACCAGCGTTTCCAGCGGAGAACATATTCTGCTGTTGAGATATCAACATATTTCGTTTCTCGATTCTATCAATCAAATTTTGATTAAAAACCGAATTATCAATGTTATGAAGATATGGATTGAGTAAATTTTGTGGTGGCTGTTGCTGTTTATGTATCTGATGGGCTTGTGGAGGCTGTTGTTGTTGTTGCTGCTGCTGTTGTTGCATCTGATTACTTTGGTTGCTATTAACATTTTCACCAGTGCCTAGAGTATTTAAATTCATGCTTGTGTAATTATTCGGCTGATTATTTGTCGACCAATCAGCTATCTGTTGGGATATGTTATTTGATTTTGAAGAATTTGTTGGTTGGTTACCAGATTTTGGTGACATTGTTGCAGCATTGTTATTTGATTGATACGGTGAGATATCCCCACCAGTTGAGCCTGTTGTACTAGTATTACTACCATTGTTATTTGTATTCGAGTATGGTGAATTAGGATCATGTTGTGAGTACGGTGAACTATGGTTCGAATGAGAGAAAGGTGAATGAGGGCTAATAGGATTAATCGATTTTGTTGTAGTCTGTGGCTGAATTGGTTGGAATGGAGAGCTAGGCTGTGATTGCTGTTGTGGGACTGTATTTGTTTGATATGGTGAAATTGATCCTTGTTGTTGCCCCGTTTGGCTATTGTTACTACTCGTGCTAGTACTAACCACATTTACAGGACTCTGATGGTATGGTGAATTCTGTTGTTGTTGTTGAGGTGTTTGATTAAATGAAGATTGTTGTGATTGATATGGCGATGTAGGATTTGCTGTCGGGCTCATACTTGAATTATAATCTGATTCCTGCGAATGTGGTTGTTTATACTGTTCATAGTAATTAGCTCGGGTTGGATTTAATGCCGTATTATCTAAATTTGGATTATAACTACTCGTCGTACCATAATTGAAACCTGTAGGCGATGCAGATGAATAAACATGCGATGAGTAGTTTGGATATGGAGGTGTAGGTAGCTCTCGTGGACTGCAACTTTTATCGGGACTACTTTTACTTGTAGTATCCTGATAAAAACCAACTTTTATAGCTCCATTCAAAGGGTACGGTGAAGTTTTTGGTAACATATCATCTGGTTTCGGCGAAACCATAATCGGAGATGCACCCATAGGTGAAGGATACGTCGAAGGATATTGACCAAGCCGTTCATCGATTCCAATTCGTGGACTATCAGGATCCTGACTAAATGACGACCGTTCTGATATAGTACTTCCCGTGCTTGCCTTCCGTTGTCGTTGCCCTGGAAGCGAATAGGTTAACGTTTCTGTGGTCACCGGAATGACAGATCCTAGCGATGCTATCAACTCCGATGATTTTTTACTATCAATACTCTCAATAATCGGTGGTTCTAGAGTATTGCTATTATTTGCTAATGTCGTTGGTGTACTATTACCCGGCGTACTATTGCCACAAGAATTATTAGCATCTTCGGATTCATCCTTTTTCTTTTGCACGTTGTTTTTCGGAGCACCAAACGCTTTAAACCAAGCACTTAAATTTGGTGTGGCATTTGGTTTTTCTTTTGGTGTCGCTTCTACTACCGGTTCCTTTTTAACTTCTTTCGGCTTTTCCTTCTCTTCTTTAGTATCATAATCTTCTTTTATTTCATCTCCAGTTTTAATAGTTTCTGTTTCAACAACGATTTTGGTATCGCTTTTTTCTTCGGTATCACTTTGAACTTCCACATCCGTCTGAAGATCAATACATTCCTTCTTCTCATTTGACTCCTCTATCACATCACTAATTTTATCATTTTCCGTATCATCACTAAAATTGTGCTGTTGAACTAGGCCAAAACTTTCGGTGTTCAACACCGTTCCTAAACTTAGTTTCGGTCCGTTATCATCGGTTTTAACCACAAGAGAATTTTTAATTTCCTTCAACTTTGATAGATTACCAAGCGGATATAATTCGTCTGTCGGTTTTGGATTCATTATACTTCCAATTAGATTACCCTTTGTTTTTCCCGGTTGCAATCGATCAATTGTTCGTTGCAATTCTCGCTTCCGAGGTATCTGCGGAGTCAATTTTTCTTTTAATTTTCGTTTACTTTCTTTTAATTCTTTTTTGGCATTTGCACTGAGTATATTACTACTACTACTTCCTGGAAGATTTCCTGCAGGAATTATCGGTGGTGGTACTATTGCACTACTGGTTGTATTTATATTGGGCTTCCCATCAGTAATACTTGGTGATGCGACTGCGCTTGGTTTTTTATCACATGATGAAGCGATTTCTTTGGTCGGCGAGGTGGCGGTTTTACTTATATCACTGGAATCCTTTGACTTGCCGGGTGGGACTTGCCCTGATTTTTTTGTTGGAATATCATATGGCGGTGTAGATTTTTTGAATTCACTTTCGTCTAGCTTAGAATTTAATGGCACCGTTTCGATTTCATCGAGAGTATAGCGAGAAGGTGAATTACTTGCCGAACTAAATTCTGAAAAACGTGGCGTGTGCTCTAACCATTTGTTTATATCTTTAAGAGTTTGCTCGGTTTCAAAATCTAACACCGCAACATTTGTGTTGTTATTTTTCTTATTATTTACAGGTGGTGGATTAGGTTTTTTCATAAGATTTTTTTTACTTAGCTTATCTACTTTTTCGTCTTTAGGCAAAGGTTTCGGTGGTTCCTTTTCCTTTGTTTCCTTTACTTTTTTATCCTTTATTTTATTATCCTTCACTTTATTTTCCTTTACTTTATTCTCCTTTACTTTATGCTCCTTCACTTTATTCTCTTTTACTTTGTTTTCTTTTTTATGATTAGTAGGATGAGTTGATGAACCATGTGGTTCATCTTCCGTAAAATCATATTCATCTTTATTATTTGAATCACTATTTTTGTTCGGAGACTCTTTGACTTTTTCTTTAATTTTTTTAGTTTTTTCCACTTTCTGATTCGTCTTCGTTTGTTTTGCCATCTCTTTATTTGGTGCAACTTTTGCATTCCTCATTTTAAGTTTCTCAATAGTTTCACTTAATTTAAGATTTTTGTTCTTTTGATTTTGACTGTTTATTGTACTTTTAGATTTTTGAATTTTTTCCGCTTCCTTAACAGTTTGATTCCACTTTTCATCTTGTTGATTATTATTATTACTGCTGCAATTACTGTTGTTGTTGCGCCGACGTTCCTTGATCAAATCAAATTTATCTTTTATATCAGGTGTCGGAGGTTTTAACGGAGTTTTTGTTTTTGAAATTTTCTCGTTAGTTTCAAAATCATAATTGAAATCATTTAAACGGCTGCTCATTTCATTGTCAGATGAGAATGCTGAATGTGGCAATGGACTTGGTCCATGCGATAAATTATGACTAGATATTGAAGCTAAATCATCTTCATCGTCAATGATATTATCATTATTCAACGATGTTACTATTATTTTTGAGGCACTTTTTGTTTTTATTTTAGATGATGAAGACGACAGGGTAGACGACGCTTTATTGTCTTTTAATTTATTGGTTTTTGTTATTTTAGTTTTACTATTATTACTACTACGATTACAATTATTATTATTGTTGTTACTACTACAACTTTTAATTGGATAATCAATGACACTTTGATCTGAACTGAAACCACCACCCTTAGGATCTTCGTCATCATAATCGACAGGTTCATTGCACACATCACTGTAGTTATCACTATGTTCTGCCGACAACTCGACATTTTTCTTGTTGCGATTCTTTTTATTTGACAAACCCTTCCTAGATTTTTTCAGTTCACGTTTCAATAATTTTTTATCGAGTGATGAACCCAAATTCCCAATCAAAGCATTTTTATGTTTTGATTTATGTTTGATTAGATTTTGTTTCAACTTTTTTAGTGCTTTGTGTTCGTTCAGTTGCAATGGTAATTCTTCTTGTTTACTTAATTTTTTCGCAGCAACATTTTTTAACTCATATTCATTATCACTGTGATAATGATGATTATCATCGATATCACTATCATGTTCACTAAATTTTCGCTTTTTCTTCTTTTTTTCTTTTTCTTTATGTTTACGTTTAACACCTTTTGGATAAATCTTATCTTTATCCTTACTTATTTTTTCGTTTTTATTTTTTGTCAACACTTCACTGTCATTTTTCATTTTTCTTGACCTTTTTGTACTATTACTATTGTTATTATTATTACTATGACTACTATTTGTATTATTTTGATTATTTTTTATATTACGATTTGATTTTTTACTATCTACAAAATCATCATCTTCGAGATCGTCATATGATTCATTTTTATTATGATTATCACGTGAAGTTGACATAGTTTTTGGGTTATTTTTAGATTTCGGTTTCTTAACCGGTGATGATGTTGCTGAGGAGTTGCTACCAACAATGTTTATCGTACTAGTAGTAGGTTGCTCCTTCACCAATGATGATGTCGATGAATTTAATGTACTATTCTTATTTAGAGAATATTTTTCACGAAATACATTCGTTTTGAGTTCAGGATATTCGAGTATACCTTCTTCGTCTGATGAATTTTGTTCAAAATATTTTTTGGTTGCTTTCTCAAATGCGATTTGCAAATTGTTAACCATTTCGGTGTATTCTATAAAAAATTAAAATAAATAAAAAAATTGTTAAAACAGTTTGAATCAAACGAAATAAATTACAATTATTATTATGAATTGGTTCAAAACCAATAATAGCATTAGGCTACATACATAACACTTTATGAGAGGACTATATTCTACTTTAAAAGTTATATTATGAATTTTTTGTTAAAACGAAAATCCGACACCGAAAAATAAATCAAATCAGGAATGTTTTGTGTATTTTGAAACTTCAACACCGAAACTCTAACTGAAACGACTGCGCATGAAGGGTTGAAACAAACTCATTCGTTTAGTGGTTCATTAAAACGCCCTTGTTATTTTGTTTAACCAGAATACGATTTAACCTTATCTTAGTTTTGATTAAGGAGAATTCATTTTTTTCTGTTTTTCAACTAGTTTGGGATCAAACCCGAGCAAAGCCTTGAGAGGAAAAATTGTAACCTTTTTCAGAATAGGTTTTGATCTTCCAAATGAATGTAAAAAAATGAATTATTTGGATTTAGAATTCATCATTTGAGAAATGTCCACATTGTAAATTATGGAAATTCATTTCCATTAAGAATTTTTAACTGAAGATTCTACTCAATAATATCATAAAAATCTAAGAGATATAGTGAAAGAATCTTGGAGTTGAAATCCTAATACGGCTACAACTAAAAATGGCAGATCAATGGTAACAACGAACTAAGTTCGATGACAGATTGACGATTGGTGATTTATCGGTAGAGCAGGCAGAAATTACACCGACATCGTATTAAGATACACGTACGTTATCGTAACAGTAAACTGCAACTGAAAATGAAGGCAAGATGATGTATTTTGTGGTTACTCATGATCGCAAATAGGGAATCCAAATTTACCGAAAATTTTATTTATTTATTTATATATTGCTTATAATTTTGATTAAGAAGGAAAACCGCATATGGAAGCAACTTGTAAAAAAATTATTACTTCCATTAGGCATAAAAACCTCTTAACTTTTTTATTACAAAAGGTCAACACCATGCACGCACATCCCATTTTGAGTACAAGCTCATTTACAATAGGATGAGCAGCAGGGTTCAGACAATATATTAAAAAAATCTTAAACAATTAACAATTAACATTTAACAATTAACTTAAACTAATTATATTGTCATTCAGACACGCCATTCAAAAAACCTCGATTTAAACGTATCGGCAGATCTCAAACTCCTAATACTGTATGGAACAGAATTCCATAGAGAAATACCTCTAACAAAAAAAGATGAATTTAAAGCCCTAGAAGAATTTCTCGCAGGCAGCAATCGTAGATTGGCGTAATGCGACCTGCTAAATAATAATTTTTTGAATAAATAATTTGGTTCTTTAGTATTAAGTAGCTTCCTAATAAAAGCGCAAATCCGAAACTCATAATAACTAGTTAAACTACAACCAAGAACAAGCCTAGTATAGGGTGATATATGGTCAAATTTCCTAATTCCGAAAATAAAACGAGTGCACGCATTAAAACATTTTTAGAATAGACATATTTTCCTAAAACATACCAAATAAGACAACATCACCATAAAGAAAATGCGGAAGGAGATAGGACATAAACATTCTCTTTTTAAACTGACTATCCGTAAATCCTACCACTTTATACAAACAACTAAGTAAACCAAATACCTTTCTACTAACTTTTATTAAATGATCACCCCATGTAAGAGTTTTGTTAAAAACTATCCATAAATTCCTAACAGTAGTTGAAAACGGAATGACTGACCCATTAAGATTAATACAAGGAAACGAAAACGTATCTAACGAGTTTTTTTTTATATAATAATAGATTGGGATTTACTAGCATTCAAGACGAGTCCATTGGAAATAGACCAATTATATACTCTATCTAAATCCTCGTTAACCAGAGAAATATTACTAACAATAGAATGCTGATCTAACTTACTATTTCTATAAATTTGGACATCATCAGCAAAAATGTGAAACGAACAATGGTGAAACGAGGATTCTATGTCATTAATGTACATAGAAAATAATAAAGGACCAAGTACCGAACCTTGAGGAACACCTGAAGTAACTGGAAGAAAATTAGAATAACAACTACCAAAAAAAACTGTCTGTGAACGGTCCGATAAATAATTTTTAACTAATCTAGCAGCTGAAAGGGAAAATTCAAATTGTGCGATAAGCTTGTTATATAGAATGTTGTGATTCAAAGGCCTTTGAAAAATCTAATAAAGTGAGAGAAGTCAGTTTCCTGTTTTCCATACTACGCCGAATATCATCGCTGATATTCAATAATGCAGTATTCGTGCCATGACACTTTCTAAAACCAGATTGAAAGACATTAAGTAAACTATTATCAATTATATGGGACTGAATTTGGTTTTTCACTACAATCTCAAAGGCTTTGGAAATGGAACTTAAAATACTGACAGGTCTAAATTGGGATAACTCAACAGGATTGCTAATTTTTGGAATTGGAATTATTTTACTGAGTTTCCATTGCTCAGGAAACGAAGAAGAGGTTAAGATAAAATTAAAAATGTGTAATAAATATTTTGAGACTACAGGAAAAATTCGTTTCACCAATTTTAAACTAACCCTATCAAGACCAGACGATTCCGATTTCACTTTCCAAACAGTAGACTGTAACTCCTCAAAGGAAATATTAGAAAATGAAAAAGAGTTAGAACAGTCTTCAGATTTAAGATCAACAACAGGACTAACCAAAGTTGGATTCGAGGTAATAAAATAAGAATTGATATCCCCAGCTTTAAAATCTAAAATACCATTATTTCTACACCTGCCTAGACCTAGATTTCGAACATTACGCCAAAAAACCTAAGGAGGAAGAGATGGATCTTATTTATCCTGGAAAAAAGTACTTTTGGCTGCCCTAATTAATCTTACTATCCTATTGCGAGCTTGTTTGTAGACTAAAAATATCTTACTATCTCCTAATCTTTTCCATAAGCGAAATTTATCTACCCTAAATCTGATTGCATCCATAATTTCTCCAGATATCCATGGAGGAGATTTAGGTTTAATTACTACTGATCTAAGATTTACCGGTTTCGGTATTCTTTTTTCTTAATTTACCGGTTTCCCGGTAAATTTCGGTAATTATTTAATCTACAAAAACATCATTGAAACATCTAATATATCTTAATTATTTACTTATTATTTTTGTTTTTTTAAAAAAAAGACATTTTAAAATTTATTCCAATAATAAAAATAATAGAATAAATAAAAACAATCTATTTTATAAATTTAATTTATAAATATTGTTTTGTTGGTGGTTCGTTTTAAAACACCAAAATGGCTGGTGGTTCGTTTTAAAACACCAAAATGGCTTCTCTCAATATATATTGGCAGAAAGCTTTTATTTCTAACAATTTCTAAGCTTTTATTTCAACTTACAATATGAAAACAACTGGCTATATCATCTTAGTATATAACCGGAATTTTTAAAGGGAGCTTAATTTCATTTTTAAAGGGAGCTTTGATGAAACTCAAAGTAAAAATTGAGCTTTTAATATTTCGAACTGAAATGGCTGTACATTCTATTTGTATTGTGAAAGATAAGAAAAGCTTAACAGATAACTCATTTCTTGGTATTAGATAACCTCATAGCATAAAGGGCGCCACACAAATTAATTTGGCTCTAAATACAAAGACGAACGAATGTTTTGTAAAGCGGTTTGTTTTATTAGAAAGAGATACATTGTCACTAAGAATGAAACACCATTTCATTCAAATGACTATTAGCTTTACATTCTGCCAACCTCTATTTTTCAGAATATTTTCGACTGTTTGGCATTTTATCACGTCAATGGTTAATATAATTTGATCTATTAAATCTTGGATAATCTCTAGATGATAAGCGTAATATTTATTATCCTTAACGGCTTTCTACCAAAAAAGTCGTTCAGAGTCAAATCGTAGATGCTTCATGTCATTTTGACATCTCCGTTACGACTGCTTATTTGTTGTTTCCAAATATCCTGCTTGTCTATTTTAAAATAACTCGTTTATCATGGCCTGGTAACGCCGCGTATTAATGTAAGAGCGGCTATTTGCTAATTTTTTCTAAAGATTTTTTTAGTAAAACAGTTCATTTTCTTCCAATTATTTGTGCGTTCCACAGCCCAATTTACGAACGGACAACCCAAATACAAAATGCGCATCACAAAACAGCGAAAAAATGTTCAATTCTTGAGCAGGATGGCGACTCTTTTCACTAATTGTCTTGCAGTTATTTTATTTCTACTGAACTAACCACCTAAATTTCCTACAGTTTGGGTAGAATACTTCTGATTTTAATTAGGGGTAAAATAACCCGTTCCGTTAATTTCAAGCATTAAAGAAATTAAATTCATAGGACGATTGAAGTTAGTGTTGACACACTCGAATTAACCATGAATTAGCCTTAAGTCTAGTCACATTTGCGTAATGAAATGAATGAGATGAAGCAGATGTATATCAGCACGTTTAAAAATCTCGGTATAAAATTAAATCAAAAGCCCTATTCATATAGATCCATAAATAAAAAGAATGAATATAATAAGAACATTTCTTATTAAATTGAATACGTGAATATATTTTATTTTATACAGTAAAAGTATGAAAAGATATTATACTAATTATATGATTTTTTTAATTTTCGGTACTTTCGGTAAAATTTTGAAAATTTACCTGTTTTTCAGTAGTTAAAAATTTACGGTAAACCCGGTTTACCGGTTAACCGAAAACCGGTATTGGATTCCCTAATCGCAAAGTGGCAAGCATTTAAAGCACTGTACCACCAACGTGCGTTTCTAAAAAATAATTTGCTAATTTAGATAAACACCGTTTATACAGATTGTTGGTAAGACATATTGTAATGTAAGGATAAAACCACCAGCAGCAATTCTACGAGGTATGCCGAAAGATAATATCTTTGCTATCTTTACTCAATCATACAAAATTGCAAAACATATTAACAAATAATTTTATTTTCGAAAACGACCACTCAATTTAAAACACTGAATTGGTCAGTAAAATAAGGCTCATTAATACCATATACCAAATAATTCAAAACTCACTTCTTTCGATGTCACAATCATGTATTCGAATATACTAGTAAAAGAAACTTAGATCATAACCAAAACCATTTTAATATTATCATCGTCAACGAAATAATAAAACTATTAGAAGAATTCACAAATCAAAATTATTTTACTCCCAAAATGATGGGCTACCAATGTGGAGTCCTCTATTAGGAACATTAGCAAATAACTATTTAAACCATCTCGTAAACAATTACTTCTTAAATATTAAAAACAAATTTTAAAATAACATGAAATATTGGCATAGATATGTATATGACCATAATACTACTATTTACGGGTACATCTAGACAACTGAACCAACTGCAAAATCATATAAATAATATACACCCAAACAGAAAAAATTACATTAGAAATGGAACAAAATAAAACAATTAACATTCTGGTTCTAACGATAAAAAAACATCGATAGTAAACACACATATAAATCATATGATACACCGATTGAATAAAATCCCGATGTCAAAGGAAGATTACCAAGATCATTAAACACATGGCACAAAAGAATGGTTATGCTACGTCCAAAATTGACGAGATAAATGAAACATTTATAAACAGAACCAATTACCGTAAGAATACTACTTTATAATTTGAAAATAATACGCAAAGAAAGTACGTTATTGTGGATTATAACACCAGTCAACATACGAGTAGTCATAAAATAATTTAAAACTTTGAACATAAAGTTACATATAAAACTCAAAATAAATTAAACCAAACAGTAACATTACGTTAGACAGCGGAATTTATCATTATGTTCAGATTGTCCATTATTTTACAAACGACAAACTGTTAGATCCTTTATTCAACGAACAATTAACGAACGCACAAAGGATATCGGCAAAATGAAAACTGTATCAAGATTTGCTCTCCATATCAATGATAGACATCACAATAACTATACAAATATTGAAACGAACTTAAAAATTCTTTACAAGTTGAATATAACCGACCAAATGAGACTGTTCAGAAGAGTTTGAAATTTATAAAAATCCCAAAAATACATTTCTATATGACATAAATATGACTGTGATCATAAAGCGATAGAATGCCTACTAATTGGAAATACTGAAAACACTATAACGATTGAAGTTCACCACATATTGAACTTCAACAACATAACTGACTGATGGAAAAAGAAATTGTCGAAAACTTATACACGGTAATTCTAAGAAAATGAACAAGATACAATAATTCCAACAGAGAAATCTTAATGAGACAGAACTACAGTCACGACTAATACATCACGACTAATACCGGACTGATAGCCAACACTATGAAAACAAGCTCAACAAAAATCAAGCGTAAGAATAACATTCATCGAAATATTTGGAAATTAACATTTCACAAATAAAAGAATCAAAAAGTTATTTAAACATAAAAGTCGTTTAGCCACATGCATTAAACGTA
Source organism: Tipula lateralis (assembly GCA_963932295.1). Classification (NCBI taxonomy): domain Eukaryota; kingdom Metazoa; phylum Arthropoda; class Insecta; order Diptera; family Tipulidae; genus Tipula; species Tipula lateralis. The sequence goes on from OZ010738.1 coordinate 109,903,997, forward strand.
TCAAAAGAAACGGTAATTTTCCCGACAGCCAAACTACTCAAAGGATTAAGTCAATTAAAACGGAAATAAAAAGAACGAATGAAATGTTGGAGAGAAAAACTGGCAATATAAAGCCTGGAATCATAATGTTTGAAAATCTAAAAATATCTACCAACCGAAAACAGATAGAAGGATTGAACATTTAGAAATCATGTAAAGCGAAGTCAATAATGTCACGATAAACCACAAACCTCAATATATTAGGACATTATATGTATTGTGAAAATCTGGGGAAAAATCACTCGAAAACATCATACGAGAAACCATTTCCAAACTTAAATCACAATTTGTAACCACAACAGAAAAGTACAATTCAGTCGAACAAACAAAGCCAGAGCTACAAACAACCAAATATAATTAAATTATTTTAGCACAGTAACAGAACTAAAACATCTACCAGATAATTTAATAGCAGAACTTTATGTACTCTTCAATAATCTTCGAATTAGTATGTCGTTTCCCAACTGTTGGAAAATAGCCAGAATTTTTCCAATTAGGAAAAAAAAACAAAATCAGTTAAATCCGGACGGCTATAGACCGGTAAGTTTTATATCCAACATCAGCAAAATATACGAGATTTTCATTTAGAATAAAATACAGGAAGACATCACAAAACATAACTCTTACCAGACAACCAGTTCGGGTTCAGACATGGCCACTCTACGATTCATGCAATCACCAAACTCACGTCAGAAATATGTTACAAACTAAACAACAAAATATGTACTTGGACAGTTTTAATAGATATGAAGAAGGCTTTTGAATCGGTATGGTTAGATGAACATGGAAAATGAAATTTTACACTATAATTATAAGAAACTGTACGAGATGTTGGACAATAGGAAATTTGTAACGACGAACGGGACAGATACATCAAATCACACATTTAATATATATGGCTTCAACAAGAAACCATCACAGCTCTGGTGCTATTCAATCTATACAAAAGATCTATTCAAAAGATGTCCTCGTATGCAATACAAATTGCATACGAGGACATTGTTGTATATTGTGCGAAACCAAAAATTTACGAGATTCAAGAAAACTTACAAACCGTAGTAAATTTTATAACCGATTATCTGCATACATAGAAAATTAAGTTTTTTTCGTTTATTCCTATTCAATCTGTTTTGGGGTTCAGGGCACTCCCAACTCTTTCGCGGTTCGCTTATTTACGTCCTTACCTTACGCTTTGCAGCCAAATCGAGGACGTACGGCTATAGGTCCGATTTACCTAACCATCTGCACATTGCATAGTTCCATGCCAGCATATAGTACTGACATGGAAGATGGGTCGGTCCATGGATTTTGCACTCCATAGTTGTGTTCATTCACACCATCGATCGTAATCAAGTGGTGAAAAATGCCTTTTGCATGCTGCCACTATCGGGATTCGAACCCGGTACTCGCTCCAACTGCCGCAGCTTTAACCACCACTGCGCCACCTGGGCGGTAAAATTAAGGTTAATGAAAAAAAGTGAAACGATTCTATTCCGTAAACCGATTCAACCAAAAACTGGAAAAATTTCACAATAAAAATAAGTAGCGAAATAATAACAATTAAACAAATATTGAAATATCTAGGAGTACATCTCGACAAATTATGTTACCTAAATGAGCACATCAATTAACAAATAAATAACGCCAGAAGAGCCTTTATAGCCAATAAAAGATATTTTATTCTAAATTGCTATCGTAAAACGAATTTGTTATCTAACAAGGCCGATACTTACCTAGATGCATAATTTGGTTCAATACCAATCCAAAGTATTACGTACAATTGAGAATATTCAAAAGAAAATGTATACAGCATTGTAAAGGAATATTCCGAAAACACGATTCGGAATATCTACACTACATATCCAATAAAAACCACATTCGCAATTCAAGGCCCAGAGAATTGATATACACATCTTCCAGTTAATACGAGAACATATACATAGATCAGCCTGCAAGCTCTATAATAATACAAACTCTATAATAATACAAAACAGTATTCAACAAAATAATATTCCTAGACCAAATATTTCGTACGAAACATATGATGGATCGCTGGGCTGACGACCCGATCCGTACAAAAACAAATGTTAACAACCAAAAAAAGGCGCGTTTGACGGCGTTATCACATGTATAAAAGAGTACCAGCTGAAAACTCGTAGCGTTCGAAGAAACTCGATGGCCTAAATGTGGAGTCAAGTGTCCCAGGGCTATACGTTGCTACACGATCTTGGAGTTGGATTTCTCATTGAGTCAGAAAAAGGCTGTACTGGACTTTCAGGCAGTCGATAATCGAATGTGTACGTTTCGCTTGTACAAGAGATTAGCCAACCTGTCAATTGTCTGTGTACATACGCTGATACTGCCACTGATGTTAGCCAACCCCAAGATAAAGACTTATTTTACAATAATTTGGATAATCTGATGGGCTTTATACCTGAGTGCGATGTCAGATTGGTGACTTTAATGCTAGAGCTGGCAAAAATCATACCGACTTATGTAATAATATGAGTACTTTCGACACGAAACTGCGACTGAAAATGGGAAAAGAATGATATTCTTTGCAATCGCTCATGAGCAAAGTACAACAGGCAAGTACATTCTTTCCTCATAAAAACATCTATTTGGAAACATGGACACATCCCTGTAAAACATTTCGAAGCCGAATTGATCTTTGTATTGATTTCCAAAGGGTGGGCTCGAATTGTCCAGGACGTGAGATCTTATCTGTCGTCAACAAAATTCGTAGGCAGTGACGACCATTATTTCGTCATTGTAAAGCTACGATGGAAATTTTCGACAGTCACGGGAACAGGGTAATATATAAAACACGATTCTCATGTTAAGGTCTGATAAATGAAGAAACGCAACGAAAACCAAGATCTTGTCGGAAATAGAATTTTGCGATCTATTAGGAATATTCTAAAAAAAAACAAAATATTATAGGAATATTTTTATTTTATTGTCCACATTGTGCTAGTATTTTGATCAATTCAATCCCAAGAAACTTGTAACCATAAATTGATCCTTGTTTGGTTCATGGACAATTAATTATCATCCTCTTTCGCAAGACGCCGAAAATGAACGCATTGTTCATTTTGTATACTGTTTTTTATAAAACATACTATATGTCGTACAATAGTCTAGAGGCACATTTGCTGTTCTCAAAATTCTATTTGAACTGGCGTGTTCTGGTCAAACATCTCTATTCGGGGTATGAAAAAAATGACCATCGTGATAACAACAGTATATAACAATAAAGAATTCAAAAAGCTATTGAATAGCTGTATTATGATTCACACCTCACCTCGCTCGCTTCCGTAACGTGTATTGTCTCGAGACTTATATTTTGGTTTGATTCTCGCTTTTTTAATGCCTTATTTACTATATTTTAATGTGGGTAGATGTTATCCTTTTTCTTTTCACTTAGGGATATTTGATATTTCTATATTGTATTACATTAACATGACAAAAAAAAATCCAAACTTGACGTCGCCAACAAATTGTAGGTAACAAAAAGTGATATAATACTCGGTCGCCCTGACAATTATAATATCATAATCTTCGCGTCGCCCGGTGACACGTAAGGAAGATTCATAATAGTAGTATTAAATATTTTACCACCTTGAGATTGAGAATACACAATTTAATAGTTTTGTAAATACTTTTAAGAATTAATTGGGAATGAGTACGTAATACTCTATTCGTAGAATTATTTCATTAATTTTAAATATTTAGTAAATTATTATAATTAAATTGATTTACCATTTTCTTGTCCATTATACAGTCTACAATTATTGACAATCAGTTTAAAATCATTCCGGAATTGATTGAAATGTGTGTACTCGCCATTATCTAGCTTCTCTTCCATTTTCAATAGATCCATTGGTCTAAAAAATTTATAAAATTATATGAATTAAACAAAATTAAAATTATTTCAACCGTCGAATATTTACCGCCGAATAATCGAATAATATCGCGGTGCAATATCCTCTTCGACCGGATCCATAAATGGCCAGGCATCGTTATGATTTTTAACCGCTTCTAATACTTTATGCATACCAATTTGTAATACTTCATCATCCTCCGTAAAACTGAGAGTAGGTATTGTTGTGATTATACAACTATTTTATTAGTTTTAGGTGTTATAGTTTTTTTTAATTCATTTATAGTTTATAATGAAATTTCGAAATGTTTTTTGTATTAATTTGAATGATGATCATGAACAGTATTAATATTATATACATATAAATATTTATTTATAGACGACACACACAATATAATTCACAATATGTACACACACAAATATTGTTTATTAATTTTAAAGGATATTGCAATTTGTTTAGTATTTGTTTGAGCGGGCAAGAGTGCAGTCACAATGTGGTGCAAAGTGAGTTAGGGAGAAAAAAAATATAATAAAATTTATTATTTACATTTGTTTATAAATTATATATTGTTAATTAATATATGTATATATATAAATAATTAATAATTTATAAAATTTTCATAATTATAATATGCTGATGTTTTATAAATCACCAATAAAAACTAAATAAACTAATAAATAATCAATATGATTTAAATATTAATTAATGATATGCAATGAAAAATCAAATAATTATAAATAAAACAATCCAATTAGACTAATAAATAGATAAATTAAAAAATAATATATAAACTCACACTTCCGATGTTTTTGTTTTTTTCTTGCGGGGTGTACTATTACTACTATTCTCCTCTTTTGGTTGTTTTGACGAGGATGGTATAGTTTTAACTGGAGATAAAATCTCGGCTGATTTCACTCCACTATCGTCCCGTTTTGTTGATGTTGAGGTTGACGATACCGTTGCAGTTGTCGTCGTTGTGGTTGATGGTGGTTGTATCACAATATTGCCGGTCAACGACGAAAGTGAATTATTTGTTTGTCGACCCGGTAATTTAGTTGTAGTTTGGGGTTCTTTTCCCGTGGATACCTGATTGCCTCCACCACCAGCTCCGCTTGTCAATTTTCTACTACTACTCTTGTCTGCTCGCATACTTATTATTTCGTCTTCGGGACCACTTAAATTATCCTCAAATTCGTCGTTTTCATCCGATGATAATGTTATCGTATTTATATTCTCTTTATCTTCCAATACAAATTTTTCTTTTAATTTATTAATTTTCTTATTACAATCATGGCATTGATGATTTTGAGAATAATTTGTAAATGTCTTATTCAAATTACTACTATTTGTCGATGATGGATTATTAGTACTATTATTACCGTTATTACTTGGATTGTGCTGAAAAATTAAATCAGATGAAATTTGTGTTGATGATGAACTTGCATATGTTGTTATTATACTGGCTAATGAACTTGAACGTGATCTGTAAATATGGAATGACATCGAATTTATTCTCCGTTCCTTGTTTTCGTTTTTATATTAAAAATACAATTTAAAAAAAATAGAAAAAGCGTTACGATATGAATATTACGTTAATACATTACTTACGGCCATTTGTATCAATGAAGCTAAGATGTAATAACACTATACTAGAATTTGGGAATTTTCACCCCGTGATAATAATTAAACTTTAGATCAATTTAAAAAAGACTCCGTTGATACAAATGGACTTTAATGTTTAAAACATTGTCTATATAGAAGTAGTGCCTACTTGAATTTGAAGTGATCTAAGTTAGTACGTAGCTTTAAAATTTAACAGTTTAGGTAAAATATTTAGCAGGGATAAATCTATCGAGTTGAAAAAAATCCTTTTGAGAAATATTGAATGATTTTATAGACATGGATTAATAAAATTTTAACGAACTTAAGGTGATTTGTATGAAATCTAATTTTATTTATTTAATTAGAGTAGACTCTTGTTGATTTAGAGACACTCGTAGTTTTATAGGTCACCGAAATATATAAGTGCGTGAGTTAATGGTGATATTAATGTAAACTGGAGACCGAATGGTTCTGATACAAATTGTGTTGATGATTATTTTGGGATTATGAGACATTAAAAGTGTAAAGTTAATAGATTAGAATACTCTTCTTAATTTGGGTGATTGTATTTGATAATGTGATTATATTGTTATTTTAAAATTTTCGAGACGCTTGTGAAACTATAAGAATGGGCTGCTACTCAATAAAAGTTTACTTGTTTTAAAAAATCCAAAACTTTAGCCTATCATTTTCAAATCTATCTGCGATCATTTTCGATCGATGTCGTGGGCATTACTTACTACATACAACAATGTAAAATAAAATCGCACGCTACCCATGAAACAATTTAACATATGTGATAAATAAAAACACAAAAAAGATAAATCATGCATACATACACAGCAATGTTTTATTATATGTATTGTGATTAGAAGAAAACTATTAATTCATTTCATCAAGCAAATCACAATTTCGATTTTCAATCAATCAAAACACAATCAATTTTATTTTTAGATGAAAATAAAACTAAAATAAAAAAAATAAAATAAAAAAATAAGAATTAGAAAAAATTTTTAGTGATTGATTAAAACTTCGATAAAAATTAAATTACGACAATAATATTAAATAATTAATTATTATAATAAATGTCTTATACCGTCGAGCTGGTCGATATGCTTTTTCGTCACGGTGTTCCAATTGATTTTCACTATTTTGATCTTGTGAATTATCCAATAAACTAGATTTTTGAGTATTAGTAATTACGTTAAAAATAGTCCACAGATCCACATTGATTAAAATGAAACAAAAGAACGAGAGACAAACATTTTAAACAAATATTGAATATTAAAATTAAATTTTACCAATTTTCTGTTTAATGAGTATATATTAAAAGGTATTTTTAATTTTTAACTGACCGTCTTGCTGCACGTAATTGACGATCTAATTTTGCTTTAGAACGTACTTCTTCTTTTAATTGTTGAGTTTTTAATTTTTCTTTTTGATAACGATCGTTATAGCTTATTTTTTGCTTGCTATCCAAATCGTCTAGTTCATGTTCATCATTTGAATTACTAGCGCTTTCAATTTTATCCGTTCCTTTTTGTTCGGCTAATGCCTTTAAACGGGTCGAAGTACGAACTTGGAATAGCCTGTAAATTAATTATAATATTTTTAATAAGTTTGATATTATTGTCACAAAATGAACATACTTTCGTCGTCGTTGAGCTTCCTTTTCTTTAAATAGTTTTGGTATTTTAGGTAAGAAATTTTCTTGTAGTATATCATACAAGGCACGTTCTTTTAAATTTTTTGAATTTTTAAATTTAGCTGCTAAATTATTCCAATCATCCTCGGTAAAACAAATAACTTGCCATATTGTATCTGGTGAATTTGGATCAGATTTTTTTCTTTTCTTTTTTTCAGACGCTGATAAATAATCTTCACGATATAACCGAGTACCATAAAAATACCAATAGGCTGAATCATTCTCATCAAAACCCAGTGGCTCAATACGTAGACTATCCGATTCCAAATTATATAATTGATTAATGACCGTTTCGGAATCAAGACGAAAATCACATAGACAATGTAAAATTCTTAATTTTGTACGAAGTGGTAATGATTGAAAATCAGTATCCGTATTGAATGGATTTTCAATGCTGTATTGCTACAAAATTACAAGTATTTTACATAAATCATTTAACAATAATACTCGTTTTTTTTTAAATATACTTACTTGACATTTTTGACGGAAAAGTCGACGCAAAAACATTTGATAGTTGCTTGTCGTGATAAATTTCCATCCTACTGATATTTCGTCGCATCCTTTTAATAAACTAACAATTAATTCGGGTAGTAAACGATAACTTGTGTCTATTTCTGTGGCCTCCGTGCCATCAGTTAGAAGAGCCTCTTCTAAATCTTCTATATCAAAATCAGGCAAATTAAACGATTGACTGAATAGGGAAGAAAAATGCGCGATGCTTGGTACTTCCCACCATGATTGAATATCTAAAACCCATGTGATTATATTAGTTTACAATTAAAATGCCACTAGGTAATGGTCTTTATACCTATTCTACCAATAAAAGTGGGAAACATAACCTAATCTCTTTGGTTTTTATTATACTTATGGGTTTGATGTTTATACAATTTATAATCTAAAATTGAATTGAATTTTATTAGTTAACTATTAAATCTTATTTTTAATACTTGTGTTACAAATCGAATGGCGAGTGAATTTCTGCATGTAAAAAGATAATCGTTATTTGAATAAACAATTTATTTTAGGTTTGTCTGATGTTACCATTTTACACTTAAAATACAGAAATAAATAGTCTTTAACAGTTTAAAAAGAATTTTAACAAAGTACATAATATAAACCGCCATAGTTAGCGTAGGCTTGTTTTATCTTTTAGATAACGCATATTTTTACAAGTTTTCTACTTTATTATTATTAGGCTGGAGCCTATTAAGGTTCCACACTCAATGCCACAAAGGGCCATGATGCTAACCTAGGATTTCATCAAAGCGCACAGACGCGTTCTGCAACCTTACCAAACTAAAGCACTTTCAACCAGTGTGTAGAAAACAGTAGATTTACAGGAATATTCCTGGAGTTGAATACAAGAGACCTCTGCGATTGAACACCGGACAACTGCTGATGAAGTGTAAGCTATCATCAACATCCTCAAGACATTCGTCGTATATGGCATCATTGCCATGGCCAGTAAGTATAGAAACCAATATTGTCAAGTTGTCCTTTTTCAAATTAAAAAACATAATTGGTTAGCTTCGGGATTAATCCCTTTGACAACGTATTTCGAATTACGACAAGTAGGGATGGTAGCTGACCACGTCAGCATTAGATTTGTTTGGACAACGGGTTTTATTGCTTTTTTTCATGTGAAGAGGTAAAAAAAGCAGCTGGTTCAGGACCCACAAAAAATAAACTAGAACCAATTTTAGCCAAACAGTCTGTAATTTCGTTGTCCTAAATGTCACAATGGGCAGGAACTCACATGACCGTTACGTTGTTGATACAAATTTCTTACAGCTCCTTACTATTTTAGAGCTGGTTAGAGGATTTTCAAGGAGTTAAGGACAGTATTACTTTCTGTACAAAGTATAATCTTTTTGTCGTCGTCACCGAGATTAAAAGCTGAAATCGCTCAGTGAGTAACCGCAATTAATTCCGCTTGATGAATAGTATAGTAGGTCTACAAACTACCTGAGATTCTCAGATCATGCGATAGACAGTCATAAGCGAAGCCATCATCATGTTTAGAGACATGGCACCATTATTACTAGGTTCGATATGTGTATATAAATAGCAAAAAAGAGTAAGAGTTTAAATGTTTCTCTTCAGATACAATTAAATTAATATAATATTATAGAATTTAACAGTACTTAAGTTTGTAATATATTTGAGAAATTATGCTATGATGTTGAAAACATCAAATCTTATTATAAGTGGACAAATAATTAGGTACATAAATTTACCAAGACTATAGGTTCAATTTACGTAGAACCATCTGTACACGGAATAGCTCCATGCCAGGCTATAATACTGAATAAGAATATGGGTCGGCCTATGAATTTTGCACCGCAACAAGGAGTCACAGTTGTGTTCATTCACACCACCGATCGTAATCAGATGGTGCGAAAACCTCTTTACATCTCGCCTCTAACGAACCCGATAACTGTCGCTACAAAGACACAGCTTTAAAGATTGTTACTCATTTACTGATTATAAGTTGTTGTGTGGATTGTTCACATAAAGCATACTGTATGACACTTAAACTTGGTCAGCGCAAGCTGCTTAACTCTTGAGTAAATACTGAAAAACACAATTATTTCGTAGTTCTATTTAAACGTCCTAATTTAATCACAAATTAAATAACTATAAAGATAGAAACCTACGAATAAAATTCATTTTTATAATGTTTTGCGAGTTAACCCACACAAAGCATAAACGCAAAGTGAAAATATGAAAAATAAGTCGAATTTATTCTTTATTCGCTTACTTGGATTATTATCGTCGTAGAATATGTACACAATGTGGGTTCACTCGCAAATCATTATGAAAAATACATTTTACTTGTAGGTTTCAATCTGTATAGTTATTTAATTTGTGGCGAATTCAAACTGAGGACATACGATTATAAAGCCCATTTGCACATTTCATTGTTCAATGACAGTCATAAGTACTGACATAGAATATGGATTGACTGAAGAGTTTTCTACTCTAAACAGGATTCTTAATGTCTTTTTTTATTTGGATTACCGTATTGATATCGAGATTTAGTAACATATAGGTCCCAATTGCCATATAGCTTTAACCACTTTTATCATTCTAACAGATATTACAGTATGGAAGCAAGTGGCGAGGATGGATAATACAGTAACTTCACGATTTACATCAAGCAACTTGCTTGGTTTAGTACAAATGTGAGGGACCACTTTGGAACATAAAAAACTGGAATGGAACGAAACCTCTGCCAGGCATATTTATTCAGGATTTCTCACTTCGTTGATCCTAGTTCACTACTAAGATTACACCAACCTACTCGATAAACAACATTTTATGAAACTCGGTAATAGTCATGTGGTTAATACGACACTTCGGTTTGAAACTAGACCGATAAAACTATACCGATATCATCATTAAAGAGATTTGAACCATCTTATGTTCCAATAGAACATAATTATAATCTTTGCTATAACATATATAGTTCGTATACATCAGCACACGATAAATACTAAAATAAATATTAACAAATCCATTCACAATCATACCCAAAACATCATATTCAGCATATCCGGACAGTGAAATATTGTCATTTATTCTCACAATAATACCTTAAGGTGTAGAATATTGCTAAGTAAGGTACTACTCAGAATAAAAATTATAGTAAGAAGTTAAATTGTTCTCAGGTTAAGCCCCACCTAGTCCAATTAAATTACAAATAAAACAATTTCGATATATCGAATCCAAAGAGAAGGTTGGTTGGTATTCAATTATGGATAGAATGAGCTGATGAACAGGATGTGCCTGAGTTTGAATAAATTGACTTATTTTTGCTTAAGCAAAGATAGCTCATAATTTTACTTATTTTAATAAGAACTTTGGTGGAAATTAGAGGACGATGAAATTGATACTAAATAAATTAAGTTGGATCAGTTAATTTTTAGACTTCAGTGATAGACAAATTCACTGCCATGTTACTTTATATCACGATTGGAACATTTGGAAAAACTGAACGGTCATTCTGATTTAAAATGTGTGGCAGTTTTAAGAAAAACTGAAAACCCTCATTAGATAAGTAAAATCAAACCATATTTTATTTATACATTTTGACAATCAATTAAGATTTGTTAATGACAATGTCATGTATTGGGTTGCATACTGTTGTTTGGTGACATAATCCCTATTTAAATCAATATTTTATCTAGAATATTTCATGAGTAGAATGCAAACAGTCAAATTGATGTTTATGCAAAGTTTAACTGTTATCAAGTTTTAATGCTTTCATTTTTACATAAAGAGATATACATATCTTAGCCTATTGGAGATACCGATAGAAATCGAGAAAGATATTTACTGATTGAATAGATTTTTAAAACAAACAAACTGAATGCCAGAGCGAATGGTAAAATCCAGTGAAAGCTTGAAAATTGGTCAGATAAATATCCAAAACATATATTTTAAAAGCGATAAAACAAAACGTTGGCGCGAACCAATATAATGCTACAATTAATAGATCATTTTCAATTTTGAGTATGTGGAAGTTATCGAGACCAAAGCTCTATATTTGGATAGAAACATGTTATTTGTTAAGTGTATATGTAGCTTCTATCAATTAAATAGTTAATAGAGATAAAGCTTTGTGAAATAATGTTTGAATGGGTACTGGCAAATGTGAAGTGTTTGTGGAGGGATGATATGAATACCAATTTGCGTTTTTGGAGCGATTAGTGTAGATATTTGTTGATCGTACTGGATTCCGATAACATAATACTGACCGACTGAAGGGTAACCTAAATGGCGAATATAAGGACTAGTGTGTTATATACGTATGTTGAATATTTTTATTAAAATAGTAAATGATACGATGAACGGCAGGCTTGAAAAGTTTATGAATGAGAGTAATTTATTATCAGAAATCACTTAGGGTTTCCAGACAAAATGATTTGTCTGGATAATACCTAAGTATATTGAAAGAACGTATGATGATGTAGTACCATGGTTCTTCTGAAGATAGATTTCGCTTGGTATATTTGTAAGTGAGGAATAAATTGCAGAATGGTAGAAGCGATGAACATTGGAGTTCCGAAGGATGTAAAACTTCACAACTTCTCTTCAATTCGCTTGTAAACATGATCCATAGGTGAAGATCAGTTACAAAGTCATCTTGCCAGATGACTTTTGCATAGTCAGAAAGTCTAGAAATATGAATGGCCTCCTATAATTTAATGGCCTCCCTGCCCCTATAGTACTGAGATAGAAGTTGAATTGGCCTATGTGCATTGCCTAACAAGGACTTTAAGATATGTTCATCTACACCACTAATTTTCATATTTTTATCATCAATAATAATTTTCAAAGATTCTCATTTTAATCTTTAATAATGATTAATTTCATCATTTGATCACAAATTATCCTGAATGCCCTTAACCAGGTACCTACCGATAGTCAGATGATGAATATTTCAACTGTTATGTCCAATAAGAGAAAGGATAAATTGATTCTTGCACAAAAATAGGAATAAAAGGAAAGGGAAATCACACAAAAAAGAAACACGACAAACAATTGACATCAAATGTCCATAAAGTGGCCGTCATGAACCCTCTGTCGAGATAAATTTATAATTAATTGAGTATACTAACAGAAATACTATCCAAAATATACAGATAGATAATACAAAGGGTTAAGCGGAATACAACAACAAAATAAATCAAAACCATACAACCGAGTAAATCTTAAATAGAAAAGCTTAAATCGCCCAAGTGGTTAAAACTGCGGCAGTTGGAGCGGAGGGAGGGATCCGGGTTCGAATCCCGATAGGGGCAGGATGCAAAAGGGATTATTCACCATGAGATTACGATATGTGGTGTGAATGAATACAACTATGACCCTCCTATTGGAGTGTAGAATTCATGGGCCGACCCAGCACTATAGCTGGCATGAAGCTATGCAATGTGCAGATGGTTAGGAAAATCGGACCTATAGCCAGCCGTCCGTCCTCGAATAGGTTGTAATGTGGCGTAAATGTAAGGACGTAAATAAGCGAACCGCGAAATAGTGAGGGGAGTGCCTGTGCCCCAAAAACAGATTGCAAAGAATTAAAAAAAAAATAAAATAGAAAAGCCTGATCTCCCGAATCGCGGTCCCGAATCATTTGTTAAATTTATTATTTGAGTGAATAGTTTGTCGCCATTTCGTTTATCAAATTTAAAATTTGAATTAGTTATATTAAGTGATAAGTAATTTGAAAATGATTAAATTATTTAAATGGCACTTTCTATTCAAAGTATTTGCGAGGATATGTGATATCATCCACTTTGTTGTAAAAAGTGAACTTTTTTTTGTTTACTAAACATTGTAGCAATATTGCCGGTATTTCATAGTCTTTTTATAAAATGTATTCGTTGGAAATGTCATTCGTAATATTACAACAGTAGCGTTGCATAATTTTAACAATAACAATGTCTTTAACAATCCTGTGGCGAAATCGATTGGGATATAATCTTACTTCTTATATAATCACCGAAAACCCATTTCAATAACAGCAAAAGAGTATTTTCGATTGTTGAGCAGTTGTTTGTTCTATTTTGCACAAATATTTGGCGACTAGTTCCGAAGTAAGGTAATTTTTCAGTCGACAATGAAAAGTTTGTTGATTATCAGTGTCGTAGAAGTTTGAAAGATAATAAACTAGGTAGCACAAATCTTAGATACTCTATATATTTTGATCAGAGAACCTAGTTGATCAGAGAACCCAATAGATCAGAGAACCTAAAAGATTTTAAAACACTGGGCATCGATATTTTAAACAATACATTTGTACAGCTCTATGCGATCATTGATTAACACAACTTTAAACTTAAATTAATGTTTAAAGGTGATATTTAAATACTAAAGATGCTGGTATATAGAGGAAATTTATAGTCTTTCGATTTGGATCTATTCATGTATGTAAACCATTTTAGTTCCAAGTATATTTTTCGATTTCCTTTTCATTCTTTCTGTGATAATTTAATATATTGGTTAGTCACAATAATAGAAAATTAAAACATTTAGTTTTGCTCAAAGGCTCTTAAGAAATTTAACAATTTATAACTTGATAAGAGGCGAGTAATAACGATACATAACTTTTTTTGTATAAAATCACGCTATCGCTGATTGAACAAAATTATGACTGGTTCTAAAAATATGGTAACATAAGATTACTAGCAATTATTAAATTAAACCAAGTAAAAATATTTATCCAAATTAAACACAAAACAAAAAGATATATCAAATTACCTAATCAATATCACTGATTATGCGCCGATTATCCAAAAATCATAAATTCCTTAATGCTAACATGCAAATTATAAAAGTAATAAATCAATTTAGTGTGGAGCAATATCCTAAAAACAGAAAATTATTTCAAGTCATAATTAAATTTAAAAAAATGAAATTAAAAATATTGTTTGTTGTCATAAATAGGGCGCCACAATACGTCTAGTGCCCGGTGTCGAAATTAATTTAATTCGTTATAATCCGTTATTTCGTTAAACTACAAGTACATTAACATCTTTTCTCTCGTTTTAATTCATACTTTTTTTTTTGTCAAACACAACTGCGTTTCAGTATCGTCGTATCGAAGAAAAAACTCCACCATTTCGATTTGTATCACAATATAACTGTACATATTTTTTTATTAATTAAATTTAATATTTATTACGATATAGGAAAATTAAATTATTACTTTAATATACATTAACTGCGAATAGCGAATAAATATTGCAGATCGAATTAAAAAAAAAAATAGAAAAAATCATTTGAAGCGCTTTTTGCTTCACTAAAATTTAACAGAGGAATTCCTATGATGGTCGATTCGAAACAAAAAAATTTTTTTTTACTTTTAGTTTATTACCACACTTAAATTTTTTAAATTAAAATTAATTTATATTCCGAGTAAATAATTTAATTTTCACATAACACACAAATTTTATAATTTAACAACAAGAAAAAGAAATGTGGCACATCAAAATGCCGTGATAATTTTTTTTTTCTCTTTTTCTAATTTATTTTTTTTAATGAGAAAAAAACCAACTTATAAATTTTCACGACTTTATGTTAACACGATGCGACAGTAGCGTCGTCTAGTGATATACTGAAGAAAAAGAGAAAAAACAAATGAAAACAAAACAAAATGTTGAAAAAAAAAATTTAAATGCCCGCAAATTTAAGAGTTGCCCGATGAGATTTTGATAAGTTTTATGAAAATAAACCAAAAAATCGGTTTATTTCATTGTTGTAAGGTAAATTATGATACTTTTGACTATATAACTTACCTAAACGATGTATTAATATATATTTAACCAATAATTAATGTCATTAAAAAACAAACAAAATGTAAATATTTTATTGTTCACAAACATAACAAACAATTTAGTACTCAATTATAACCATTGTCGCTAGTATACGCAATAATTGTCGTATTAAAAGAGAGAAATATATTTGTTATTTTGCGTTTGGTTTGCACATTCGCGATCGGAATCGGAAATATCGGATTTCTTTTTCTGTTTCTTTCTCATTAATTTTTTTTGTTTTGTTCTCTATCATATATTCATTTTCATATTTGATTTTTGAGTTTTCAATTTGAATTTAGTTTCATAGAAGACTTTGCACAAGTGTATTACCCCGTGGTCAGCGATTATTTAAAATAAAATATTTTTTTTATTATTCATGATGATTATAATTTTGTTGCATGTATAAAATAAAAATAGTATTTATAAAAACGTAAATATTTTAGTGATATGTAATTTAATTAAAACCAATTTGTGAAGTGTTTTGTGTATCTTTGATTGAAAAGAAAATTGAGAGAAAATTAAATTATGGGTTGTTTTATGTGTCAATGTGTGTGTAAAAAGGAAAAGGAAGAAGTGGAAAGAAAGTAACATAAAGAGAGAAAGAAAATTTAAAGTGCATATATATAGTTTTGTGTTTTGTTGTTATATTTTTGTTTAATTTGATTCTAATTTGAAAAATAATATTTTATATTTTCAACATTTTATTTTTGTAGAAAACTGTATTCTAAAATTTTGAATAAAAATGGATTAAATCATGTTATATTAAATCGGTAAGTTATTTATTTCCATACATATGCCTACGTAATTCTATATCCTGACTGAAAAATGTTTTCTTGTCATCCATATATAAATGAGGTCATGAACCTGCTTAACATCAGCCATACATAATAGTCCTTATCCACAATCGTTTGTTTTATAAAAAATTAATTTTAATCAAATTAATTCAAAATTACAGCCGGTGGTTTTTTTGTTGTTTTTCAAGCATTAAAAATTTAATTAAAATATCCTTGTTTATGAAAATGTACAGTGGACGCCATTTTTCTCATTTTTTTTGTATCGAGTACATTAACCCCTTCCTCCTGCCTGCTAACATTTTGTATGCTTTTTAATAATATTATGTCAAAACGAACAATGGAATACGCGAATAGAGGGTGAACATAACTGTACTGTGTGTTGGTGATGTAATTATGGAAGAATAGTCTAATATTTTCGGTTATGTATATGATTTTTTAGCGATTGATGGCAAGTTTTCGAAGTAAGGGTAAGTTTTTGTATACATGTATAATATACAGTTAGGATACAGTAGAAACTAGATAGCAATAAAAACGACATTTTGCAGACAGATATTACGTAATGATATGTTTTCCTATGTGTCGACCTTGAGCAGGTGTTCAACACATTTTTTCTATGTTTTGTGTTAATAAAAACCTGTTAAATCTTCGATAACAAGAACATCGTATAATTTATAAAAAAGAAACTACTGTCTACAAATGGGATTCGTAATTTTAAGATCCGAAATTAATTTTATAACGGTAGCACATGCTGTTGATTTAAAGCCCTGCATTTAACTTTGAAATGTCAAAATAGTCTGAGGTGTATTTTTGAAATAAATATTATTTATTTATTTAAAACATGAGCCAACGTGACATCAAGGTCAAATTTACAGATTCATAAAAAGTAACGATTCACTTCTCAGCAAAAAAAGATAATAAAGACTACACCGATAACAAATTAACAAAGAACTGAAAAACTAGTTTGAAACAGTTAGATTAGTGTAGTGATCTAGAACATTAAAGCGTCCCATAGACCTAATGTTCCTAATTTTCAAGGGAATTCTATTATACAATGTTACTGTGTGAACAATGAACAGTAACCATCAAGGTTACTTGAAACTCCAAATAATTATGGAGTGAGATGCCGAAGATAATAGTTTTATATTGTGAGATTTGATCAAACCGGCAAAGATTGTTTTGTCAAACAGATAAAAAAATAAGTGATAAATGATCTAACTAATTGATGATTAAAATTGATGTAAATAGGTGAAAAATCATCTTATTTTGTGTTCTTACCAAATTGTGTGTCCATTAACGATCTTCTAGAATTGTTAAGGTAAATTTGGCCATAATGTGAACTTGTGTACAGTAAAACTACTAAGTATATTATGATCTCTATCCGGGAAACGTAATATGTTTATCTTCATGTCAACTATATCCAATTTTAGTTAGACATACTTGAATATAAACTTTTCTCAGTGTAATCTATTTTAATAATTTTTCAAATTTCCAATTATAATAATAAACAATATATAACCTTGAACAGTATCTTTTCTTCGAATCAACTTCGTTTCGAGTCAACATCAATATCGTTTTCAAGGAAATCCTTGAAAACCTTAAAATCAATAAATCAGTATTCGCGTTTGTTTCTCGCTATCGTTGAGATATTCTTTAAGCACCAATTATTCTTTGGGGAGTTTACATTTCCGGCTATGTTTAAAAAGGCATTTACGGCTCTCTCAGTACTACTGTTCTTAGTCTAATGACTTATACTTTACATATATGAAAAGGGACAATATTTCATATAGTTGACGATAACTTCCAACTATTAGGTATTGTTTGCCACTAGCATATGTCTCTTAACAGGTTGGATCACTGGAATGACGACCCGTAAAAAAATCAAATGTTAAAAATGATAAAAAACAAACAAAAATGAATACCGCCAAAATAACAATGAACTCCCGCTCTTTGCCCTTAGCAATCAGGCTTTATATCCTCTACGTCCACTTCTGAAAGCAAAATATCTTTGAAATGTGGATAAGCTGAACCATTGTCATGTATGGATGTGAGAGTTAGACCTTGTCGGATGAGTAAAATTAAAGAACAGCGATTACGCTGGCTCTGTCTCGTTTGCGTGCTGGTCCGAACCGATTGATTCAGCGATCTTTTAGGGAAAGCCGCCTTTTGGCAAGCGAAGAGGACACCAACCATTATCATGTATGGATGTGAGAGTTAGACCTTGTCGGATGAGTAAAATTAAAGAACAGCGATTACGCTGGCTCTGTCTCGTTTGCGTGCTGGTCCGAACCGATTGATTCAGCGATCTTTTAGGGAAAGCCGCCTTTTGGCAAGCGAACAGGACACTGTCGGCGACGATGGCTACACGGCGTAGAGGCCGATCTGGAATCTTCCAAATAAAATCAGATACCAATGAAATCAGATTGTAGATACGATACGGGCCAATAATGACCAATAAAAACCGTTAAACAAAATGGAAGCAACAGTCAAAATGTGAAAATAACAATCACCGATTTCATTCATATTTATCTATATTTAAGAACCTTTTTCATCTCCCATTGGGTTTCTTTAATTTAATTGTCAAGGTCTTTGAAATGAGTATCATTCTTATGACACTCATTTCAAAGACCTTGACATCCCATTATAGATTGAAGATAGTGTTTTTTGTCAAAATCTTCAATAAAAAGTTGGATTGAACCAAATGCGTTCAATTTGAAACATCGCCATCTGATTCAGTGGGAGCATAATATTTTATAAGCATTTTACTTTGGAAACGAGTGTGTTATCTGGTCCATATGATTTTGTATGAAATGACGTCCAATCCTCCCAAAGTTTGTTTCGGGTTAAAATACCTTTAATATTTAAACTCCTCATCAGTTATGTAATTCTCGCTTAAGAGGACTAAT
The DNA here is from genome assembly GCA_963932295.1 of Tipula lateralis. Taxonomy (NCBI): domain Eukaryota; kingdom Metazoa; phylum Arthropoda; class Insecta; order Diptera; family Tipulidae; genus Tipula; species Tipula lateralis. Next base: position 109,923,242 of record OZ010738.1, read on the forward strand.
GCTAATTCGGCATATGTAGCTTTCAAACGGTCCATTACCTCACAAACAAGTTTTAATGTTGACGTACCTTACGGAGTGTGCGAACGTTTCCAATCCTTGTCGTTTCTCGATAGTCAAAAGTCGATAACGGAAAATTTCGGACCAAATAAGATCCCGTCCAACAATTTTACGTCCATTGATTAATTGCGGTTTGAATTTTAAGTTACTTATTAAATAACACCCTGTAGTACATTTTGAGTATCGATTGATCCAGAAACTATAAGTACTTCCATATTACTTCGATTTTAAACAAAATTTAAAAATTAATTCAATGCAAATATATACAATTATTTGCACAACACTTCTCACACTTCTTTTGATTTATTTTTGAGTACAATAGGACTGAGTACAATACTCTAGCATTAAATTAGTTAGATCATATTTCAACGTGGCAAAAAAAAGTTATCATAAATATATGTCAAAATCCAATAAAGTTATAGAACCCAGTCTCTCATTAATTGTCATCAAAATTTGACAATAAATAGCTTGGCTACATTCTAATTGATAATGTAATATGTTTTAAAATACGATACAAGTTGTAAATGGTCAACTCTTTTGATGGTGGTGTCGTAAAATAAAATTTAAATATTATATAAATACTTATGCTTTCTTCATTTCCGTCTAAGTATAGTGTATCTTTAGACATATGTGTAGACAGCTCAGTATATAGTTATCAAAATTTTTTTGTTTGTATTTTATGTGGCGAGCATGATATTATCGTTGTGTTTTTTGTCTAAAAATTTCCGAATGTATTCATGAAACGATAAAATACTAATGTACGAGATGCAATGCTTATCACAAAACAAAAATTGAACTACTTCATCGAGACTTCGAAAAGTAGTGTATAAATAATTCACTTAAAATCTAGTTTTGAAATAAACATTTCAATTGTTTTATTTCACTACAAATTATCTAATATTGCCAATTAATTAATTTAAATAACAACCAACCAAATTTCTTAAAAATAAAACACGAAAATTGACCTCAATTTATGACAATTAAGTTTAATTCGAGCCAATCAATCAATCCGCATACGGGCTGATCTTCAATAATTATCGATGTGATGAAGAGTAACATGCCAAAATAAAAAAATAAAGATCACATCTGCAAATCATTAAACTTGATTTTCTACACCAGTGGTCTCTTCCCCTTTATGGGTTGCGATGTTTATATTTGTGTGTTTATACATTACATCGTGATCATCAATTTTAATTAAAAATAAAAATTAGAAAATCGAAAACGGCTAGTAATGTAATGTGCTTAAGACATGATCTTGAAATAAAATAATTAGAAAGTGTTATATACACGATCAGTAATTAGAACATAATATTTTTGATGTAAATTTAAAAAATAGCCAACATGTTTGATTGGCCCAAAAAAAAAAAACTTTCGATTGTTTTATGTCCGAATATCTCAATTATATATTATATTAAACATGTGTGACGTGCATATGTGTCTTTGTACAATTTGCCGACAGAAATATTAATTATGAGATTGAATCAATAGCTTACACAGTGATTGATCTATAATAAATTAATGGTTTCAATATAAGTAAAAGCAGTCCATGTATGAGTCATATAGTATATGAACTTGAAGAATGTCAGTCTATTGATTAATTGGTTTCATCGCGAATTTGGGTAATTATTATAAAACATGTAACTTGTAAACTTATTAAATATTATTTAATTTGTATCTTTGTGTTTTGTATATCCTCATTCTTTACAAGATTTATGATTGACATGAAACACTTCCAAAGTTCATATATTCTTTGATTATACAGACATGAGTTTTAATTCATTGTACTTATATTCGATTCTCGTGAATTACAAAACTTGTTGAATCATTGAGGTGTGGTATGGTGGTGGTATTCTTCACTAAAATGCGAATTAAAAAGATGAAATATATTTACTTATATATATGTATAAAAAATTTTAAGACAATATGTGTTTGATATTCGTATAAGTAACACGTATCTACAATACACAAGACACTCTAAACAGATTTGACATGGTTGACGTGCGATTGGAACACATTTTGATTGGCACGAAGATATTTTGTCATTCACGCAATAAATTGGATCATTTTAATTAAAATATCATGCAACATTTTAATTTTACTTATTTTTGAATTTTTTTAAGGTGGAATTTTTATTTCGAAGTGCGATGTTGTAATAATAGTTTCGAAGAACAGTATAGGGATAGAAATAGAATATGGTATGTCTATGTTTCAAAACTCAATAAACGCAATATGTTTACTTTTTTGTCGAATTTCAATTAAACAACAAACTTTTCTAAATATTCAATCACGATATCGAATTAATCAAATGTATAAGTATATATGTACAATAACTCACAACAATAATTTGGGTTTTCTTTCATAAATTTTCCGTTTTCATTATAAAACAGTAAACAAAAACAATTTTTCTACTTTATCTATCTATACACACTACTCATTAAATCGTGAAAGTAAATTAAATTTTCTAATCTAAAAATAATTTTGATTTCATGTGGTAAGTGTACAGTATTGTAGTAAAATTCTTGGCAATTTTATGGTAGTCTGTGAATACGGCTTATAAATATATGTATGTTGTATTAGCATGAATTGTAAGTATGTATATAATTTTTAAGGTAGTTAAGTAATAAGTTTACTTAGTTCAAATTAATTGTCATTTTTGAGGATAATATTTGGTAAGAATCAGAATGTTGAATAGTGTATTATTGTATGGTTGGGTTATAAACAAATTTCACAGATTATGGTTGGTATATAGTCTACATGATATATGGTCTATATGCTTAAGAATATCCTCTATGGTAGTGTCTTTGGTGATTCCATTAAGTTGATATTCAATTTTTGAAAATGGGTGAATCCAACCACATACTTATGTGTGTTAATGAGTCGCATGTTATTTTTTTAATCAATATCGATGGTTACTTGACTTAATTTAAACTCATGTATACAACCAAAAGTTTGTGAATCTATTTTGAAGGTGAGAGACTCCTCACTACCCCATTTCCCTTGAACCTCCTACATTCATTTTTACTGGTGGTTATTCCAACATAGTCATTTCAAAGTGTTATAATAGTGTTATAAATAATAATAATAATTATATCACACGTATTTAGGATAGAGGTTATCGAACTAGTGCTTTTTACTTCTAAAACTTTTTTTATTCTTAAGTATTAAAACTATTATTCCTGTTAAGTATGTTTTAGCAAACCACAGTGGAAATCGTTTAGAAATAATTTAAGGCTGCTATTTGTAACTTGGAACATTAATGAAGATGTTTTCTAATAAGTCAACTAAACGAAGTTTCGAGAAAAAGTTATTTGTTTTTCAGGATGCAAATATTATATTCCTTGTACCGTCAAGCGACTTTTTCATTGAATTTGCTACAAGTATATGGCTATAATCCTACATATAACCCATAATATTCCATTCCAGATCTTGTATAATCTTCAAATAAACTGAAATTTATACATGTTTGAATTCTCCAGCCTATCAAACATGTTTGTTTTTGCAATATAATTATCGACTGTTAATAGTAAAATGCATAGGTCTCCTCAATCAGTAATCTAATGTAGTTAATCTTTGAACTTTTGTGTCTTTGATGATAACCTGCAATTATGATTCCATTTACGGTGAAAAAATATGAGTTTTGATTACACCTCTCAATAAGTCTAAGTTAGTCATATTTTGTTGATTTCTTTAATCATATGATACATATTTACTTCGTCAGTAAATCCATTAACTTGGGTTGTTTTATACTTGATTATAGTATATTGCAGGCGGTTTATTAAATATGTCAATTAACAGAAAATTTGATTACAAATAAATTTTGTAGTGCTTATGATTATATATTTAATCAAATGTTTTACTGAAATCATTTTAAGCCTCGTCTGCTTGATGAGGTTCATAATCACGTTTAATTTTAATTTTAAGTGATATAACTCACACATTCTTCTCTTGAATATTAGAAGCCATCTCTCGCACTCATCCGGCATCGCAAGATAATTTGATTCTGGAAGTAGACATATACGATATAAAGAAAAAATTGATTGGATTGTCAAGATAATGTCTTGAGGTGTTCCACTTTTACGAAGGATTAATTCTAACATGAGATTAAAAAGTATCGGATACGTGTCTCATTGTTAAACATCAGAACTAATTGTACAAGTTCTCGATAGTCTGTACTCAACTTGGACACATCATTGTGATTGCGTTACAGTCATTTTACATCGATCTACGAGTATATATGGTGAAGTCAACAAATATTTTCGGTATTTGGTACATAACATATTCGTAATCAACACAATTTAAAATTATTAAATATATTGCATAATCTCGGTTTTATGCAAAAAGAACACAATCCTGTAGGTAATTAAAGGTTCTAAAGTTGACGTCATATATTATAAAAATAACGTCATTGAATCACAAAATGATTTTGATTTAAACTATTATAAAAGTTTTAATTTGTATTGGCAGAGCCTAATATTCCAAACATATTATGTCTGATTGAAGATAAGTTATGCTGTTGTTATAAAATAACAGTCAACGAACTTTCTTTATAAACTTGTTCGTCGAATTTAATAAAACATAAATTAAACTGCACGAGCTAGCAAAATTTGGATAAATCATAAATCTATAATTCATCGTGATGCTCATTTTAATAAAAATCATAAATTTATTATTATGAAACTTTAGAGTAACGCGAATTTTTTCAAATTATATATTAATGTTAAGAAAATTTAAATATAATCATGACATCATTATTTCCGCAATTAATAACAGCCACTTTCATTTTATTTTGTTAGTTTATAAAAAAAGTGACCTATTCGCGATCTTATCAAACAAATCAGTCAAAATGTTTCTAATCAATCAGCAAACGAATCTACAAAATCATGTTTCGCTGTAGGGTAATTATTAACCCGTGTGCTTTAAGTATACACATTTACTATTTTGAATTACTCTGTGGGGCAATGGTTATAACTAACATGTATATTTATGTTTTTGGCGAAAGTTTAATCACTTTCATGTCTAAACACAAATTATTTTTTACATAAATGGTAATTTTATATAAGTAAGTACTTATGTATGTAATTGTATATTGTGAGAATATATAAGATAAGAATGAAATAAAAGATTCGGTTTGCTTTTGTCGAGATATTATATAGAAAATCAAAAATTTGTTACAGTACACAGATTAATTAGAACAATTTTGTAAAAGTACTCTTGTCTAACGTTTGCACAAAATTGTGTTCAAAAGTTTATATTTCATGAAATTTAACTACTTACGAGTACACATTTTTTACTTAAGCTCCATAGACAATTCGTTATGGAACGATATACCTTTATACGAGTAATGTAATGTATATAGGTAAGCTATGTTGTTCGTTTGAGGGAATACATTCCATTTTATTCCATATAAAGCAAAGAGCCTAAATTGTGAAGTAAATTATTAATATTAACTCTTATCATTCTTATGATTTAATTTGTGGGCCTGAATATTATTGATGTTATCATCAAACTAACAAGATTATTTTGGTTGACTTGAACTACGTACGCGTTAAAGTTGATTTTTACTTTTAATCTTTCATTATATTAAAGATATTAAATAAATTAAATATAACGTCATAAATCGTATGTATGCTCCTTTAAGTAGATGGAATAAAGATGCTTAAGTTTTTCTTTAATGATTGAATATATACCATATGTTTTTCTTTAATGATTGAATATATACCATATGTGAGTATGCATAGAAAAAAATATTTCTTAGCCTATCAAAAATTGTATGTATTAACTGTGAATGTTAAAGAACAATAATTATATTAAGCAATGTGACACCTGAGTAACTGATATTTAGTTAAAAATTGAATAAGTATGTAAAATAAGAATTCTTAAAGTCCAATTGAATACTCAAATATCCGGTTGTTTGAGGTGGTAGTTTTTCTAAGTTATAAATTTAGTAAATAACATAGTATGTAACTAAGTTACTCAAAGCGAGATAAAATCGAATGTAACATAATGCATTTTGGCTTCTCTTGAGCGGGTTTCCTTTATCATGTACTATATCTATAATTGCTAAATGTGATAACGATTTCTAAATTATTTGAAAGCTGTTGCTTTGTAATAATTTAATTACCGACCAACTGCATTGGTTAAAAGCTAGAAACCACTTAAGGCCTTGATTTATAGTGTATTGCCATAATATTTTTTTAGGATAGGATTTGGGTCATCTTCACATACATTATTATCTTATAAGCGTGAAACTGTCATCACGAGGCATAGATACAAATAGTTGGTCACCATTTATTTTAAAGCTTTTAAATAAATGATTTAAAATTTTCGACAAAGACCCTAAATTTTATATATATTATTTTAATATCAAGTCAAAAAGGTTTTTGATGACTCATCTGCGGAAAAGTAAAGTTCAATTCCTTTTGGACATCTCATCAATTTTTTGAAAATATATTTTGATACACTATACACGCATAAAAATTTAAATGATATTTAAAACTGAAGTACATATATTTACCAGTTGAATGCTTTAACATATTGAGAAAATATTAATATAATTTTATTAATATAAGAAAGTTGTTCTGACGCTTTTACATTATCCTGTTTCAATTCTTGGCTACAAATGTGTTATAATCTTCCATTTCTCCAATTTTTAATGGGAATTAGAAACTGGCAGGAATTAATTCTCAGAAAACGGTTTTCAACTATCAAAACCGAGTAAAATAGTTTGTAAAATATATGTAATGGTAAAATATTCATAAAATATATTGACAATCCTTATACAATAAATTAACGGTTATTTATGTTCCAAATATACTTGAATTAGCTGACAAAATCAATATTAAATGTAATTAGTTTTGTCATAATCAGTATGACACATATAGCACCTGCCCAAATTCTGTAATAATTATGTCTATTGTAATAAATAGCAGAGAGTTGTATTTATTTTTCTCTTCCATATTTGTAATCAGATCATTTATTAGAAATAACTAATTTAAAATATTCAAATCTTATCGTGTCATGTTAGCTTTGAAACAAAGCGTATTGATAGTCGCTTATAATATAATCACTTTCCAATTGAGCAACTGCTAGTACCCGCTAGTAGTACGATTCTTGTCTTTGCTAAATTAACTACTCGTAACTGCTCTTGTTATTTTTCATGAGTAGTTAGAAACAGACCGCCCAGGTGGCGCAGTGGTTAAAGCTGCGGCAGTTGGAGCGGAGGTACCGGGTTCGAATCCCGATTCGGAGCAAGATTCAAATAGGTTTTTCACCTTTGATCGTTAGGGCGGTGCGATCGGTGGTGTAAAAATGAACATATATCTGGATCAGTACTATAGGCTGACATGGAACTATGCATTGCGCAGATGGTTCTACGAAAACTCGAACCTATAGCCGTACAAAGAGTGGTATCACAACGGACCATCTCCGGCCTAAGGGTGCGAAAGCAGCCACAACAACCTAACCTTGAAACAGTTGCGCATAATTTCACGTCTATTTAGTGTGGAACCGGTTCGTTTTTTTCGTTCTAAAATATTTTTTTTTATTTGTATTTAAATAATTGTATTTCCTTTGTAGCGACAGTTTTAACTCACAGAAAAGTTTTGATAATGATTTTTGACAGACTTTATACACACAATATAATATAGGTTATGTTTTACTCATCTTTATCCATTTTTAGCGTTCTAATCGACCATAGTAAAGACAAGAACCACTACTAGCGTTTGGTACCAGCTAGTAGTTCAGTTCTTATCTTTACTAAATATTTAGCAAAGAGGAGAATCGAACTACTATCGGTTTACTATAGCGGGTACTAGCGGTTGGTCTATTATCGTTGTAATTATTAGGTTACAGACAAAATGTCAGAAATAGTACAGCAAAAATTAATATTAGTGACGCCAGATTTCTGTCCTGTAATTTTCTCCTGTAATTGTTTTGACGTTATTCTGCTTTCAGCCAAATTATGACATCAATGTTTATAAAAAATTACTGACTTGACAAAAATGAATACAATAATTTTGATATATCGTTAATTTATCATAAACAAAACAAAGCATATACTTGAGTAGATTAAAGTTTATTATTTTACATTTTAAAATATAAATTAACCATACTGTTAGTCTTTATTTTAAAAGACCTTTCTAAGTTGTGCTAGTTGCCCACTATAAGCCATAAATACTTATAATTTCATCTTCAGTCTTAAACGGCGATTCCTTTAATGGTAGAATATTTATAATGCACTGCGATTGTGAAGGACATAATTTTGATTTTTTAATTTAAACTTAGTGAATGTCTATTCAATCATCTATTAAAAGCCCTAGGAGCAGAACTAACCTTAAAAGTCACATGTTCAACATCGCACATGAACAGCCCATCACCGTCTTGGGGAACCTTAATATCTAAGGTCAGTTCATGTATTATTAATCTTAACTCTTAATTATCTTAATTAAGCCAACTTAGTACTCATATCTTGGCGAAACTGATGTTGATTAATATATTTAAATATGTAAAACTAGTTAAAAATCTTTTGTTGGAATGCAATCGATCTACTTATCTTAAGTCAATTTTTTAAACAGACGAATAATGTGTATTTAGATTTGAGTCTCGTAGGTACTCATCAAAGAAAAGGTAAAAGAAATAGATTTTAAAATATATTGGTACTTAAATAAGTCCATCATTATCAAGTGTTTGTTTTGATTCTAAAGAATCAATATTAGATTATAGATATAATTCCATTGAATGTTTTCGAATATAAATACGTCATAGAGCAGGTAATAGGTTAGAGAAAAAAAATATTTCGTGTTACTGGGGCAATACTTCCAAAATAAATTCTTCTCATTTTTTTTCATGTAAGAAATTTACCTACACCTGATAAATTATAAATATGTATGCTCTATCAGTATTGGTTAAATAAATCAATATACACGTATTATACGTGTAGTTATCGCGTTAAACGCAATGAACTTAACGTTCATTTGTCGAAGCAGTGACATAACTACAAAAATTCTTATTGTTTAGAAAAAGTGTTTTACATCTTGAATGTTAATATACTTTGCTGTTGAATATTAATTTTTAATATTAGAAGCTCAAAGGCGGATATTTTTGAATTTTGTCACTATTGCAGCAAGTGTGCGATAAAATCAAAATCGTAAAATTAAACTACTAGGGTTTTAAAGAAAAGCAAATGAGAGCTGTTCAGATTAATAAGATTAGTAAGCATTAACTGAATAATTAACATTAAGTATATAAATGTTGTATTTACTGCTGATATTGTTTATGCTTATATATTATAAATAATACTCTGCAGTTTATCGTTCATATAAAATTTATTCACTATTATATATGAAATCACACAAGTTACTTTATTAACTTTATAATTGTTTTGTTTAACTTCTCAATTCACCATATATTTGTTTTTTGTTTGTTAGAGTTCACAAATTTAATTTATTTAATTTACTAACCACCACTACCTTCTGTGTTGCTAATCCAGAAATTTATAAATAACAAATCATATTTTAAACCCGATTTTGTTTTCGTGTTGATTATTTGTTTTCTGTTTATTTGAGTTTCGCCGTTCTATTGAACGCGAGATGGAAACACCGAGATCACCCAAGTTTGAGTTGAGGGAAATAATGCTAGCGAGATGGAGCAAATATCACAAAGTATAGTTGTTGTTGATTACACTTTGTGTCCAGGCTAATTCGCTAGGTGGCAAAATAAAAATGTGTTACGCAAAGAGATATCTTATGCTTAAACCAAATGTGTATGTGGTGGTGAGCGAATTGCAATTTAAAGCTTGCAATACGTGAGTCGCCACAGGACTCCCCCGCAAGTGAGTCCTCCTCCCTAAGAGAAAACAGTGTGATTGGCTGCGATACGAACAGTTTTATGCGGTTTCCGAACTGATATTTGATCAGTTGAACATAGTATGCCGTAAGCCGGTTTAAGCCGGTCAATTGAAATGGTTTGATTTTTTCCATTAATTGACACGGTGAATTGTTTTCGAAGGCGTCTAATGACTTTAAATGGACCTTCGTAGGGAGGAGATAATCCCGTGCGAACCTTGTCTGTTCTTACGAACACAAAATCACAAGTGGCAAGTGACTTTGGCACAAAAACATCGTCATGTTTAGACTGACGTGGTGATTTCGGAACAAGATCCTGCATGGTTTGTCGCAGTTGGTCGAGGACTGTGTCGCTTGTTGGTAAAGGTGAAAGAGGATTTTCGACGAAAAACTCACCTGGTAGCTTGATGGTTTGTCCATAAACCATTTCAGCAGGTTGAGCACTTCAGATCTTCTTTCACTGTTGCTCGGATACCGAGTAAAACGATCGGTAGTTCCGAGGGTATCGGGAGGTTGTGTCAGAAGGTATTGACGTGTTGTTCCCTAAACAGGGCCGTCGGGGTCACCAATGAAGCGTGTAGCTTTGCTGTAAATTGAATGTGCGCGTTGTACTTCGAGTTGTTTGCTTGTTCTTGTAATCCACTAGGCCGGTTTCGATCTGATGATGACGTCATTGAATGACAGTGTGATCGAAAAGATCAAATCCATCTCATCAGGCATATGCTACCGGACTTGATGTACTTACTGTGCGATTCGTAAATATACGAATAGTCATGTCGCGACAGTACTAGTGAATTACAAGAACTTAACTCGAAACATCGATTTTATTAATTGGGTGTGGCGTGAGCTAATTTACGATTTATTAAGTTGCTCTGGCCGCCACAAGTATATGACGTACTATGAATATAAAATTAGATGTTGGTAAAATCATAGCCTGAAGTTCTTATTTAGACATCAAACTAAATCGCATATTAAATTAAATGCATCATTGTACGACCAATTGCTTTTTATGAACTATTCCTATATATATAACTATAAAATGATGTAGTCGTTTAGTCTATGAGGTCTATGAGGTCAATACAATAATTCTAGAAAATGTATGAAATAAACATTTATCGTGAACATCAATCAGACAATAAAAATATTGCAAAACGTGATTTTTTATATTAAAGTTTTTGTAAAGATTACCGTTTTACAGCTTTTTGGTACCAAACCAAACAAACTCTAAACAGTAACCGAATATAATGATAATTCGAGTACACAACATGAAAACGTTAAATTACTTAAGGCAAAAAGCGTGAAATTAAAACAAATTAAATTCGTAACTTTACAAAGAATGTATATAGAGAGAGATTGCAACGCGCGACTATATACTTTGTGGTGTATATTATACATAAGTATACAATAGTCTCATAGTAAATATGTCATGACCGATTATCACCGCCCTCATATATTTTGGCCAGCATTGGAATCAATCATAAACAATAATAGCGAGACGATTTATGGTAAAATATTTTCTTTTTGGTTTATTCAATTCATTTTAATCAAATTTAACCAGTCATTGACCCACGTGTTCGTTTGTTGTTCACAAAACTATTTTGTCGTTAGTCTGTATACATTTGTATTAATGTACTCGTATATTTATAATGTGATTATTGTATGAAACTAGCAAACTATGGAATATTTTTAAATAAATCATTGCCACAATGAAAAACTATATTGTTATACGAGATTTATCTGCATTATAGGTCTTTTATGGGTATAAAAATAGATATACGTGTTTATGTGTGTGCATATAGTGGGTGGCGATTAGTAAACAAATAATGATATATTGAAAGACTTTATTGTACTTATTGAAAATTTTAATATTTTCATATTGTTTTGAAGAAGCCGCACGTTATGTGATTTTGTCTGAAAGTGTAGTTAAATGAACCGACCAAATGGCGCAGAGGTTAAAGCTGGGGCAGTTGGAGCGGGAGGTACCGGATTCAAATCCCAATAGAGCCAGGACGTAAATTGTACTGAATGTGCTGGAAATCAGACCTATAGCCCGTATGCTCTCGATTTGACTGTACTGGTGTAAAGTAGGACGCAAATAAGTGAACTGCAAAAGTGTTGGGTGTGCTAAAACAGCTTACAAATATAAGAAACATGGTTTTGATGAAATGCTGCAGAGATTGATGTTAGTTTGAAACAGATAAATTATAAAATTTGCGAAATTAGACACCTAGACTCACTCGTACATGGTTTGTGTTTTTTTTTGTTGATTTTGTTATACATTATTTACACTCGAATGAAAATGAAGTGTACGGAACGATGTTCAAACTAATTGAGAGCTTGTAGGTGGATGAATTATTTGTTGTTTTCATTTAATGGATTTAATTGAAATTAATCTATTCGGATACATGCATGAATATAATAATGTGCTCTTTAATTTAAGAAGAGTTTATTTACTGGGTAAATAGTAACTGTTTCTGAGAGTTCATATGGTTAAGTAGATTATCGTTTGACATAGATAATCGATTTATATTTTAACTCTAAATAAGTTTAAAGTCATTATGAGACTATTTTTATTTTCAATCAGTTATGATTGTCTACAATAATCCAATTTTATCTTTCAACAGACGCTAAATCATTTCATTAGTAATATAATTTGTAAAATTTTTAAAATTTCAGCCACTGGAGCTTCCATTTGTGTTTTTATGAATTTTATGAAAAAAGTCGTTGATAAGTTTAGATCTCTGGTTCATTCTAAATAGGTAAATTTTTGTTCGGTGAATACTATTTGTGAATCAATATTTACGGTTTTTTTCGATTTGTATAATAGTTTATTTGTTATAATAGTTAGACAATTCGTCATACATATATAGTAATCTATATAGTCTAAGGGCTCGACAAAGGGCTGGCTTTGGTATTATATATATTGTGCACTAGTTTAGAGTATGCCCCTAGCATTTGCTTTAAGTGGGAATACTCTAGAAATGTTGAATCCGTTTTTGATTGTGTTTCTCAAGAACTTGTTTAAAACAACTTTTAATCTCAACTGCTAAAGTTTTCACCTGATACTGCAAGACATTCGGAATATTCGGTTGTCGTTAGTATAAATGTTTATTTCCGCAACATATTTGCGTAATTTGCGCTATAAGGCCATAAAATACTTAATTTCGCCCGCCAGACCTTGTTTCGTACTTTATTCCATAACTCATGCGAAAGCAAACCCAAAGAAACTACCAAATTTTAATCCTGATAGAATGCTAAAGTGAGTTTCAATATTTTTAGTTTGGTTCTAAATTGTACGTACTCGATTTGTTCAGCAAAAGGACAAATATATATTCACATAGAACTGCGATTATTTGAATGTAATATCCATAGAAGTTAATGTTTTCAATTTGTGTTTTGCGCATATTCATATTATTTATAAATCAATAATTATATTATCTTCTACAAAGGCATACTCGTAATAGCTAGTGGAAATATTTGAACAGACCTTTTTGAAGATTAATTACTATAAAAAAAATTATTCATTTTCACAGCATGAAAACCACACCCTCATTCAAGTTGTGAAGTTTAACCAAACGAATTGGTTCCACATGATAATATATCGAATTCAACTGATTTAACTCTTGTTCTTGGTGATTTCAATTTTCCACGTATCATTCATCATTTTGATAAAGTCTTCCATACATCTATGTAAATTGCGTTTGCTTTATGTCTAAGTTACCTGCAACAGTCAAAATTTGTAATGAAATTAGTTCTTAACATCAATTAGATGCAGTATAAAATCATTGGGCGTTAACGAAGATATGGTATAAAGTGTAAGCAGTTTCAAGAAATCAAACTCGAATCCGTTGTGGTTTTATAATTAAATTTTAAAAATCGTAAACCAAAAGCATATAAGTATGCTAAAATGATGAATAATGGGTTGCAATAGGATTCCAAATAATAATCCATATATTATGTTTGATATCCCAAAAATCAAAAATAAACATACTGAAACATCATCTAACATAAACATATAGATCAATACTTCAATAACCGTAATTTGCGATGGTGATAGGACTTAGAGGCGGGATCTTCAATATGTCGTTTATTTTGAATAAATATGCTAAAATCTTGAGATCTTTCCTGACATGAAGACTTCGGATTTATGATACGTAATTCTATTTCAAAACTAACTTAAATTTACCACAGTATTGATCGGTAGGTAACAATATCGGAGGGTAATTTTAACATTTGATTCGATTTCGCACCATAGTGCAAATGTTGTTGTGCTCTCTCGCGACATAAAAATATACCACATTATTGAAGCCGTAAGTGATAAAAGAACACTTGATATATATTTATTGATAGTGGGTTTGAAACCGATTTTTCGGAATAAATGGCTCGATTCAGGCTAGACTTTAATTAATAATATATTTAGTTCTTTAAAAATTTGTTTAAATAATTATACTTCATTTTATCTCATGCAAAAAAGAAAAAGTTATAATAATATTCAGATCATCTATCTCAGAAAAGCTTCAAAATTGGAAAAGTTTTTTGTTTGAAAAGTTTTCTGTGTTTACCGTCTGTTCGAAAATTTGAATTACTTCAGAATTTGTCTTTTTATAATATTTAATGGATAATTATTTAGTTTTAGTTTAGGTTAAGTACTAATTGTCAATTTAATATATTATTCACTTAGTAACAAAAATTGATGTCACATAGCATTAATGTTTAGTGTTAACCACTGTTTTTGATCTTCATGGCTAAAGTATTCATAACACTCAATTATAGCGAGTTAAATAAATTACTGGGTTATGGATCACTTAACACTGTTCACAAATCACATTGATTTTCATTTCTAAAGAACAACTTTCAAAGAAATTATAAAAATGGTATTGTGGTTAAAATTGCGGCAGTTGGAGTAATACGTACCGGGTTCAATTATCAATGAAGGCAGGAGGAAAAGGGAATTTTCATTATTCGACGATGAATGTGATCGAACACATCTACCGACCCTTCTTCCATGTCAGTATTATTGGCTGGCATGATACAATCCAATGTGCATAGATGGTCTGCGTAAATAAAATATATAGCCGTACGTCGATTTGGCTTAAGATAGAACGTTTCAATGGGAGGGAACTGCAAAATTGTTGAAGGTTATTCGGCTTCAAAACAAAACAACTACTATAAAAGGAACAAGAGCCCTAATAAATAGTGGTAAAGAATTAGTAAATAATGGTATTTGATTGCTGTACATGTTATACAATTCATAATATATATATATATATATATATATATATATATATATATATATATATATATATATATATATATAGATATATATATATATATATATATATATATATATATATATATATATATATACATATATATATATATATATATATATATGAATGATTAAAATTAATCGAACCAGTAAACAGTAAGTACTAAAATCAATTATATAACTATCAATATTCACCTGAAACATTTCCGATATAAATACAATATATATATAATGTAAGCATCGACCACACAAAATATGTGCTCGTAATATTTATGGTAACATACAATTTAGAAAGAAACCCGAAAACACTGCACCCACTTGAATTTTTGGCCAACTACCAAATTTGTAATTTTTTCAATTGTCTGATTTGTAATCGCAAAATGTTATTTAATTCTGTGAATAATTT
Organism: Tipula lateralis; assembly: GCA_963932295.1. Taxonomy (NCBI): domain Eukaryota; kingdom Metazoa; phylum Arthropoda; class Insecta; order Diptera; family Tipulidae; genus Tipula; species Tipula lateralis. The sequence continues at coordinate 109,938,816 of OZ010738.1, forward strand.
TTTTTAAAACAATAATTGCGATTTATTGGGTTATGTCGGTTGTTTATTATAATATTTCTAATGAACATACATAGCTATCATATAAAGTTGATATATGAAGACAACAAAAGTCGCGTAACATCACGTTGCGTTTATAAAGTACATTAAAATTCTATACGTATTATTGTATAAAAAAACTGTATAGTATATGTACATTTTTGGTTGCTGAATTACGGAATCGTGATCATCGAAATAAACAATATGTATATAATATAAATGTAAAATGTATATTAAGACATTCGCCTAGATCACAATTAATATGACCTTGATTCGTATATATATATATATATATATATATATATATATATATATATATGTATATAGTTAGTTATCACCTTTATTATGATTCAATTAAACCGTTTCCAACAATACACTTGGGTGTAAAAAACTCGCACATTGCTCAATTTTCCACAAAACTACAAAATATCAAAGAAATTCAATTTTAATGCAGATTCAAAGTGTATTTCAATACCCATCCAGTGGTACATTTTGTATATATATGTACCATAAAATTGTTTTTAGTGGTAAACATCTGAGGTACAAGGGTAAAAACGAAAATTAGGGGTAAAATTAGGAAATTAGGGATAAAAATCGTATTAAAACATGGATAAAAAGTAACAAAAACAGTTTTATTAATAATAATTATTCCCTCCCCTGCCCCAAATGACAGCTTTCATTCGATGGTGCATTGATTTCACCAAAGTTTTCACAAAATCTCGAGGTATCGCCTCCGATTCCTCTACGATCGTCTGTTGCAACTCCTAAAACCTCGTTAGAGCCACATCTCCGGCTCGTACTCTTCGTTTCATCTAGTCCTAAAATGTTCGATGAGATTGAGGTCCGTGCTTCGAGCTAGCCACTCCATAACCTCTTGATGGTACTGGTATACTACGCCAGCCGTATAGAGTCTCACATTATTCTGCATGAACAGAAAAAGACGTACTCCTCGAGTACTTCCTCAATGTACCGTTGAGGGGTACATTGAAGAAGTACTCGAGGAGGCATGCTATTGTATTGATCTTGGTGAATACAGAAAGTGACTTTGTTGGCATGGTATACAAGTACAAAAAAGATAGGTATTCAAATAGACTTTGAATCTGCAAATTAAACAAATATTGTTTTTTTTAACTTTTGTGGAAAATTTACCTGTGTACGACTTTTTTGCGCTCAAGTGTATATATATTATTGATTGACCCGGGTGATTGAACCAATCTAGACTACATTAAAACCGTATCGAAAATTTTCATTTCAATAACCTAAAAACCAAATCGCGTCATACACCACCTCACTATGTATACATACTACGAAACTGAATGCATGAGTAATTCAGGTGTTAATTCACGCATATTTTATTTCACAAGAATCTAGACAATGAGAAACTTACTTTAACTGTTGTCATTGTTTCCTCCTGCGCTACTTGAAGCGTATCATAATTTGTATATGATTTTTATTATAATATAGTTAGAGTATCATTGCATGAACTCGTTGCGTTTCTATATACTTAGTTTGGTTTCTAGTTTTTTGTTTTACTATATACTTAAATTTGATGGTCAGTTTCACTTTATATAAAATAATTGTTATTATCGTTTTTTTTGTAAAGAAATAATTTTTATGCGTTTTTGCTTTTTCGTTATAAGATTAGAAATAATATAAAATTTATTGTTTTATCATAAAATGTTTATAAATCACACATATCAAATATCACACTTAAGAATTAAGAAAATAGATATACGTTTATTGCTTATACAAATACACTTGTCGTCAGTCAACTTGATCGAGGTTTATGAATTATATGTGTGGTTAGATACTAGTTTCCCTCACTGTACAAATAAGTTTCTATTTGTTTTGTTTGTTATACGAGTATAGATACAAAGAAAGATATAATCATTAAATTAATGTTATATCTTTTTAGTATAAGATATGTTTTTATTATGTAAGTTATAATTTGTTAAGATTATTATATATATCTCTGTGTGTACAAGTCGAGATGAGATAGAAATCTGATGCCCTTACAATGTCAACCAAACATGCCATGGCGTAAAATAATAATATTATTAAATGGTTTTAAGAGATCATTCTTGATCTGAGCTATGTAAACAATCTGGATTCATCGGTTTCGATCTGGATTTAGCTGTTCATACTGTTAAAATATGTCAAAATAAAGAATTCGATAAAAGCCGCCAAAGTGCATGATCCTATTCTCGAATATTATACGTCGTCCAATACTTAACTACGGGTTAAGCTTATCTGCATTTATATCGATTTCAAAATTGATTGTATAGGTATTTTAAAACATAATTACCACCGGTATTGATCGGTCATTAACTGATTTAGACGGAATCCTCTTTGCTAATACACATCGATAATTTCTTTCACCATGGGAGTGATTCTTGCATATATTACACCTCTTAGAATATCAAGATTTGTTACATGGAGTTTGGGAATCCATCATCATTGAAGTATTTAATTACAGCTTATGATACTCGTGTAACATTAAGTACAACAGAAAATGTCCATGTGATTAGACATATCGCATCAATTTTGCCTCATATTACTCAAGGTTCTGAAAGGTACAGTTGACCCAAGTTTCTACAGATGGTGTAATTCGATTACTCGTTTGAATAAAGCATATGAAATGCCAAGTTGTTGTCTCTCAAAAGCTTAGATTTTGACCATTCACATTTTTTTGTTTACAAATTCGTTGCTCAATTTGTAAACCGAGTTTACGGTTAATTATATAGGCTATATTTCATTGCTCAAGCAATGAATACTCCTTATCAAACTAATCATTTCTACAATGACGATTTTCTAACATTAATCGTTCGGCACTAGACAATATAATTCTAATATGCTTAATTACTGTATCTTCTGACTTCAAGCTGCTTATATTGATTCGCCAATAGATTTAAGCAATTAAATAAATTTGAACAATGTTATCACAAATTGTCGAATTACTAGGTATAAAGTTGCATACCTCTCACTGTATTTTTTTCAAACTTTAATGGTTTGTTGTAAAAAGTACATTTATGATTCAAAGTACATATTGTCCATCGTTGGATACACCTATCTCCTATGAGGTATTCCTGCGTTGACAAAACTGCTCATCTCAGTCACAATGCGATTTAAAATCTCTTTCGTTATTGCATTCCATAAGCAATTAACGCAGAGTTCATAAGCAAATGAACTCCAATCAACATCACTCATTTCAACTCGTATGATATCCAATATCCTTGCTGAGGCACGTTATGATTTCAGTAAAACAGAATAAATATGATTCACTAAATCAGTATATACGAGTACGAGTATAGTAAAAGCTCTCATTACTCTTTCGCAGTTTGCTTTAAATTTAGTACCTTACACCAAAGTTTGCCAGTCCAAAAATTCTGTACTCGCAGTAAAATTATGTGATCGGCCGCATTTCTTTTATTTAGCTTAGGTTAAAGTTCTCGTGGTAAATGTTCTAGTAGTCGTGGTAATCATGTTCTAGCATAGTAATTATACTGTTGTGGTATTATTCGTATATTATTACTTAAGTACTCTTATTTGTTTATAGTATAATTACTGTAAAAAATAAGGGTACTCAAGGGAAACCATTTGTTCCAATAAATTTTCTCTGCTAAGATTCTATTAATTGATATCACCGCATAATAATTGCAGGTCGTTATATATTGCTAAGCAGAAGCGTTATTCACTTAATTGATATCCGTACAATATACTTGTTTGAACATCATATGTATAGCTTTCGTCTATATACATAAAATAGTATCCATACAAATTATCTATAACGTCACATATAGCACTGCATCTGCAACTCAATTAACTATAGTGTTTGATTAACAATTTTGAGTTTTTCACCATTGACTTGATGTCCGACATAAATAGCCTAGAGATGTCTAGAAATATTGTAAAATTGGTTTGGAACAAATAGACATATTTCATATTTCAGAAACTTAATACTAGAAGTGATCCTCACAACGGTTAAAATAAAAATAAATGCTATTCTTGAAGTTGTGACTATTGGAATGGAATTACATAGAATAGGATAAATTTGAAATTACTAGCCGTTCAGAATTCATGATTAGATGACAGATACTGAAGATACGGATTTGTAACCTCGGATTCATTAGAAATAGGTGATTTATATATTCGATTAAAAACCGAAAAAGTTTACCATCGGTATGTAAAAAGGAAGTAGAGTTAAAACTATTTGTAGTCCAGATTTGATTTGTGCCGAAGAAGACGACATACGTATGTTGCAACCAAAGCCTCATACTTATTGCACACAATCTGGTTTTTTATGTAAGTAATGTAAGACTTTTTTATGTAAAAGATTTTTCATGTTAAGAATATAAACTCAAAGTATTAATGTGCCCAAGACACTTGCTTGTATTTGCCTATGGCTAATGCGATATAACTCTCGAATATTAAAAAATATACAGCAGAAAAAAGAAATCTGAAAGTTGTTCACCGATTGTTGATGATGCCAATTCAAGTTCAATTACAAATGCAAACCATAAATTTTGAATACGGTCGGTTTATATCATTATTATGAATAGGCTTTCCAAAATAATTAGAAAACTACTATACTTACCGTGAATTATTTTTAAAATCAACATTACCATGCAGATATTTAAGAAAACTCGTTCACTTTGAGTTGATTGCATTAATTCAGAGCTCTTGTTATTCTGAAGTGTAATTTTCTGGGACTGTTTTGTGTGAAAGTGGCCGAGTTATGCCCAATATTCAAGAAAGGTGATCATACAAGTTACTGTCGTACATTATCGTAGGAAGAATTACTCCTCTGGCGGAGAAAATTATCGGTGACTACCAAGAGGGATTCCGTCCAAATCGGTTAGTCACTGATCAAGTTTTCTCGATACGGATTGTTCTTTCCAAGTACTATCAAACAATTCTCACTCTGTGCACCAGGTATTCCTAGATTTCAAACAAGTCTGTGACTCGACCAATCAAGAGAGGCTATGGTTTGGTCTTGAATATTTAGGAATACGAAACAAATACGTACTATGTAAAATGACAGTAGCGCAGTCACCATGCTGTGTCAAAGCACCATGCATTTTCGGTGTCCGAATAAATCGTGTGTAAAAGTGAAACACTTTAAGGAAAAACCTAGATTCCGACAGATAATATGTGTAATTGAAATAAATGACAATGGAGTGAAAGAAATACTTGATCAGAATTACTTGGAAGCTACAGTTTCCGTTGGTCTCAAAATCAACGAGTACAAAACCAAATATCTGATCTCTGGTTTTCGAAACCAAGACACAATTGATTTCAATAGTTGTAACCACACGTTTGAAGTAGTAATGAGAGTACCTTTAAGAATTATGCGTATGATATATGACCCAAAACACGACGTTGATGGCACATACCGAGTTCTTTTCAATCACGAGATCAGAAATTTAATTCAAATTCTTGATATCGTGCATGAAATTAAAAAACATCGATACAGCGATCTATGAAGGGAGACCTGCTTTTCTGTAGGCGAAGAGGTAGCTGTCGGCGATGATTGCTCCACAATGGAGAGAGCGCTCTGACATCTTTTAATTGATTACAACAGTATAGTATAAAGAGTTGGTTCATGATCGAAACCGATGGAGTCTGATTGTAGACACCAATAATGTAAAATTTGCATTTTCGTTCAGAGATTGCTTTTGTAGACTCCAGGTACACAATTTTATAGTTTTTGTAATAGATAACGCCGACAATGGCTCGGCGTCATTGATAACCGAAGTTCAAAAGAACTTAGATCTCGTTCGGAAAATATTATTTTATAAATATGTAATGAATGGCATTATCATTAATATGTCAATATCGTCATTAAAATTCCACAATATTATTCTAACAAAAATCTACTTGTACATATGTGATGGTAAAATGCGAGAGTTTCTTAAAATAGATTAAGGTTTTGGTTAGCCTCGCACACACACAATATTTTTCAAGTTGTGACTGATTTATTTATAAAATCATTGGCAAATTATATTCCAAAATAGTTTATTTATTACATACACTATACACATGTAGACTCGCTATGTCAGATTTATGCTTAAAAATAAAACTTTCAACAGAACAAAAATAACAAAGTTGATAGTTGTCCATCTCTCTAATAATCGACGACATGATTGCACAATCGAACACATTTATTTGTTTATTCAGTTTCACTGTCAAAACCGTGACAATAAAATTAAATAAGTTGTCTTAAACATGGCGTTCATTAATCAAAATCACAACTTTTAATTTTTATTTTTGCTTCGAGAAGATAATGTATTTAGAAAGTTGACATGAAAATATTTGCCAAACTAAGAAGAAACAACATCATGTTTTATAAACATAACACATCTTGGACATAAATCATTCAATAGTTTTGTTTTCTTTGCATTTGTTCAATATACATTTTGAAATACTGATATGATGAGTTCACTTTTACTTGAAGATTTCTGTTGTACAATATAAATAGTTGATAGAGTAATTAGTTTTGTTTGTCAGGCGTTTGTTTTTTTTTCTATGTCAAATCAAACGATAACCCATTTATTGATGAGTATAACGTCGTAGGGTTAAATAGTTTTATTGTGTAGAGAAAAATTACTTAATTATATTAAATCACACATTCGCGTGACAATGATTTTCTTGTGTGCCGTATATATGTATGAAGTTGATTTATTAAGAGGAAATTATATTTGTGGAACATGTGTGCTAATAACATACATATAGACTGTTTAGTGTAAACTTTTTGTATATATATAACTCGTTTACAAAAAGAGGATGCTTTCTCTACTCTACAGATAATTATGGCAATCATTGCCAAAGAGTTTCGATTCGTTTTGAAAAACTATTATAATGGCCTATACAATACGGTCTATTTAGTTTATACTGAAAAGCTAGTTCAAATGTTCTGTCACATTATCTCTTTGTCTACGGATAACACATCGTTTATTGTCCAGATTAACAATACATATACTCGTATATGTTTGTTTTACTTCTTTCAATGTTGATTTTAAGGTACTAACAGTCCTCAACTTACGACGAGCCACCGTTCCAGAACGATCGTCAAAAGTCGAGAATTTTTTGTCTACTTATCGAATTTCAACTTTTTTTAATAAAATTGAATAAAACTCTGAATCCAAACCCTCGAGCTCGTAGATTAACTATTTTTAAATCCCAGACTTCAGCGTCACCTTTTTTAGATGTTGTCATGCTACTGATTCCAAGACTAAAAAAAAGTGCGCGATCGTAATAACCGTTGCTTATATCCCAGAGGTCCATGATTTAGCGCCCTCTGTTGAAGACAAATGGCTAACAATTTTCTGCATGAGGAATAGACTCAGCTCTGTCATCGGATTTGATACTAATGTACACCTTATAGCATGGAGCAGGACTGATACAAATAACGGGTGATTTTTTAAGAGCTTGAGAACTTTTTTTTAAAAAAAAACGCATAAAATTTGCAAAATCTCATCGGTTCTTTATTTGAAACGTTAGATTGGTCCATGACATTTACTTTTTGAAGATAATTTCATTTAAATGTTGACCGCGGCTGCGTCTTAGGTGGTCCATTCGGAAAGTCCAATTTTGGGCAACTTTTTCGAGCATTTCGGCCGGAATAGCCCGAATTTCTTCGGAAATGTTGTCTTCCAAAACTGGAATAGTTGCTGGCTTATTTCTGTAGACTTTAGACTTGACGTAGCCCCACAAAAAATAGTCTAAAGGCGTCAAATCGCATGATCTTGGTGGCCAACTTACCGGGCCATTTCTTGAGATGAATTGTTCTCCGAAGTTTTCCCTCAAAATGGCCATAGAATCGCGAGCTGTGTGGCATGTAGCGCCATCTTGTTGAAATCACATGTCAACTAAGTTCAGTTCTTCCATTTTTGGCAACAAAAAGTTTGTTAGCATCGAACGATAGCGATCGCCATTCACCGTAACGTTGCGTCCAACAGCAATGATTCCACCAGCGTACAAACCACACCAAACAGTGCATTTTTCGGGATGCATGGGCAGTTCTTGAACGGCTTCTGGTTGCTCTTCACTCCAAATGCGGCAATTTTGCTTATTTACGTAGCCATTCAACCAGAAATGAGCCTCATCGCTGAACAAAATTTGTCGATAAAAAAGCGGATTTTCTGCCAACTTTTCTAGGGCCCATTCACTGAAAATTCGACGTTGTGGCAGATCGTTCGGCTTCAGTTATGAAATGTCAAAGCATACTGAGCATCTTTCTCTTTGACACCTTGTCTGAAATCCCGCGTGATCTGTCAAATACTAATGCATGAAAATCCTAACCACAAAAAAATCACCCGTTACAAGGGATGAGTATTTTTTAATGCATTAACAAAAGTTATTGTACAGGGGAAGTACAATAACTTTTGTTAATGCATTAGCGAATGAGTCCTAGACATTCACTTTTCATCACATAGGCTCGTGTCTCTGATTTTGCTTTGTAGTCTGAAAACATGCATATAAAATTTGATCTCAGATCAACGAATCTTTATAAGGCTTAAATCGAAACTTCAAGTCATATATTAGAGGGACAATTGAATCTCCCTAGAACAAGGTCTAGTCACCTGCATAATACTATCCACTCAGCATATAAGAACCGTCCTGTGAAACGAAGGAAGTCTATTGACAGGATTTTCTGGTAAAATAGGACACTGTAGTAATATTTAGGAGAAAAATGAGAAGACTTTTCAAGGCACTAAAGAGTCAAGAAGAGGTAGTCCTCGTTGAACTATGAACTAAGAGGATCTAAGAGAACTACATAGAAAAGTTTATGTGAGATAATCGATAGACTCTATTGGTAGAGTAGTAGAGTAGAAAAAGAATATATTCATGCTCAAGTGGAAGAAAGTCACAGCTAGATTGGAGATCCGTCGGTTGCCATTAGGATTGTGAAGGGATGTCATTAAGATGACGTTTTATCTTTACTATGGCCCGTTGTGATTGACGAGCATTTATCTAAATTCAGCAACCTCGTATTTAATGTCCAAGGTTATGTGAATGATCTGGTTATAATCATCGACATTGTCATCGACACAGTGTGGTAATGTTTTATACTTAGCGTCAACCCAAATAAAACAGTGATTGTGCTATTCAGTAGGAAGAGAAAGCCCCTCGTCTTGTTTTGCACAACGATACAATTTTCCAAAGAAGTTTAATATCTAGAATCGTTGGGCCTGTCAAAAGCTTTATGGTACCGAGAATCGAAATCGAAGGATTTACCGGACATATTTAACCATTATCAGCCCAATGGGGACCACGAACATTTTAATGTGGTATTTCCTGATCAGGATGAGTGGATCTGAGAATAAACTCTCATTAAGTAGAATGATATTTTAACTTAATTTAAATCATGCAACATTATTATCAAAATCACTAAGATTAGTATGAACAAATTTAAGTTAATATTCACAATTAAGTATACCTTCGAACCATTTGTTTTATTTATGTAATCGTATGTATACATTTTAAAAGTACCTAAGTAAGTTCAAATACGTAAAGTGTCTTATAAGACAAACAAATGATCTTTGAATTAATTAAATAAATTAAGATTTGTAAACTTCTGTAATATTAGATCGTCGTTTTCGTTGTAATTTTTAAACTACGTCACGCTATTTTTGAATAATTTTGGTTGTTTGTAATTTTAAAACAAAAAAACTTCATTATAAAAATATTCACTTATTAAATAACTTATACATAGTTCATTATTCTTAATTAGTTAAATAGTTTAATTTATTACAATAATTTCGAAAGTATGCTAATGTTTCAAATTAATATTTTGTGTTGGTGTTCACTTTATGAATTGTCGAATGGTAATTCCCGTTCAAATATCATTCCTGAGCTGTCTCTGGTAAATATTTAAGCACGGTAATCAAATATGTATATGCGCTCCTAATCATTATGAGGTGAACCATCAGATGTGGACTGGCAATTAGCTCGTCCAAAACTGAAGTGGTACTTTTTACTATAGGAAACATAAAATCCCGGTAATAGATCCACCTCTGCCATTTAAGCAGGAAACATAGCTTTTACTGACAATGCACGGTTTCTAGACGTTATCTTGGACTGTAAGCTTATAGTTGTACTCGTGCATAAAGGCCATCGGAAAGAGATGGGGCCTGAAGCCGCAGCTGGTACACTGGCTATTCACTTCCGTAGTAAGACCTGTACTTATGTGTTGGGTGAGCACATAGTGGCTAGCTCTTGATAAAGTAACTAACAAGAAGAGGATCGAGAATGTGAAAAGAACAGCCTGCATGCTTATAAGCGAGGCACTGATGACAATACCTACACGTGCCTTGTAGGTTATGTTTTGATCCCTATCAATATTTATGGAAAGCAGATGGCGGCGGTTACGGCAACCCGACTATCAAGCCATATCTCAGTGGCAATGTCTTGAGACAGGACACTCGACGATAATTAGTTCGCTAACGAAGAAACTGGTGAATTTAGACTTCGTAACACCGACTTTGTGCTTCGAGAAAATGTTTCGGAATCTTGGAGAAGCGGGTCGGTTGCGAAAACGGAAGCATTGCAGTTCTTTACGAATGGCTACAAGCTACACGGTAAAGTAGAAACTAGAGTCTTCTGTGATAAATTAAAAGTGGATACATCGGTTCGTCTCCTCGTTCGTTGAGACATAATGTGGTATTCTCGACTGATATTGCAATCTATGTGGACAGTCAGGCGGCAATAAAGTCGCTGTACTCTGTTTCTCTGACGTGGCGTTTGGTTGCGTTGCCACTTATCTCTAAATGAGATGAGTGAGCATTTCAACTTTTAGATAGTCTGGATTCCCGGCCACTCGGACGTTATGGGAAACTGCAGGGTGGGCGAACGAGCGAGGCATATAGTACAACTCTCCAACTGCTACCGGAAAGGGAGAAGATGTTGAGGAGACCCATTAAGCCACTCAAGACTGTGCTTTAAAAGGAAGCAGTAGGCTCAGTGAATGAAAGTTGGAGGAACACGCTCTTATGTAGTAGTAAGACAAGTCTGGCAAAGCTGGACTTGAAACGCTCAAAGACCCTGATCTCCCTACGAAGACCTGAACTAAAAACGACCGTGGGGATACTCACAGGATACTGCCTACTTGGAGAGCATGCGAGGAGGCTAGATCTAGAAGCTAATGACTTTTTCAGAAGCTGTATGGACAAGGAAGAGGAAGTGACGTAGTCCACCTTCCAAGCTGGAGTTTTAGACTCATTTGATATTCTGCACGTATAGTCATAGTTGCGATTAGTCTTTAAAAATAATCTTCAGTAAAATTAGCAAAATATAGATTTTGAGTCAGAGTCATACATATATATGTGTACATGCACATCACTGGTTGTAATCAGATAATGCAAAATCCATCTGCATCCATTTGCGTCTATATCGGGATTCAAGAAGCCGTTATCTTCGCTTAAAACGGCAAAGCTTTAACCACCGCGCTATTTGGGAAATAAAATAATTTATGTTGTTTATTTCGTGTGCTGTTTGTCTTATTGTTAAATAAAAATTTTATTCAAATTTTTTGATAGTTATTAAGAAAGTTTTTTTTGTTTATAAAATAAATATTAAATTCAAATACTTGTAATATTAATAAATATTAATGTCTGTTTATGTATGCTTTTGAAAAACTTTAATTAAAAAAAAATATTATTTATTAGTATTTGTTTATAAAATAAACAAACTAAATATACGTATTTATTTATATTTTTAACATTATAAGCACATTATAGTTTAAAAAATGATATATTTATTGAATGATAGCTCTCCAATTTTTTTTGGAGAGATGATTGTTTTAAGACTTAAGACCGTCAGAATTCCAATTCAAACTTTAGTAATAAAAGTTCTTAATTATTCATAGTCAAATTTTAACAAATTTTAAATTATATTATGTTCATACTTTTCTCATCTGTTTTGCGGGTGAAATACTCCAGAGAAACACTTGATTTTGAATATGTATTATAAGTGTACATTCGTATAAAATTCAACTCAGTAACTAACGATAACAGAAAACGTTCACGGGTTAAATCCTATATTTGTAATATTAACTTATGCCATGAAGTTTACATGAAGGAAATGTTTATCAGCTGATTAAATTTGTTCGAAAAACAGATATCTTGTCAATAATAAAGTATATTAGTAACTCTAAAAAATAGTTATGGCTACTTTTAGATAATCTCTGTTCAGTTGAGGAGTATATAACAAGGTTATGTATGTAATGGTTTTTCTAATAAGAAATTTTATTTTGAATAGCCTATGCCAATGCTCCACAATCGATTCAAAATCTTCAAAATGAAATTTGTGCAGTTATCGAGAACATACAGCCGCATGGATTTCATGAAAAGGATGTAGTGCTGCAAGCGTAGCCGTGGTGGCCATTGGGATGATTTCGTTTTCAAATGTTAATGGCATACCTTGCTCTTTACAATGTTACAAACATTCATTGATTTTTCTTATAAAATACTCGGTTTTTTAAAATATCAAAATGAAACCTCTTATTGGGAAACTCTTTATATGTAAATAAATAATATGTTGTATACCGGGTGTTTCTTTTAAACTGAGACGATCAAATATCTCGAAAAATAGCCACTCTACGGAAAAACTGTCCACAATCAAAATTTAATCATACCGCGGGGGAAATACATTAGTGCAAAAAATATAGTCCCCAACCCCCCGCTTTGTAGGTGGGGCGGGGGTAATTTTTAAACTAAGATAGGAAGCCAAATTTTTTATTGCAGATACGGATTCTACGACTAAAAGCACGTATGATTTGAATCAAATATTTTGTTTGATTCATGATAGATGGCGTTGTATCGACGAAATTCAATTTTTTCAATTTCTTTTTCTTAGAACACACGCATTCGATTCTGCATACGTTTGAAATAAAATTCGTCATCAAAACTATTTATTAATGTAAATAGCAGGTGAATAAAATAACTTTAGCTCTAAATAAGTGTTCAAAATTTGGCCTGCGACTTCAATGCACTTATTAATACGCATTTCAAATGATTGTACACAACTGAGAAGTGTGCTCGAATTGAGATTGATTGAGCACACGCATTTCTGATTCGCTCAATCATGTTCTCACGTGTTGTTGCTTCTTGTTTGTAAACTTTGTCTTTGAGATAGCCCTACAAACAGAAATCTGGCGCAGTAAGATCTGGTGATCTGGCGGGCCAATTTATTGGACTAGCTCTACCGATCCAGCGACTATTGAAATCACGATCAAGTCACCGTCGAATAGTGTGCAGGACAACCATCATGTTGAAACCACATGTTCCGTCTCACTTCTAAGCTCGAAGAAATTGAAAAAATTGAATTCTGTCGATTACAACGCCATCTATCATGAACCGAACAAAATAGTTCATTCAAATCATACGTAATTTTAGTCGTAGAATCCGTATCTTCAATAAAAAATATGACTTCCTATCTTAGTTTAAAAGTTACCCCCGCCCACCTACAAAGCGAGGGGTGGGGGACTATGTTTATTGCACTAATTTCCCGCGCGGTGTGATTAAATTTGGATTATGGCCATTTTCTCCGTAAAATGGTTATTTCCGAGATATTTGATCGTCTCAGTTTAAAAGAAACACCCGGTACAGCTTATAGATAACAGCTTACTTACATAAATGTTTCTATATCAACAGGGTTGTTATTGCACTTTACAAATTGTAATCTATCTTAACTTATCCGACAGGTGTGCTATAATTAGTATGTTCAACATATACATAAATAAAAATATGCACTTTAGATAAGTATTTTAGATATCTTACTCTCAATTAAATTAAGTAATGTACTAATCGGAAACATGTACTCGTGTATAGATAGATAGGATCGTCATTCGAGTTAGATTATTATATGAACGAGCCCAATATTAAATTAAGTAATATGCACTTTATGAAACAATTAAAATTATCACACCAAAAGATGATACTTAAGATTAGTAGCATGTTTAAATTATGATGTCATACAAAGTCTTAGTTTTTAATTTAAAACAACAGTTTATAATATGCACATTATATACGACTTATGTGTCAGTGGGTGATGATGATATCGAAGGTTAAATGCTAAATAGTTGAAATTAAACAAATAGATATTTTAATCAAATCATTAAAACACCAATCTTATGTATATATACGAGCATAAATAATTACTTTTTTCTTATCACTACAATTGCACTCTTTTGATGACAAATTAATTCAACAAAGCCTTATCAACGTATTTGCAATAAATTGATTTCTAAACCTATTATATGAGTCGAATTAAAAGCGCGAAAAAAGAAAATTGATTGATAAGATTGTTTTGCTGTTGTTGTTGTGCGGAACAACAGACAACAAGTATATTATTATAGATTATATTAAGCATATAAAAAAGTGAAAAGAAAAAGTAGTCGGTTATGTTAAGAAAACAACACATATACAACACATATCTTAATATAGATGGCTTAAATAAAAAGAACAGGTTTATTGAAAATACGCGATAACATCTCTCACTATTACTGTGGTACTACATACTATATATTACTGACCCTCAATCATGACACATTCTGAATACGCGGTGTATATAAAGGGTTTTCCAATAAGAGATTTCCTTTTTTTTAAATACTTTTGAAAAGCGCAGCTGTTAATTTTTAAGCTGTCATATTTTGACATTTGACAAGTAAAAATTACGCCATTACTAAAAGTTGTTGAAATACACTACAAAAATTTTGATTCACAGTTCCCAAAACTAAAGCACTTTTTGGCCATCGTGAAGCACCTTATTGGACGGCAATAGTGAAATTGGTGGAAAACTTTGAGCTGTTGGCACAAGTTAGTGATGTGAAGAATCCAAACCGTGTGCGTCGCTTATGAACAACGGAGAATATTTGTGCTGTAGCCCGTATTGTTGAAGAAAACCCAGATTTGTCGATTCCTCGTCGATCTTTGGAATTAGACATTACACAAACGATATTACACTGTATTTTGCATAAAGACTATAAGGTAAGGTCATAAGGCTATTAAGGTTAAGTTAACATAAGAACTCATGCCGGTCGATCACCATAAACGCCATATTTTCGCTGAATGGGTCCTTCAAATGTATCAAAATGATACAGATGTTTATCGAAAATTCACCTCCAGTAATAAGGCTCATTTCACCTCGAAGGCTTTATGTTAATAAGCAAAATTGTTGGATTTGGTCGGACGCTTATTTTTAGTAACACCAGGCTACAAGTAACGAAACAATCGCAATTTTACAAGAAAAGTTTCCTGACCGGGTCACTTTTAGACTTTTTTGTTTGGGCCATGAAAAACATAAGGTCCATGCCAATGATTCACAATCGATTCAAGACCTGGACATACAATCGATTAAAGAGGATATACAATCAAAAAAGTGTGAATTGGTCATGGAAAATTTCATGAATATGTGTAGCCGTCACGGCCACTTGACCGATATCGTTGTAGGTGTTCATGGCATACCTTCCTTTTTACAATGGAATAAACATTCTTGATTTCTTTTGAAAAATACTCGTTTTTTAAATATTAAAATGAAACCTCTTATTGGAAACCCCTTTATAATAAATATAAACATTGCATATACTATATATACTATATATCGGAAATTTAATTACGTCAACGAAATTATTTTCTGATTTTTAAATTAAAAACAGTCTTTTAATAATTTTCCGCTCGACCAAAATTGAAATCGAAACTTTAATTGTTGTTCACTTTCGCGTTTGATTGGAATATGGTAAAGAGAAACAAAAACCATTTCATCAGACAATTAAATGAAAGTGCGCTTATCTAAAATTAGATACACAAGTCGAATGCGTTATACATATCTGAAGGGTTTTTATTCGATTTGCAAACCATATTTCAACAATCTTATTGCCAAACCAGTCAACGATCGATATATTTATATGTTATTGCAATGGAAAATTTGCAATTGAAAAAGGCGCGTTTAACTATATAAAGTAAATTCAACAGAAAAGCTAAACACTATGTTTGTGTGTATAAAAATAAAAATCGCATCACGTTCTAATTAGTTTTATCGCGAAATTAATCATTCATTTATAAATAAATACTCGTTTTGATAAAATAAAATCGAAATTTTTAGTTTGTATTATTTTTACGTGGGCACAATTATCGAATCATTCGAAATTGAGTTTTATACTTGAATATTGAAAAAACTTGTTGAACTGAACAATAACACGTGTTTCTAAACATTTACGAGCTATTATGTACCATATGGGATTTGGGATACCCAAAAATAAGGTTTAAAATGAAATTCCACAATAAACTTAAGAATTTTGTATATGTGTGCCTTGGTCTTCAAAAATCCATGATTATGATACAAATATGTTACGATTGATATAGAAATTTTACTAATTTGAACCTTGAAATATTAATTTTTTCAACTGATCCACCATAACAATGACCTCACTATATATAGAATCGTAAAAATTCTTTCACAAACATTGTCACGCATCGGTCTTTGGTGTTCAGATTATTTTTTCAATAATATTGTCTATAGCTTAGAGGCCATAAACGGTCCTTAGCGTCTCAACTGAGACCATACGAACCATTTCGACGTATTGGTCACATTGTAGGTGGTCGAGACCGCAGCGTGATGAGAAACTCTCTTAACCATTAATCTACAACCGGCGATCGGATACAATTAGATTGGAAATTTCACGATAAGGTTAATTTTCGGTACTATAGATACCTATATAGTATTCGATAGGTTCCAAGGTTTATACACTGTCTGCACATATGCATTATCTTCTTATGGAAAGCAACAAAAGTATTTAATAAGGATGGAAGATAAAAACGATCAAATGAGTTTTAAATAAAAACTGACTTTAGCTTTTTTCGGAGATCTTAAACTTCAACATCCTATAGAGTATGATATCATAATCATAAAATAACTATCAAATACATTGACATGTTAACTTCATGATATAATCGATGTTTAAACGAACACTCTAAAAACTCAATGTGAGTTAACACTAAAAAATATATGTTTTACCATACTAATCCTGAAAGTAACACACAAAACCACGTCTAATTATAAACACTCGCGTTGTGATTTCCCGAAAAATCACTCGTTTTTTACTCTGCAGTAGTGATTTACAATTTATCTATTTCTTTGTCATTGTTTAAATTTTTGTGGTTATAACAAATAGAAGAGTTAATTTACATTGGAGTGTCAATATATGTAAGTGTTTAAAATTTAGGATAACGTGAAATTCGCCAGATTATTGTTGACTGATAACCTGACTTATATACAAACTGCGCAGTGTTATCAAGCAAGCTCAATAGAATATGCTTGATGAGATGAAGTTGATCCTTTTTATCTACAGGTTACAATGAGACAATGACGTCACACAACAATACAGAGATTTCATTCATTACACCAAATCTTTACGTGGTTGTGTGCAATTTTAATCACTTGTTATTCAAAGAATCTTGATATATAGTAAAATATCACACTAATTTAGCTGATTTTTCTAATTTATATAAGTAATTTTTCAACATTTATAATAAAAATTTCACTCACACATTTTGCGATAGCTCACCTTTAGAATATTAATAATTCGCATGTTTTATGAGTCAGTTTTTTAAATCACACAACGATGAAAATTTACTACAATGATTGAAGGCAACGGATAACCTACAATTATTGTAGTGATTTATTACTATAATTTCTTAGATTGACGATACGTTCCAAGGCAGTGGAACTAGCGTAAAAATGTTTTTCAGGTTGACATCCATACTCCCAGAAATATTTGGAAAACTTCTCTTAAAGAACATGACGCCTATGCTTTATGACAAAAATCTTATCCCTAACCACCAGTTTGCTTTCAGAAAAAACTACTCGACAGTATAGTAGTACCAAGTTCATATAATCTTTGATATTATAGAACGTACACTAGGAACTGATAAGAGGAAAGATATCAGTTTAAGCGGTGTCCTGAATGTAAAGCAAGCATTTGATCGAATTTAGCATATATAATGTTTTGGAGTTTGAGCTTAAGCGGGGTTTAATACAAGGTTTCGAAATTCCACAATACTTTCCCAAACAATATTGTGGATTTTCGAAACCTTGTATATTGACCATTTACGTTTAAAATATGTATTAGAAAACATTTACCTTAAGAAATTTTTAGACGTTGTATCATAATATAGTGAATTGGGCCCATTCTTAAATCTTCTGTGTACTTGGGACATATACCACCGCAACCGTAGAAATTAATTCTGATACTGCGATTTTAGTTGTATGCAATAATCTAATGGAAGCTACAAATAAAATGCAATATGTCGGATTGCTATGCGGATACTTTGAAATGAAAAGAACATGTCGAAAATAAAACGAAAAGTATATATTGTAAAATGTTTCATACAGAATATACCGGTAAATAAATAAGTAAATTGTACTTTAGTATGTATTTAAAAATTAGGTCAACTCAGAAGTTCTAGAAAAATAATTTATGTTTTGATTTGTTTGACGTAGTTCAAGACTAATTTCTAATTCACACCTGATACTTACAATATGTTAAATTGATAACGACAAAAAAATATTTATTTAAAATAGTTACACATATACTTCAGTAAGTACTCAATAGAGCGAAATAATATTTAATTCGATTCGTATAAAAGTTATAGTGCAATATATCGGAGGGCTTTAACTTTAGGTACACCTGACTATCTAATATTACTAAATTAAGTTAGGATTTCTAAGCAGGATTAGGTACTGTCTACACTGTACTAATAGCAATAAATGTGGATTAATAAAGTTTAAATTGTTTAGAGATCCTCTTATCTTTCTTCTCTGGCCATTTCCATGTTTAACGAATCGTGTGAATTGGTTTTATAAATGCACCCGCATTTTTAACTTTCTATATTGTTCCTGGGTTAAGAGAATAACTATAACAAATTGATTTCGTTTAGTCACTTGTAATTGTTCAGCTTAGATGCTCGAAATATTTGTAAAAAATACTGTAGTTCTAATATTTGTGGCACTCAAAATCTGCCAAATTTTGGGACCAACGAAAGGTTCGGAATAGTTAACAGTTTTTTTAATGGAATTGGAAACATCTCTGGACAAAGAAGAACAATTCAAGGCCTACCATAAGAATTTAGCGGTTTCGGAGCTACATTGTTTAGCAAAATAGTTACTGTTTGTTCTTGTTCGATTAGATTCACTGTTTCATTTTGATCAACCTTGCAATTTAATATTTCACAACCGGATAAAAGTTCATAAACTGTATAGTAGTGTGCCATCAGCACCATATGTTTCTTTGAATTTTTCCAAAAATAAAACTGATTTCCGTTTTCTTATCACCTCATCAAACTTCAACAGTTTTAAAATCAAAACATCGCATGCCTCGCCTCGCCTCTATGTTTCCAATAGAGGTTTGACTTGTTTGTTGTTTAAGCTTGTTTCATACTAAATGATCTGTTTGGAACATTTTCATACTTCATGACATATTTATTACACTGTTCTTATAAGACACATCTAAACAGTGTCTTATAGGTGTAGTAAAAATGTTAATGGTCTCTGCAGAATTTTACCAAAGAAAGATAAGGAAGAGCTGTATCCACCCATAAATAAGCAGACAAACAATTATTAGTTTATATACACTTAAACCACAAATAAAACACATTAGCAATATATTTCCAGATATATGACACTTTCTTATTCATCAATTCTCCAGTCTAACGGATATTTTTCACTATATTAATAGGTCATACAAATGGGAATCGAAACTCGCAAGCATTCCTTCCGTCGTTAGCGATACTGCTTGAAGAGGGTGAAAGTAGGTAAATATTTTTTTTGTGTTATCCATCACTCAGGCTCAATTGACCCATTGGGACATCGCATTTTTTACTTGACGTTCCGGCTTCAGGTCCGTTTTTACCAAGAAACAATTTGCACATTGCATAGCTCCATGCCAGCCTATAGTACTGACATGAAAGATGGGACGGCACACGAATTCTAAACTCAACAGGGTCTCAGATGTGTTCATTCGCACTACAGATTCGCCTCCTGCTTCAAGCCGCAGCTTTTTAACCACTGCACAACCTGAACGATTAAGTAGATATATACTTTGACTTTTCCCGAATCAGAACTGTGTAAACAAGTTGATTTCGTCAAGAAACCCGAAATATTGTCGTATTGTAGTCTATATGTTTGGGATTTTAAATGCTTCTATTAGAGAAATTCATGTGCTGATAAATATATAGGTGCCGGAACAACGAATTAATAGAATATTTTTTAAGAACTTTTATATCAATATGGCGACTGTTAAAATTGGTCGCCTGGATTATACGCTCCGTATCGCATATTAAGAAATAAAGGCGGTAATCACTTGCATCTGTAAATGGCAAATAATTAATAGCATCAACATATACAAAATAGGATTAAAAGCAGTTGGAGTGGAATGTTCCGCGTTCCAATCCCTATATGAACTGGAAATAAAATCAAGTTTTTTATCATTTGATCACGATCGATGATGTTAACACATCTACGACTTCCTGTTGGAGTCCAGAACTCATAAGCCGACCCCATTATAGAACCGTTAGTCGTACATCCTCGATTTGGCTTTAAGGTAGGACGTTCAGAGTTAATTCCGAAATAGATAATGACGACAGAGCGAACAACAAACAAACAAGTGTTCATTGACTATATTGACTTCAAATTTTCCGAACAGTTCTAGAATTATATTGATAATGTTTCTAATTCTATACAACTTATGTTTAAGCTCATTCTAAGTGGTTTCTATTTTTTTCATAATATTTAATTAAATAATGTTTATTTTACAATAAATAAATAAAACAACATTTAAAACTGTGTGTTGTGTGTCAAATTTTACACAAAATACATGAACGTAAATATAACGTCATAGTATAGTGTTTATGTTAAAATTCACTTTAAAATTTTAAATAAAAGTGTTTGTGGGTCTGAACTGCGTCTTAACTGAGCCCTTATACGAACCATTCATTCGTATTGGTAGTGGTGTAGGTGGTGATCAATGATGGAAAACTTTTACATACAATCGCTTTTTATGTCATTCGAAGCATGTTACATTTTGATCAACGACGTGAATCGCAGTCAGGACCGCAGCGTGATAAAAAACTGTCTTAACCATTAAGCCACAACCAACAAAATCAATTCATTAGAATTTGACGAATACTTCGTGTTATCTTAATACGATTTGAAGCTCCTATATCGATCTACATTTATATACATCAATAATTCTACATACATGCCTTGTTAATGTGTTGTAGTCAATGTTATCAGAAGTAGGTATTCAAACTAATGCAATTATAATGAGATAACAAATCGTACATACATTTATTGATTTTTTATTTTTATTTTATGGTATAAGTAATTAACAAGAGGTTGCTAGTTGAATTCAATGTCATAATTTGTTTTACTTAAGCGTGGGAATAAGTTGTTAACTTTTTGTTACATAAGTATTATGTTGATAATCTTAAACTGTGCTTTATGGAATTATGAGTTGTGTCACCATTATGTATTTAATGAGATGTAATAAGAACAATATTTTTTTAATTGGATTTAAGTGTCATGTTATTATTTTAATAGAAAATTCACGGTCAGAATTGTTAATTTGTGTTTTTTGGTCTATTTATCAATTTAAGTCGTACGTATTGGAATAAGTATGATTTTCATCTAAATACTTAGATGATTTACCATTGTTGATACTTAGATGATTTACCATTTACCGTGTCAACAAACTGACTCTCATCGTTTTCGGTCACGAACCAGCTCTTTATTCTGTTGTAAACAACTATAAAATCTCAGATTGCGGGCCTATTCGATTGCCAATGATATCAGAAATGTGCATCTTTAATTTTTAGAAATCTCTATCATGGAAGATGATTAGACGTTCGAAAAAGTCACCTCTCCGAATATCAAGAACTCTAAATTAATGCAATCAACACAAGATAAACGATTTTACTTAAAGGTTTTCATGACCTTGGCGAATTCTTCATAGGATAGACGCACAATAAACATTTCAAAGAGTTGCATTTGACGGTATTCAATCATATCATGTGTGCAGTATCGCATAAATGTGAATAAAAAGGTTTGATTCCTGCTCTCGAATGTCCTAAACAATTCAGCTGTTTTTGTCAACTTTCATTTTCCTTGTGATTATAAACCGAGTTACTTTATTATATAAACTATCTTTCATTGGGCTTAGTATCCACTGTACCGTGAGTCTGCTAGGCGGCATCGAAATCCAAGTGTTTCGACACTTCCCAAACAGAGTTCACTTCATCAACCTTTTAATTAAATTAGTGCCTATAAGTATGGACACTATATGAATTTAGCAGAAGAGGACATTTTGAACATTTGATTCTTTAACGTCAGCCCAGCGATCTAGTTGCCTCTGCTCTGGACAGAGGCAACTAGATCGCTGGGCTGAAACAGAGTTGTCTTGAAACAGAGATTTCAAGCAAGGCTATGACTCGATTTATCGATAGAAGCTTTGGTATCTGGGAATAAATATTTAGCAATAAATTCGTACACCTGTACGTATCTATCAAACAAATACCTGTATCTGGTGTAAAATGGCAGTAACGCAGTCAGAATACTGTGTCAAAGTTAAGAACAGCCTATCGAGAACTATTGCAATTAATTCAAGTGTTCAACAAGGAGATGCGCTGTCCTCGATACTTTTTAATCTTATATTGGATTACATTCTACGTAGAAGTGATACACATCAAGACAAATCTTATTCTCACAATCCAATCAACTTTTTTGCATATGTAAATGATACCTGTTTGATTGTATTAAATGGCAACGGAATAAAAGAGATACTTGGTCCACTACAACAGTGTTCAGCTTCCGTTGGTCTCAAAATCAACAAGTCCAAAACCAAACATCTGATCTCTGGTTTTCAAGACCGAGACGCAATTGATTTCGGTAGTGGTAACCACACGTTTGGAGGAGTAATGAGATTAAAGTATTTTGAATATCTCACTGCTCGCGGTAATTGTGTGGTAGAGAGAATATCAAGGTTGACATTGTAGCTGGAAATGAGCTGGATATCCTCTCCGTTAACTTCTTAAATTCAAAGTATCTTACAAATACGGATAAGCTTCAATTCTACAGAATGTTGGACCTTGACGGCTAAATACGAGAGATGATCTAACATTCGAAAAAAGAATTACGTGTGTGATATATGGTCAAAAACGCGACGTTGATGGCACATACCGAGTTGTTTTCAATCTCGAGATCAGGAATTCAATGCGAATTCCTGATATCATTCATGAAATCAAATGACAGCGAGTGGCTCGGTCACGTTCAGCGTGCTGGTCCGAACCGAATGTTACAGCCTTTTGTTAAGCGTAGGGTCGCTGTCGGCGATGATGCCTCCACGACTCCACGACGTAGAGAGCGACCTGGCATTTTCTAATTATTTACAACAATATGCACGGTCTGTATAAAAGCTCGTGATCGAAACCAATGGAGTCAGATTGTTGACACAGTACGGGCTAATAACCGCCTGTAAAAACTAATAAAAAAAATTCAATTTCACTTTCGACGATAATGAATGATGTATAATTTACATTGTTCTTTCTTGATTTTCCGTCACAATTTTCGGTTGGAAGTACGAATCTATATTACATAAGTTAGTGTGATTTTGTTTGCTCTAGCATTTAAGTCACCAATCATCAATCTGACCCAGATTGGACTCAGATCATTCATATTATTGTAAACTGAGTTTTATTTTGGGGTAATCTTAGGGAGCGGATGAGCATATATAATTAATCGAATTCCAATAATCTCACCTTAGAAGGCGATATATGATATCACGAATTAATTTTGTTTTTGGGAACCATTGCTCTTTATGTTGTCGCCTGTTGTAACTTAGTGGTTAAGATAGCTTCTCATCTCGCCGCGGTCTCGAGTTCGATTCTAGCCGTTGACCAAAAATTAAAATACACCGGATGACAAAAAAACGCCATTGTGTGTAAAAAACATTCGTGGGGCTGATCTGACCACCTACAATGCTCACCAATCGTTAAAATTGGTTCGTAAATCTCAGTTCAGACGAGGTTAGGGCCGTTTACAGCCTCCAAACCATAGATTATTTATTTTTTATTATATGTGTATAAGGATTTTGATTAAATACGTGTATCCATGTTTCGATGTCTGTGTTCAAATTATATTATAAAGTGATCTGAACTATATACAAACACACAATGCACCAAACCAACCAATAAACTCAATTTTAATATTTTGACTTGTAAATATACAAACTATCATTCTGTTGGTGGTTTTAGTTTTAACATAACGATATATTTATACTCAAACCACATAACAAATATAATACATAAATCATATGCATCCACCTGTATGTATCGCGTGGATTGAATTACAATAAATAATCCTCATATGAACATTGTACATGTTATTATTTACATTTAGTTATCTGGTTGCCGATTGAAATGTATTTACAATATCGAAGATTTTTTCAAAATGTGTTATATTCAGTATTTTTCCTCTATATACGTTTGCATTCTAATTGCGGGCCATGAGTCATACGATGAGAGTGTTTATTCATCAACATTAGAAAAAATATAAAATGCGCGGAAAATAGATAGAAAACTTTACTTTTAGATGTTTGAAGGTTATACTCATAAAATGTTATGTTTTATAATTATAATTATTAATGGATGGGTTATATATCTGTATATATAGTATGTCTATATGACTTGCGCGCCTTGTATCAACATATAATGTTGATGTTTTTGCATTTAACATTTTGTTTATCCAAATGTGTATGTACACAAATAATGTATGTATATTTTTATTCTATTTCCAGATGGATAAATCAGCATAAAATTCACGAAGGCAATTTGTAAGTATTTAACCATATATTATTATGTTTACTATAAGAAGGGTTTTTGTATAATTTACAATATGTTGCCCTTGGTCGGGAGGTAGAACGACCTCTTATACGTTATCAAGGGTTCTTGCAAGGTTTATGTCGATATGATATGTATATGTCGTACTAGAAGGGCAGATATTCAATAATATCATTGACTCGCGTTCTTAAGTTTTTCCAGGTCTGATAGACATAGTAGATGGTTTTATGCTATGCTAACCACATTCAAACTATTGTTAATTTTAATATTATTTATGGTAATTGAATTTAAATTCCAACACTGAACTTCAATTAGTTTATAATATGGCGTTTACCACTTTGTTTATTTTCTTTTATACAAAAATATTATTTATTTTTTTATATTCGTATTGTTTGTACTGTTTATTATGTTTATGATAATTATTTGTGCACCTTAAATTTATGATTAATAAACATTTTAGTATTTGTTTTATTTAATTCATTAAGGGAAATATTTATTAATTTATAAACCATTTTCACGCAATTAATATAAACATATGAACGAAGTATGCAATATAATTTGTTATAGCATTTAAATTTGTCTGAGACATCAGATTTACATTCATTCATTAACATATATGGAATTAATTAGTTTTAGAAATATAAAGTCAACTTAATTACTTTTACTATAATTACTATTGCAATCACTTAGGCTGTGGTCATTTTCCGTAATAATTTTGTATTTCGTCTATTGTAAGTTTGTAACTGTCTTTCTTTCTTTATCCATGCAATCTGTTTTGGGGCTCAAGGCCCTCCCAACTCTTTCGCATTTCGCTTATTTACGTCCTACTTTACGCCATTACATAGCCAAATCGAGTACGTACGGCTTAATGTAGGTTCGATTTACGTAGAACCATCTGCATATTGCATAGTTTCATGCCAGCCTATAGTACTGACATGGAAGATGGGTTGGCCTATGAATTCTGCACTCCAACAGAGGATCACAGATGTGTTCATTCACATCACCGATCGTAATCAGATGGTGAAAAATCTCTTTTGCATCCTGTCTCTATCGGGATTCGAGCCTGGTACCTCACTCTGCAATTGTCACATCCTTAAAAACTGCTCCATTTGATCGGTCCTGTTGTAACTGTCTGGCATTGTTCTGTCAGCAATAAAATTATTAAAGCGATCATGCTACACAATAGTTTCCGTGATTTATTATAAACAATAAACGATCTCTACATTGAATTATCTAAACTCACTGGTAAAAAATATGTGGCGACCAGAGCAACTCAAACCAATCAACTTAAACAAATGGTTCATTTCGCTCTCTCAAAGCACAGATATATCCAGGAAGTTCGTTTCATGTCGCAACAAGCCTAATTACTAAGCGGCGAAATCAGGCACCCAACGCATTGCGGCATAGATCATCATAATCAAACGACGGGGGGATTCACTTTCAAAGGAGTACTGTGGCGACCAAAGCAACTCAAACAAATCGCAAATTAGCTCACGCCACACTAAATTAATATAAAATCGATATTTCGAGTTAAGTTGTTGTAATTCACTAGTAATGTCGCGTCCCGACCGAAAGTATATATATGAATCGCACAGTATGAACATCAAGTCCGGTAGCATATGCCTGATAAGATGCGGATTTTATCTTTTCGATCACACGGTGTTTCAATGACGTCATCATCATCAGATCGAAACCGGCCTAGTGGATTAAAAGATACAAGCATAAGCAACAATTCGAAGTACAACACCCAAAAATTACATAAAGCTACACGCTTCAAATACTTTGCGAACTATTTTATTATTTGAAAGCTTGTGAAACCTATATACATATAGTCTTTAGCCCGAAACTAAATTAAAGGTTTAGAAATTTGAAACAGGCTTAGAAGGTTGAATTCAAATTTTGTTTCAAGTTTTGCTATATTTTAAGGCTTCGATTGCGGCATACTTTTCAAAGGTAAAAAACCTCAATCTTAAACGAAATAATGGTATGAGATTGCATTTTTTACCTTCTCAAATATATCGCAAATCAAAGTCTTACATAATCGCTTAAAGCTCATCACGCACCAAATGGTTGAGATCTGCAATGGATTAAACATAAATTCTAATACCAACAAATGCGGTGGTGTAATACCAACCTCCCGGTTTTTAAATTTTCTATGTATATATATAGAAGAGAATATCCGAAATGGACCGTAAGGCTGTTTTCAAAGGTAATTATTTCAAACTTATTACTTTTTTACCGCCATCCTAAGCAAAACACTTACATAAGTGTTATTTTGACAGATATAACTGTCAAATATTATGACTACAGTCGCAACTACAACTAGATAAAAAATATTTTATTGATAAATTTTGAAAATAAATTTAATAGAATTTCTTGCAATAAAGAGATAGAAAATAAGTAACCTCGCTAGAATACTTATTTTAATAAGATAATTTCCACAAATAAGTATTCGTTTCAAAAACAACCTATGAGTAAATTGAGGAAAATTATCATACATAAAAAATCTTTTTTAATGAAATACAAAACGCCCAACAGTGGCAAACAAAATGATTAAAACCATCCCGACTAACATTTCTTATGGTATCAAAAGCTACTTTAACAACATAAAAGGGACTAAAAGAGATTCATTTGAGTATGTCACAAAATTCATCACAGATGTATGTCTGGGAGGATCAATCATCGTTCGATGGTTGATCCTTCCTCAATCATCAATCGGCCTAATTATCAATCATCAATCGGCCTAATTATCTGGCATATAGGATTTGATATTTTTGTTTGATAGATGGATTTCAAGAGATTGCCATTACATATAACAAGATGATACTGATTCGTATTTAAATTCTAGACTGAAAATTCATTTAGATCAAACAGCGGTTGATTAAAACGAACTTACTCGAGCAATTTAATTTAAAAATTATTTCACTCTCCTTGGCGTGTTTCGAGACATGACAAGAATTAATTGTAATAAAACATTTAACAAGTGAAACAAATTTCTATATGAGATAGTTGACCGGATACATTCAGGATGATACCTGATTCCACTTGACTACGGGGTGGACCACGTTAATGATGCACTATTGTTCATCGATTTAACTGGTAAGTGGTACTTCAGATGATAGTCCATTTGTACATTTTCTGTTGAAAGTTGGCTCAAATATGGATATGAATGAAATGAAAAACAAGGTGAAAAAAGTTGACAGATTGACTAAAGGTCACTACAGTACATCCAAGTTTAACATAATCTTTAAAAACGTAATTCAATTAATATTAGACAAAAATTGGCACCAACAAATGCATTAGGTGTATAATTTTGCTCATGTCATCGTGTCGTATTGCACGCGAATATGATGAGTGTATTTGAAGATTAGAATAAAAAGTGTTATTGAATTTTTGGAGCTTGTTTCTATAGTTTTTATATAGTGTTCTTTGGCAATTCTTCGATTTTTCCGTTTTTTTTCTATAGGAGATCGATGAATTCGACATTTGATTATGTTCCGAAGCTGTAAAATGTTGACAGTGCATGGAAATTCACTTACTGGGTAGTTACAAATATTATATAATTCTCGATATCATTTCATCACTTTGAAGAAAGTTGGATCAACAAAATGGCCCAATGATTAAAGCTGTGGCAGTTGGAGAGGATGGAACCGGATTCGAATTGCGATATAGTACGAAACAAAAATGATTTTTACCATCTGAATACGACCGGTGGGATAAATTAGCACATCTTTGACCCCCTGGTTAAAGGTGCAGAATTGATGGGCCAAGATGTATGTATATATAGACTGACATGGTGCTAGACAATGTGAAAATGGTTTACAAACAGACAAGAATGTTAAAAGTGAAACACGAATACTTTGAATTATGTTACTTGTCGAAATTACAGCTTTCTATGTAGTTCAATAAAAGTTACTAATAGTTACTTTATTTTATCGTTACCATCTATTGATAAGACCGCCCAGGTGGCGCAGTGGTTAAAGCTGCGGCAGTTGGAGCGGGAGGTACTGGGTTCGAATCCGATTCGAGGCAGGATGCAAAATGGGTTTTTCACCTTCGATCGTTTGGGCGGTGCGATCGGTGGTGAAAAATAAACATAATCTGGATCCTCTGTCGTGTTTAGAATCCTTGGGCCAACCCATCTTCCATGTCAGTACTATAGGACTGACATGGAGCTATGCAATGCGCAGATGGCTTTACGGAAAGACTCGGACCTATAGCCGTATAGAGTGGTATCACAACGGATCAAATTTGATCTAAGTGTGCGATAGCAGCCACATCAACTTAACTTTTTTTTTTATCTATTGATAAACTATAGAGATAAAACACCATGTCAAAATATTTTCGGCATGAGAATTTTGTATAATAGTATCTTAAGTATGCTACATTTATCCTAATTTGGGTTTCTTAAAAAATAAAACTTTAGAAACTTCGAAGACATAAAAAATTCAAATAATATAACCTTATCGTTTACTTTTGAGATGTTTTATGTTTTATAAATTACAGAATTATTGAAATTCAATTTGACGGATTTTCTAAGAAACTGATTCTTCAGAGATTTAATTTAATTATTTTGTAATAGATCAAATGCCGCAGTGATTAAAGCTGTTTCCTTGGTAGCGGAATATACCATATGTGAGAATCCTAACACAGGCAGGTTGAAAATTCATGTATCACATATTTCCAATACAAATGATTTAATCTAGTATTTATCATATTAAATCATTAGTAGAATTAATGGGTCGAACCAGTACTATAGACTGACATAGAGGTTATAAGTAGTCGATTTCGTGAATTAGCGAACCGCAAATGTGTTGGCAGTGCTTCGAGTCCCCAAAAAGTTTGCAAATATTAGAAACAAACAAGAATGTTCAAAGTGAAAGACTAAGACTTTGAATTATGTTTCTTGTCGAAATTACTGCTTTGTGTATATGTAGTTCGATAGACATTACTAATAGTTTATAAAAGTTACTAATAGATTCTGTTAA
This sequence comes from Tipula lateralis, assembly GCA_963932295.1. Lineage (NCBI taxonomy): Eukaryota > Metazoa > Arthropoda > Insecta > Diptera > Tipulidae > Tipula > Tipula lateralis. The sequence continues at coordinate 109,968,727 of OZ010738.1, forward strand.
ACCTGTTTATTTGAAAGCGGAGCAAATCCCAACAGTGACCGGATGAAAATTCATATACCAAATATTAGGCGATATTTTAATTTGCCAATAAAAATTTTGTAATCTGGCACTCACCATAAAAAAACGTTCCCTAAACGCCTTTATGTAGACGACTATTGACAGATACGACTATATGGAGTATATCAAACAATAGTCTACAGTCTTCGGTAAAAAAATATCCCTAAGACTGAAATAACACAATCGTAGATTCGAGAGTAGGCTCTAAAATTTGAAAATCAACAAATTTTATTTTAGAAAATTTATTGTTAAATACAGTCGGTAATGCTATGAATAGGTCGAACTGATGGTTTCTGTTCTGAATGAATTGAGTTACTAACTGGTTCCATAAAAATGAGACGCTAGTCAAAAGACATGCTTTACTAATGATATCAACAATATTATCTATAAAATATGAGTCTTATCTATGATGAGCAAAACTTGATGATTTCATGTCCAGAATTGGATTTTTACACTAACACTTCCTTTAAGTTATTTCAAATAAAAGCTATATTTTTGGCTTCAAACACTTAAAAATAGGAATCTGGTACTCTTTGAACAACGTGGTATTTGTATATCTGGTTTTGAGAAAGCTACGTTATAAACTTGGAAAAATTTTAATAAGTCAAATAATAAATCACATAATTTTTTTCGAAAGATCTTCGGTTCTGCCATGAAATTGTTTTTATAATATTATAAAAACTTAAACTCAAATAATTCCCTTCAGAGCAGCATTCTGAACCAACTTATATCAATCATATTCAGTTAAGAATAATGTTTAAGTTCTGATACAATACGAGTGTTACTTATAGTTATCATGTTTACCAGAGTCAAGTTGGTACTCAAGCCGCATATATCTATTAGCTTGGTTTAAGTTTTTCTACATATTTATGTCCCTCTCAACACATCTGCATATGTGTACTTAAATACATTCGTATATCAAATCTCTATAATTAATAATTAATGCAAATAAGTGAATTAGGCTGATCTTGGTTCATCAAAGCACATTAAGCTGGTATACTTATGCCTCGATAACCTAAATGTACTTTCTACAACAAATGATTATTTTTATAGTTTAAATTACTGATTAGTACTAGCAACTTAGGTTGAAAATAAACATTTTCGAAACCATAAAATCCTAAAGTATTGTTTTGTATTGTGACTAATCATATTTATAGAAGTTTTAAGTAAACAAAACGTGATAGGTTACTGCAACCGTTTAGACATAGATTACTGAAAAATAGTACTCACTAACCGATAAATGTTATATGTTTTTGCACGGCTGAAAAATCGCGATGGAAAAATCAATTTAAGACTTCGTCTATAAACATACTCGTCTATAGTACGTATACACCATATACTTATGTATATATTCTTTCATTTCCAATTCCAATTACATCATGTTTTCTTGTCGAATTATAAGACTGAACACAAAATGATATTAACCTCTTACATCAAGTAGAGATAAGACGTTATAACTTAAATGTTAACCCAATAACTGGTTGGTGATATAAAATAGCAACGATATAATAAGATGTTGAGCCACCGAATAGACTTAAAATCGTGTCTATATACAATTTTTTTCAGGTTTGTTTTTTCTTTATCTTATTATATGCTCGTGTCTATTCCGCTAAGATATATATGATTCTCGTAACAACAATACAAAATTGTATTTTTTATCGATTAATAAATCGGTTTTACTTTGTATTTTTTGTTGTTGTTGAAATTAATATTTCTTAAAGTCTGTTATTTAGTTTTATATTGATTTCTAATTTTACGATTTTTTTGTCTCGATGTTATATACTCGCGTCCATAATATACTTGATAATATAAATTTGCAAAATATTTTCAACGATTAATCCATCGAACAGATTTTTGTGTTATATGTTTCTATTAAAGAGATTATAAAGTGTTCATAAAATCGTGCAAGATGCAAGATTACCTTCGATTGTAAACAAAAAAAAAAATATTTAAATTGATTGATTTTGTGTTTATGGTGTGCACCTTAATTGGTGAGTGGGATGAGTTGTAGATTTTCAGGGTTATAGTATATGAAATCAACCTTAGGCATGGTTTAATCCGTCTGTGTAGAATATTGATAAATCGGAATATATAAATTTTAATTTATATTCATCATGATCAAGTGTTTGATCTGAACCACGGCTTAGTTTTGTTTTCGAATATCGTTCAATTCGGTGATTTCGAGTCTTATGTTCTAACGAAAGTGATAAAGCGCTCAATACATACATCTGATCATTATGCAACTAAAATAATATAGAATAAAGATCGAACGAAATATTTTAATTTGCAAATTTATTAAAAGCTTTCGAAACTGGTTATACCAGAAATAACAATTACATTATAATCTAATAATATCGATTATAGCTAATACTATGATCGTTCGTTAAGTTCATGATAAATGTAATAGATGGAAACTTAATCAACATCATAAATCTAATAGATGGCGTTACTATTCTCTCAACAATTATGGTTACTTCTCACTATCGTTTATAATGATTCAAAAGTGGTTGCCTGAATTCGGTTTTGACCCTGCAAGTGCTTAAGAAACAGAGCACACACAGGTTTTAGGAAGGTGTCCATCCAGAAATGTTTTGATGATTGCCATACACAAAAAACTAAAGGGTGTTTTTTATAGAGTTACACAAGTTTAAATCACAATAAAACAAAGAAATATATTTATAATATCAATGAAACGGATTGTATTGGATAGAATAGTTTATGACATTAATGTTTAAATATGATTTCGGTCATGTGGCTGTCACGGCTGGCGCGTACAAGCCGCAATTTGGAACACTACCTTCATCAATAACTCTTCGAATGTTTATTTCGAGGTACGAAAAATTAATAATGTCCCTATACCGCTCTCCGTTGACCGTAACATTCTGACCATGATCGTTTTTGAAGACATAAATACCAATGGCTTCGACTGCCTATAAAGCGCACCAAACAGTAATTTTATGTGGATGTAATGGTGTTTCGACAAAATCTTGTGGATTATCCCCACTCCAAATGCACGCATTCAACTTTAAATAGGCTTCATCGGGGAACAAAATTTTTAATGGAAATTATCCATAATGAAATGTCAAACCAAACTAAACAAAAAGCAACAATCAGCTGTTAAATGGGTTGTCAAATCAAGCAGTGTTTCCAACTCAAAGCTGAGATCCTCTAAAAAAAACATCCTTTGTAAGGAAATATTGGGTTGCTCTAGGTAATGGACGCTATATAATCCAAATAGATCACCTTGAAAATGGATTCGGGAAAAACGTTGGACTAAGAGTTGGATTAAAATTTATTAGTTCTTCAAATGAAGTATGTTAAGGTCGTAAATTGATTCTCTAAAAGGAACCGAGATCCAAAAATTTTCAGTCTGTGGAGAGAATAGGCACGATAGAAGTTCAGGAAGGGTTCAACGGGTTCTGTTTCTGCTCACAGTTTGGCTGCTCTCAATTTTCAAATATCAGTGTCAGGTGCTAATCCGTAGCTAGAGTCTTGTCAAACACTGAAATTTCAGTACTATGTGTTGCATAGTTCCTTCCAATAATTCATATCATTTAAAAACACGCGCAAGTTCATTAACATATTCTTGATTTGAAACGACCCTGAGATTTATGTTATTTCTTATATTCGTAAACTTACACAATATGTCACATTATACCCTTTTTGTATGTATTCAATGTGTTAATCTGTTGAATCAACATAATCATAAATCTAGAACCATATATGAATCATTAGCATAGTAGATGATCGCAGTGATTATATAGTGTGTCGATGATTTCATCTAATGCGTGATGTAGTTTTGTTTTCTGAGTTTGATTTCTTTGTCTCGGAAATCATGTCTTGCAAATTGTTAAATTTTTGTCAAGCTATATAATAAAAGAATTTGAAACGTATAGTGTACAAAATGAAGATGCGGAGATAAATTCGTCTTTTTGGAATTTAGTATTTATAAGAACATCTGTGCCGTAAACTGAAGTTCTTAATTGCGTGAATCATAGGGGTTTTGAAAATATATGCTATTTTTAGTATATATACATATATGTATGTACGTAAATATATACATTGTATATTGTAGTGTGGCATTGAATAGTATACCTTTCACGTATGGTATTGTATCGTCTCAAGCTGGGAGTTTTTCATGAGCGCGAGATATCAATCATTTTAATTTTGAATAAAGCGTCCTTCATAAAGGTGTATGTTTGTTGTAATTCTTCCGGTTTGACCAATTATAGGCGGAATATTAAATTTATTGATTGAAATCTTGTTTTATGAATAATTTGGGAATATGTATATAATTATATTAGTGTAAATAACCTTAAACACGTGAAATTCTTCAAATTTACATTAAAAATGTATTTACTACAACCAAACTACAGTTTTGGCTCTAATGATCCTTTAAATTGGTTTATCGGCCATCAAACGATTTTAAACCGCTTAGTAAATATGGAAAGCCAATAACTATGTCGCAATCTTCCTACTTTGTCTGATTTATTTACAAACTTGTACAGAAACCATTTATAAGAATTTCGTATGAAGGAATGTCAATCATTTGATGATGAGTAGATACAGAAATGGTTACCATTATTGAGTAATAACGAAGATGTTTACTGGCTCGTGCATAACAGTCCATGGTGATTGCAAGATGGTCCTTGATATCTCTCATTCTATTGTCATGGGTAATAAGCGATCCAAGATTGTTAGTACTTATTGCTCCTCACACATATGCTTAACACCATTCATTGCTTCTTGGTATGTATGTGGAGACAGTGGATTTACTTGTCGAACATCAGAAATATTGTAACTGCGTTACTGTCATTTTACTCGCAAATGTGCATATTTTTAAGTAATCTTCGATATTTCAAACCATATAGCACAGACTTCTGTGATCGATCGAGTCATAAGCTTGTCTTAGGAATACCCAGGAATATCTGTCTCATATAGTACTTTTAAATAATCGTGAAGTGAAAAAAAAAATTCAGCGCCTTATCGGTTAGAATAGAATCGTTTTCGGTCGTCATTGATTCTTTCAGAGAGCTGACGAGTGATTATTCCCAAAACAATGCTGTAGATGAAAAATTATACACCGCGATAGTTTTCATATTCAACCCCAGTAAATTTCTGCGTGCTCTCGATCTCTTTCAAAAGTATTTATCGTACTTACTTTTAAGATTAAGAGTATCACATTTAAGACATCCCGAACGATTAAATTCGATGATTCTAAGAATGGTACAGAAAAAGATAAAATATCTGATTACCCGGTTTCTAAAGTAATAACTAAACTTGGACGTACGATGAATTAATCAATTTTGAACGACTTGAAGTGAAAGGTTTACGAATTAATAGTAAATGCACCAAGATCCGGGTCAAACAAAAGAGCTATAACTGATACGGTTTACTAGGTTAGTATGTAAACAACCAAACCTTTTCGCTAACATTTCATGAACACTATGTACCGCAAATTGAAATGCCTTCTTTTCTTGTTCAATGTCTGGTGTCGAAACCATTATCGTTCTCTTCGTTAAGAACTTCTCCAGAAAAACCCGAACAGGTCAGATAAAACCAAAATTTCATGTGTATGAAATATTCGAAATGATGATGCTGACATTTTCTTAATATTCATGACTTCGTCCTCACAGAAGATGTGAAGAAAGAATTAATATCAAAAATATGGAACATCTTCCTCCGATTGTTCATAAAATTTAAAATTGATCGTGAGACACTTGGATTGATTAGAAAAGTCAAAAATTTCAGTGTTGCAAAATATTGTTTTTAAAAGTACCAGATCAGTTCAGTTTCACCTCCGATGATGTACAGTATAATGGGCGAATCGTATATGGATCATTTTGATCATCATTAACTCAAGTCAATATAAGCGCTTTTATTGGCTTTCTTTATATGCAGAGATGAAAAATACTTGGAATGAGTGACTATAGTTGAATTATAGCACAAAGAGAACCGAAGTTTTTTCATTTCTACCAAATAGAACAGGAAACTAAACAGTAAAACAACTAGTGCTAACAAAATAGCGATACTAGTTATGAAACTGCTCTCCATTGAATGGAGAAATTTATAATGAAATTTATAGTGAAATGCGCTTCTCTACGTCCAAAATTTTCGTACCATAATTTTTTTTTGCAAATTTTTCAAGCAGTTTAGCTTAAGATTGATCCGTTAAAAAACAAAATTTTAAGGACGATTTGAAACAATAAACCCGCTTTGCTGCGTATTATCAAATCGGCCGCGCAAAGACACCAGACAAACAAATTTTTATAAGTAATCGAGAAGTTAGTTTATCACATATTTATAGTTGGTTCTATATATCTATTCTTCATAATACCGACGATATGAATAGCACTTTCAGTGAGCTACATTTAATGTAGGACTATCATTCCAGTAGAGGGGAAATAAATTGATGAAAATCTCAACTAGTTGAAATTTTCAATATTTTAGGTGTGGCAGATATTTTTTTTACGTTTTTCCGGCCCCTACCGTGACGGTGCCATCGTACTCATGTCACGTGATTGAAAAAAACTCGGTATGTGCCATCAACGTCGCGTTTTGGGCCATATATCACACATCCGATTCTTCTCTCCAATATTAGAAGCCATCTTTTGTACTCATTCGCCACTTTCACATCCGTACATGACAACGGGTCTGATCAACACTCTATATAAGATATTTTGATTTTAGAAGTGAACGTAGAGAATATAAAGCCCGATTGCCATCGGCAAGGTTAACCTTGATATAAGATATCCTCTTCACACTATTATCGTGAGTAACGAGGGATTCGTTTTTAGTGGCCTTTATTTCGTGACGACACTTGTAATAATCAAACCAATCATTTTTAGGCACACTTTTCCCTATACCGAGAATGTGCTGGGTAGCATCGACAACCGAGGTGTTTAATACTTCCCAGATAGCTGTTCGCTCCTTCAGATTGGTAATTAGATCGCAAAATTCAATTTTTGACAAGATTTTGATATTTTCGATGCGTTTCTTCATTTAGCAGACCTTCACACGAGAATTGCGTTGTATACGAGTATACTCGTATATTCTCCTATCCTTCTTGAAATGTCCATCGTACCAGATAATGGACACTGCCTAACCTTGAGACTGATAAGATCTCATGTCTTGGACGACCCGAGCCCGCTCTTTTGAAATTAAAGTCACGAATCACTAATCTAACATCGTTCTGAGGTATAGAACCCATCAGATTACACAAATTATTGAAAAACGAGTCTTTATCTTGAGGTTGGCTTACATCAGTGGGCGCATTTACACAGGCAATTGACAGCCTTTTTTACCTGCGGCCCATTGAGAATTCAACTCCAAGATATCCGGATGGTCTGGCAATGTAATGCCTTGGGAAACATGGTCTCCACATATAGGCCATCCACTTTCTTGGAGCGCTACGAGTTACAGCCGATACTCTTCCATACATGTGGTAGGGCTGTCAAACGCGCCAGATTTTCTAAGTGACTGCACATTCCACGTCATTGATGTTTTGGTGGTATCCGATTGTTTTTTTTTTGGTTTCTTGATATTTTTAACATTTGTTGTTTTTTACGGATGTTGGTCGTCCAACCATCAGTGGCAGATACCACTACATTTAATATACATAACGTAGCTCACCCAGTTTATATACAAAAGAAAAGAAACTTCGAAGGGAACATCAACTTTTATTAATTTAGTTGCCTACGCATTGAATAGTTTGAAACATATGATCTAATACCGAAATAATCTACTTCTAATACATAATTGTGTTTAAATAATAACACTTACAACCGCCCTCGTCTTAACCCATTTACCAACATAATCGATACCATGAGAATATACATAATTCGAAGACAATTCAAAAATTTCTCTCCCACATCTAATTTTGTTCCGTACACTCTGTGTTACGCTGTGTACTTTATATATTATTATACAGCTCGCGAATTTCTATTATTGCGATATTTAACAATACATTTTTTTTTTTATAAATTATTTTTCGAAACATTAAATATATTACATATTATATGCAAAATTATAAAAATATAATAATTTTATTATAAACAAATTGAAACGCAACATTAAAAATGTTGGGTAATTTATATGCAAATTTATTTGTGGACGAAATATATTTTGGATTTCGATTTTGGAATTGACGTTGATGAATTGCAAATTGTATTGTGTTAGAATTTGATTTGACACAGCTTTTGTGTAAGGTGGAATTTTATATATGATGTATTATGGCATAACGTATAGATCATTCAACTTTTACTTAAATTCTTGACGGCAAAATAACTAATATGTCTATGTGTGCGTGTGTGTATAAAGTATATATGTCGGAAAATCACATTTTTATAAATTTGCGATTAAACAATACAATATACATAAATCATATAAACGACATAAAATATCAAATCAACTAATCAATTGCGACATTGGCTTTATATACGCGAATGTAAACAAACCAGATAACTATTATTGCTGACCGATAATGAATTTATTTACATTGGTTATCGTGTCAGTGTGCCTATTTTTCTACAAATAATTTTTACGTCTGGTATTTTTAAATGCGATGCATAAATTATTATAGGTAATTGAAGTAGAGACACTTTATGCTGATGTTGGGTCTTTAACCCGGATACATTTATAGTTAATAATAATTTAATCGGTTGTATTAAGTGTACTTGGTACTAAAATTTTCTCTGGTTGCAAGCGGAGATATAAATTAACGGATATTTATGTGTGCAAAGACAGTAATAATGTTAAGATTTAGATGATTTTTCTCATAATCGTTGTAGAAATATACAGGCGATTGAGTATACAATTTCTAGTTGAATGTACAAAGTAATTTATATTACATATAGTGTGACATTATATTTAACCATCTCTTATTCTTAAGAATGCGTTGCACAATCACAGTAGTTTTCGAAGTAACCTACTGATAAAATCATTGAGATAAGGTCACAATATTGTACGATTTTATAGCAAACCAATTATCTCATATATGTAACTGATGATTTAATCTCAGCGCAGGAGGATCCTGAAAAAGCCGAGTTTGGTGGAGAATTAGATCCAAATGCTAGCAGTGCCTGTGCATCTCACCAACAGAACAGATGCTAACGATGATGCAGCCACTGCTGGCCACCACTGACGGAAGGCGGCTTCAATCTTTTCAATTTATTAGGTGAATTAAATAAAGTGAAACTGGTCGTTTTTTTATCTATGTATCTAAAAAGTCAATAATCCGGATACGAACCGTGAAATTCGTAACAATAAATTGGTCAGTCATATATGTATAATTATTTGAGAAAATCTATATAGAAACAGAGAACTATCGGAAAAACTTTTCACTATATTTTAATGATGATCGTTTCTTAGATAATTAGACCATTTCTCATGGCCGGATTGATTTGGGCCACTGTTCTTAATAAAGCGTCAATTGTTGCTAAATTATTAACATAAACCGCTGTGACTTCAGGTGGTCTTACAAGAAATAATTGACAGGTGTCAATCACAGGTACTTGAACCGTTCCAATTAACAAGTTCATCTCACGAAAATAACTTCATATCACTAAATTTCGATTACTTTATAAGTCAATAAGTGCCGTCAACGAAGGCACGTAGTTTCATCATGTTAAATCCTCATTTCATCCGGAAAACTATAAGCCATGACCCAATTCCTGCGATATACGACGAATTGATAAATTTGGATCGTGCTCACTTTCATGTAGATATACACTTTCATCATTACTTCAGTGCGTTGCTATTATTTTATAAGTTAGAGCTATATGTTGCACCGGGGCCCTTTTGTGGCATTGAGTGCGGGACCTCGAATAGTTCCAGCATACTTAAATAATAGAGACGTATTTTGTACGAAAACTATTCACAGGTTGACGAATGACTTGCTCAGATGGATGATTATGTGTGCCATAAATCTCCTTAAGCCGTCTATAAGCCGTGAATCATCGATTGATTTTGTAAATAAATTTAGAAAATTTCGTAGCGTTGTTGAAGCGTGAGTTGTACAGTAAATTTTCGATTTAGAACAAATTTGCCTAGACGACCGTGCGAATTTTCAAATAAATATTTTGATAAATTATAGCTTCTAGGATACAATTTATATGGTTGACGGGTTAAATTCGTTGGTGTATGGGTACTTAAATAAACGTAAAAACGCTTGACATGAGAACATTACAAAAAACTATATATATGATTTGATTTTTTGAAAATTAATTTATTCAGTCAAACTTCAAACTTTTCGTTTCTTTCTCTGAGGCAATCATCATTTTTATGTTCTATAATAATTAAAGTAATAATTAAACTTGTCTTTGAGTGGCGTCGTGGAACGATGTTATGACCTTATAATGCAAACTGGAAACTTCCTTACCTGTAAAACGTTCTACATAGCTCTTATTTTCAGGACACACAAATCTCCTGATTTTTGTTATAGTGATGAAACAGACGTACTTTCAATGGAAATATAGTATGGGAGAGGTTTGTCTTCGTGTAGATGTAAGAAATATGATTTTGACGGATGCATGAAAGCGGACTTCATACTTTAGGAAGAATAACATGTCGTGTTGCCTTTAATCAAAAGCTCAGGATTAATTTTATGTTTCCATCCGGAAAGAATTGTGAAGCAATTTGTATTATTAAGCATTCTAGACGATAATGGCTCCAGTGATTCTAGAGAACGATTATACATTTTTGATTGCTAAGAACAACCTAAATAAACCCGCTACGGGTATCAACTCGATTCAGTTGGACTACAAATCTTTACATTTTTTCTAACATAATATGTCAAACGAAACCGCCCAGGTAGCACAGTGGTTAAAGCTGCGGCAGTTAGAGCGGGAGGTACCGGGTTCTAATCGCGTTTCGGGGCAAGATGCAAATGGGTTTTCACCTTCGATCGTTTGGGCGGTGCAATCGGTGGTGTAAAATGAACATATATCTATATCCCCTGTCGTGTTTAGAATCCATGGACAAACCCATTATCCATGTCGTGCTATAGGCTGACATGGAGCTATGCTCATAATGACCATTAGCATATAGTTGGTTTGTTATTTATTAATAGGAATAATGCGAACCTGCAGGCTTAAAAGACCTAGAATTACTTATCGATCAATTTTTTCCCAGTAAACACCGTAAGACTTTAGGAAAGCTGTGGAGAGCTTTTTTTAACAAACGAAGTTTAGCACAACTTATATAGTCTGAATCACTCAATGACTCATAATTATACCGTTAGTTAAATTTGGTATTTCTTAATTAATATTTAAATATTTTCTTACAGGTATCTAACATTAGGGCTTGTGTTTTCTTGAGAGCCTCATTCATTGTTGACCAGTTACTTTGGGTTGCTTTGATGGTGGTTGGTCAGGTATCTGTTCTTTTCGACTCAACTCAATTAAATATTCATTTTTTTTGGCAAACAGTTGATGACATCTTAAAAACAGTATTATTAGTTTAGTAGATCAAGTAAATAATTTTTCCATTAAAAATATCTTTTTTGGCATAACGTCAAAATTATTCGAAGCAAGTTAGTTACAACATCAGACGTCACGATTTACATAGAAGGAAGTATGAATACAACCATTAGTACCTGATCGTATTTCGAGAACTTCAAATCATTATAAATTTCAGTTCGCTACATCCGTGATAATTGCTGTTCTGCAACCGCAATTAAAACAATAAAATTTAGTTTCCTCTATACAGGAAACAGTTTACTAATAGAATCGTCACTATTCTGTAAAGAACAATCAATCATTTTACAACCAGTTTGTATACGAAATTATCAATCATCATAGTGTCATGCCGTCGACGTACTATTAACTCGAATATTGCGATAATATTTTAACACTATCTTCGGTTAAATGTCTCAAGTGGTGATATTTGTAATAAATATAGAACTTCCACTTATATGTTTTTAACAAAAACGGAAGTACGTTAGACACAGTATGGCACTCTGAGCATCAGCACTGTACATATTAAAATCGAAAATAGTTTTGATGTACATACTTGTATATATAAGAACCAAAACACACTTGTATATACTCGTACGAGATATATTGCCAAGGTTTATATTTTCTTCTGTTGTTCTTTCAAATTAAATATTCACTTATTGTTTTCGATATATGTATATGAAGAAGACTCGACAACAACGAAGAAACGTAACCAAACTCGTTTTTTATCGTCATTTTTTTCCATGCATATACATCATTATTTATTATTGGCTTAACCCTATACCTCTTCATGCATAACATCTTAAGATATTCCACATAGTGGTGTGAACGAACCAGGGTTTAGTAATTTACTCATAACGAATATAAATATTTTTGTGTTGAGAAAATAACCAGACGTATAAATTTTGCCAAAAAGAAACCTGATAAATGCCACGACACTTTTTATACCATGATCGATCATTTGGAAACTAATCAACATGTGTCGAGAGAATGGTATACGGGTATGTGAATGCATTTTGTGACCAATCATCGTGGGACGAATTTTAATGTTCAGTCACTTGAAATATTTTAATTTTACATGCAAAACACCTGTTACACAATGTTTTACTATCAGGAACTGAAATCAGATTACAAAACTATATATCATATCTATACAGACTATCTCAGCGGAAGCACAACTAGCACAATATGTCCATACGATATAAACGCCATGTCAGACATGGTGACTCCAATTTTTCTATTATGTTGCGTATCTGCATAATTTTAATTTTATTAGGTATCCAATGTCCATATACAGTGTTACAATGATAAAAATAAAAATACATTTGTGATCTATCAAAACAGCTGATTACCTTCTTGAGAATATATATGTCACTTTAAATTGTTTTACCTTTTATGTATTTTATGTTAATTGTTTAACCATATAAAAAATGATGCAATAATTCAATTTAATATTTACATATCATTAAACTGTTAACATATTCGCTGCTAGTATATCATTGAGTGTTATATAATCAGTGATCATTGCTTGTGTGAAAAATGAAAGTTTTCATGATATGAACAAGTTAATCATATATTGTCGGTAGTGTTTGAAAAATTATACTTTCAAACCTGATTGATGAGAAAATACGAGAGGTTTTTACTAAAAACCATGTTCGTCTATGATCATTTCGAATTCAAAGTTTCTTTAAGTATATATAATTTGATTTGATGATAATGATTCCTCTATCAGTAAGGTGAATATTTTGGTCAGCTTTATACAACGTATAAAGCTTATATACAAATAGAGAAACTTCCGCAATAACCTTCGAACAAAATAGATAAAAATCTGGTCTTGGCAAAAAATATAAAGTACCGCAAGATATAAAGATATCAGAAGTACCCACAATTTATCATAGACACACACCTGTGAGTTAAATATTTAACGATAGATCAACTACAGATATTTTCAGGGATTCCATAATTGGAAATACGATGGGTTGAGTATGTATGAGCCAAGTAATAATCGATTGCTTAATTTTTTTTACATAAGTAAAACAGCAGATAAATTATTGCATAATTGGGACTAGTGTGGAAATTGGAAACAACAAAATCAAGTTGGTCTCAATATAGCATCCATTGCGACAAGAAGGTTCTATTGGAAATCGATATAATACATGGGACGTGAACGTGATGCAAATTTGCATCACACTACTTACAGAAGCGCCGAAATCAACAAATGAAGTGAGCCATTGTTTGACTACTTATTAAATACTTACCTCTGAATTTGCGATACTGAGCATGAAACCAGAAATGCCTAAGCAAACGGATATTAAAAATCATAGAAAAGATAGAAAAAACGAGGTGCTAGGGAAACTATAGTGCTATGGATCCATTGAGCCCATTACGACGGTGAAAGAACTGAATGTACTTCAATAAATACTTCATGGAAGAAATATTCATAGGGTGCTTAAAGCTGATACATATTTTTAGAAAATAGAAAAAGACAATTAATTTTTATCACTTATAAGAAATACGGAAAAGAGCTCACATGACTACTAAATGGTTAAAAGAGATGGTCAGAATTCTGACAGCAGCGAAATTAGAATACACACGTTTATATGAAGTGAATACATGTATTCTGTTCGATATGTAGAATTCTGTTTCATGTCTCTATTTTTAATTTCTCTGATCAGAATAAAATCAGAATAAGGGTGGAAACACAGAAAACAAAATACAACGTAAATCGTGACTAAGTTCAAGTTGGTTTTTCCATTAAGTTTTTTGCAAATAACTTATAATAACTATAAGGGGAATCGCGTCGATATATTATGTGTCAACATGATATAATTCCGGAGAAGATTAAAAGATGGCACTCGTAGTAGTTGAACGAAATGTTTACATTTTTACATTCAACGAATTATTAACGAAACCAAAATTGTAAATTTAAAAAAAATTTAATTTTATAATCGAAATTGGAAATTTTTGAAGTAAATGCTTATATTTATAAATAATAATAAATAAATAAAACAACATTTGTTTTTTTTTAATTGTGTCATTTCATTAAAAAATTACTTCACGTGCCATCTATTGTTCTCGTTAAAACGTATTGGTATACCATCTAGAAATCTTCTCCGAAACTTATATTTAACGAAATCATGCTGTCGTTGGCATTTACTATGAAAATTGACACGATTTCCCTTTTAGTATTATAAGTTATTTGGTTTTCTGTTGATAGAAAATATTTTTGTATTCTGTCAAATGGAACAGAAGAGGAACAGAATAATTTTAGATTGGAAAAATATTTTTTTTTGTCGGCTTTTACAGGCCATTATTGGCCCGTACCATTTCAACAATCTGACTTCATCGGTTTCGATCACGAGCCAGCTCTTCATATTGTTGCAAGCAATCAGAAGATGTCAGATCGCTCTCTACGCCGTGGAGCCATCGTCGCCGACAGCGACCTCTTCGCCTACTGAAAGGCGGTTCTCCCTTGAAAGATCGCTGTATCATTCGGTTCGGATCAGCACGCAGAACGTGACCGAGCCAGCGTACCCGCTGTCCTTGGATTTCATGCACGATATCAGGAATTTGCATTAAATTCCTGATCTCGTGGTTGAAACGAACTCGGTATGTGCCATCATCGACGCGTTTTGGGCCATATTTGCATACGCATGAATTCTTCTCTCGAATGTTAGAAGCCATCTTTCGGAAAAATAATAAACTGAGTTAATTATTACAAATTTCTGTTTTTATTTAAGCATTTTTTACATTTCTTTACATAATAATTTAAGTAATCCTTAATGGCGAATGCATCTCGTGGAATTATATACAGTAGTATATATAAAAAACTAGTGTAAACTCCTCTTAATTTCAGTTTAAATTGATCGCGTCCTAGCCTTTTTTTAATTTTTTACTACATAACTTAACTTCATTATGCACAATAACATAAATTAAACATGATTATTTGATTAAAATAATTATATTTTATTAAAACACTTTAATTCACGGTAATTTAATTTTATTTCCAATTTTTTTATAACGCACAAAAAAATAACAAAACATTTTGACAGCTCGAATTCTGTTTGACGCGTCAGAAAAAATCTGTTTTTAGTATAAAATCTGAATTCCTATAACAGTATCATCGTTTCTTTTAAAAACTTAAGAATAATGTGATGATAGAGCCAATCATAAAAACGATCATCTCTTATGAGACTATACCTATAGTGCTTAGGTTAATCATTAATATCCTTTGACATAGGATAGTTAAGTCTGATTATGAAAAAGTTACCATTAAATGTGTTAGAAATGGGACAACTTTTTTCAGAACTTAGTAATTAATGAATCATGGTTAAAACTGGAGAGAGGTGGGAATAGAGAATGGTGGCGTATGCAGATGATGAGATAGCTGTTAAAGAAAATATCATAGATACAATGTAAGAGGTCATGCAAAAAAAGATTTCAATTGTTACAAAATTGCTCAGAAAGTACAAACAAGTGTCACAGGGTCATTTAACAAATCTGGAACTATTTCGGACAGTAGGTGTAAACCAAATATTTTGCAAATGGTAATAAGCTTACATACAGCCTTTATTAAAAAATGGTTTGAAACCGGAGAATGTATACACTGGGGAGCTATTATGAAATTTTTTCGATTTTGTAATTTTCGATCCGCCGCGTATATTTCTATTAATACAGCTATCGCTTGTACTGTTGTTGCTGTAATATACAACTAATATACCTCAAAGTGTTTAGCTCGGAAAACTTTCAATTGTACTGATTTTGGGATACCATATAGCTCGAAAGAAATCTTGTCCTTTGTTCATACTAAATCTAATTTCGTTCATGTGCAGTTAGTGGCAAGTAAAGTCCTCGAGATTTGATATGGAAGTTGGAATATATTTCCAAATTTATTTTGTTGTTTCATAGTACAATCCTCCGGGTTATTTATGGAAATTTATTTCATTCAAATGAGAGCCGCAGCTGGCCTTGGCGCACTCCGGTCTAATTTCTGAGCATATTTTGGATTGTGTGTGGATCTATTTCGGTAATGGTTGCTTCAATATTGGCTTTCAAATGCTCAATTGTTTGTGGATGGTCCATATATAACTTGTCCTTTACGACACACCACAAATAAAAACCCCATCACAGCTGCTTGCCGGCCAATTCACGTTACCATTCCGACTGATACTGCGACCATCGTATTTTTTACGCAATTTCACTATTGTAACGCTTGAGTGTGGCATGGTGCACCATCTTGCTCCATAATATCCCGTTAGGGGCTCATTGTCTTCATAATTCATCGATCTTCATTATGTATATGAATAGATTTAGATATTTACAACGCAAGTAAGTGTGCTATGGTCGTACAAATTTATAGCAAAATAATTAAATTTAATATTTATTCTTGAACTCAAACACACGCTCTAGTTCGCGAAAGTAAAATAATAAATAATTCGTAAAAATAAAGATTGAGTAATTAATCATCAATGTTGGCTAATTTCCAGATCTAAATTTATAACAATTAAAGTATCAATCTATTAATAGTCCATTATTTAAAATATTGTTTTTGCTATATTCTTCGTAAATCAGCTGTTTATATATATATATATATATATATATATATATATATATATATATATATATATATATATATATATATATATATATATATATATATATATATATTATGTAACCTTCCACTTGAACTCAAGTCAATATATGAGATAAGATTAGCTCCATACTATGAGGTCACACTGCATCCTTCAATCAATTGTGATATTTCCGAAAGTAAACGATATGCATTCTCTCTATGTATCAAAACAATCTAAATAAATACTTCAAACCCCAATCGCGTACAATTAATAATTATTTAATCAATTCTTTTTTTTAATAGTTGTTGTATTCACATTCCCAGAAGTGCGATGATTGAGATTTTCAAGTGTGGCTGTATATCGCTGATAGGAAGTAATCAATTATATAATCGCGATTTAATATTTGCGGTTATACAATCGACTCTCTGTTAGTATAACCTTCGACGATTTACCAAATAGAATAATATATTATGACCGACAATAATAGTTGATAGTGATTTGTTTTGAAAATAATTAATTTAATTATAATTGACCCGGAGTAGCGAATATATTCATTGCCAAGTTTTATTCTCACATGTGAACGGGGAAAACATTCTTTCCACCCAAATGGTTATCTTGTGTTATGTGGTAATCATATAGACATTTCTAATCTAAATCTTGGTATTTAATATATGGGTAATACTAATTGAGTTATATTTATTAAAACTCAGTTCTTAACTAATTAAAATTTATTGTTTAAACTATATACTGAATAAGAATAATAATCGTAAATTTTATGATTAATTAAGAAAACACTTCAAGGTTTTCCTTTTGTGTTAACGTTTTGTTTGGTTTCTTATGCGAGTAAATTCATATAAATTATAATGGTTTTGATTCGACGGCTATATCTCCACTATATGGTACAATATTGGTGGAAAATTGACATGCAGGATATTCAAAAATATCACGACTGTTGTTTTGAAACTATGACTCGTGAGCACCTTGAAGGTGCGTATTTTTTCCGTATATAATTGGTTTTTAATTTCCATTTCCTTAATTGATTTGATAAGTATATATTTATGATTCTTTGTCTATTGTCTATAAGACTAATATAATATTTATTTAATTTCCAATTTTATTGATTTATATTCGATTGTTATAAATATACATAATCTTTATTGTCGCGCAAATAATAATTATAAATGACATAATATAAAGAAATAAATCGTTTACCTTTGTATCGGAAAGGAAGATTTTTCATAAGATTAACTATTTTGTGAAGTTTCTTCGTATAGCTGTACGGCCGCAGGTTCAACTGGGGTTTACTAAGTACAAGAAGCTGCTATGTTCTTTAGATTTGTTATAACCTGGAACGTTATGCCGATATTTGGCATATTGTGCTGCGCCACCCTTTACCGGTGTTCTCTAGTAATTCCGCAGAAATGTTTCGGCCAAACGAATAGTTATACCACATCATCCTAAAGTACAAGAAGCTGTTAAGTGGTTTTAATCAAACTCTTAGGTTGGTTAAAACCTGAAAAGTTATGTCGATATGTTGCCCATTTTGCTCCGCCACCTCTTACCGGTGTAAAAAGCCAAGAGATTCGGTTGTAACCTTTCGTATATGTATAATTGGTCGCCGTTTAAGGTCCAGCTCCTTAAATCTCCTTTGTATGTTATTTGTCTGTTTGTGTAATTGAATCCGTTGTTAATATCCGTTGTCCCAAGAAAGCCAAGGTAGAATTAATTTCGTTGCGGTATCTATCGTGTCCAAGTATTGCGGGGTCAAAAAATACGAAGCGGTATCCAATCGTTTCCAAATGATAAATGTTATGCGGTCAAATAGAATTAAGGTGGTATCCAATCGTGTCCAGAGTAAGCCAAATAAATGAAAATCGCCGTTTCTTTAATATTTTTATTTTTTCTCAAATTTTACTTATTCACTGCAGTAGTTGATTCTCGAATGTGAAAAAAATTTTTGTAATAGGAATTTCACAGGAAGTAACTACCAAAGGAAACAGGAAGTAAATACCAACTATAGGAATTTCACAGGAAGTTTTTCTACTAAACTTTTAGATTATTTAAGATCAAAAATGCTATGCCGATATGTAAGGCCAGAAATGTTATACCGATATGTGGCACATATGCTCTGCAACCTGTTACCGGTGTCTTCTAGTAAATAGGTATACCCGATCATCGGTTGCCCAGTACCCGTAATGAATTATCATGCTTTCCAGCTGTTTTAATGAGTTATTATAGTTCCAAACAAGATTAGATATGGAGGTGCTTCATCTGATTTTCTTTAAAGCTGTTTGAATGTCTGCTAAACTATAAATTCTTCGCACATATCTCTATCACATTCATTTCGGCTCGAAATACGATTGCATTCGTTCCCAGCGATTTCGTAATGACCCATCATCTGGTTTTAATCGTTTTGTATATCATTCCATAGATCTCTGTTCCAATAACGGCCCTGCTGGATTCTAATTATCTGGTGAAGAATTACTTCTTTAAAAGCTCTGTCTAAATTTTCAATTCATGATCGACTATAGGAAAGAAACATCTAATTTACGGCATTCATTGACACCTTAACAGTGGCCGACTTATCTCCAAATTTAGGTTAGGTTAGGTTGTTGTAGCTGCTATCGCACCACTATGTACGGCTATAGGTCCGAGTTTTTTCGTAGTACCATCTGAGCATTGCATAGCTCCATGTCAGCCTTGGAAGATGGGTCGGCCCATGGATTCTAAACACAACAGGGGATCCAGATATATGTTCATTTTTCACACCGATCGCACCGCCCAAACGATCGAAGTGAAGAACCCATTTGAATCTTGCTCCGAATCGGGATTCGAACCCGGTACCTCCCGCTCCAACTGCCGCAGCTTTAACCACTGCGCCACTTGGACGGTTATCTCCGAATTTAACACAAAACAATTTTAACACCATCAGAATTACGAAAGTAGAATAAAATAAAATATAGTGAGCCTTTAAAAAATTCTGTTGATACTCCAAGATGACTTTCAAATAAAGTATTTTGAAATAGGTTAAAAGAAAGTTTTATAAAGACTTATATGATATGGATAGATAATTTGCTCGTGTTTCTGATAGATCAAGTTTATCTTAATAAATCGAAATCATTCTTCATTTCAAAACAATACTTAAAAGACTCAATAGTACTTGACAGTTTCAAATCATATCACAGTTTCTTCAATGAACACATTATGGAACACTTTGGGTCTAAAGTAAGAGCTTTGAGAAAGTCCAGAATGAACCTCGATCATTTCAGACAATAAATTATTAATTTGAACCAATATTTGCCGATTTTAGCCCTGTGGGTGGGGGCAACCATGTTTCGTAAATATTTCGAACGAAACATGAGATCCATAGAATACCACCACAGTATCCAGAGCTTGTCGTAGGAGGCGACTAAATCTGGTTGGATCGCTGGGCTGACGACCCGCATCCGTAAAAGGCAGTTACAGTTAAAAATGTCAACAAAAACAAAAAAATCGGATACCGCCTAAATAACAATGACCCCCCGCTTAAGTACCCGGATACGAGATTGAGGATCAGCACGTGGAACGCGCAGCCATCAAGAAAACCTGGGGCGTTGGACGGCCTTATCACATGTATGAAGGAGTATCGGCTGGAACTCGTAGCGCTCCAAGAAACTCGATGGCCTAAAAGTGGAGTCCATGTGTCCCAGGGCTATACGTTGCTACACAGTGGAGATGACCTCGGAAATCTTGGAGTTGGCTTTCTCATTGGGCCGCAGGTAAAAAAGGCTGTGTTGGACTTCCAAGCAGTCGATAATCGAATGTGTAAGCTTCGCTTGCACATGAGATTAGCCAACCTGTCAATTGTGTGTGTACATGCGCCCACTGATGTAAGCCAACCCCAAGATAAAGACTCATTTTACAATAATTTGGATAATCTGATGGGCTCTATACCTGAGCACGATATCAGATTGGTGATTGGTGACTTTAATGCTAGTGCTGGCCGAAATCAGACCGACTTATGTAACAACATAGGTCCGTACTCCCGACACGAAACTGCGACCGAAAATGGGGAAAGAATGATGTACTTTGCGATCGCACATGATCTCCAAGTGGCAAGTACATTCTTTCCCCACAAAAACATCCATTTGGAAACCTGGACACATCCACGTAAAACATCCCGAAGCCAAATTGACCATGTGTTGATTTCAAAAGACCGGGCTCCGGTTGTTCAAGACGTGAGATCGTATCGGTCGTCAACAAAATTCGTAGGCAGTGACCATTTTATGGTTGCTGCAAAGCTACGATTGAAGTTTTCGTACAAGTCAAGGAGGACAGGAGAATATAAAACGCGATTCTCCTGTGAAGGTCTGATAAATGAAGAAACGCAACGAAAATATCAAGATCTTGTCAGCAATAGCATTTTAGGATCCAACTACCAATCTGATGATGTGAACAGTGTCTGGGAAGTATTGAAAACCTCGGTTGTCGATGCTGCCCAGCACACTCTCGGTATAGTGAAAACTACGCCCAAAAATGATTGGTTTGATGAGGAGTGTCGTCTCCATTGGTTTGATGAGGAGTAAATTTAAAGGAATCACCGAATTGCACCATACCTTAAGATTTCGGTCAACTGCCATTCGGGACCAGGATGGAAACCTCTGTGTTAACGTCGATGCGGTACTCGATACATGGCGTGAACATTTTTCTGATCTACTTAATGTTCCACATGTATCACAAGCTGTATTTGAATACTCTCAAATACAGACCGCGGAGATGTTCATTGAGGATCCATCCTATGAGGAATTCACAATGGCCATGCAGAGATTAAAGAAAAATCGTTCACCAGGGGTTGATTGCATTAATTCAGAGCTCTTGATATTCGGAGGGCTAACTTTGTGGAACTGTCTTTTCGACCTTGTTCGATTGGTATGGCGAAATGAAGTTATGCCTGATGAATGGAAAGTGGCCGCGTTATGCCCAATATTCAAAGAGGGTGATCGCATGAAATGCGAGAACTATCGCGGTATAGCTCTCCTTTGCACAGCATACAAGTTACTGTCATACATTATCTTGGGAAGAATTACTCCTCTAGCGGAGGAAATTGTCGGTGACTACCAAGGAGGATTCCGTCCAAATCGGTCAGTCACTGATCAAGTTTTTTCGCTACGGATGATTCTTTCCAAGTACTACGAAACATCTCGCGATGTACACCAGGTATTCCTAGATTTCAAGCAAGCCTATGACTCGATCAATCGAGAGAGGCTATGGTATGCGCTTGAATATTTAGGAATACCAAAAAAATATGTACATCTCTGTAAAATGACAGTAACGCAGTCACAATGCTGTGTAAAAGTTGAGAACAGGCTATCGAGAACTTTTGCAATCAATTCCGGTGTTCGACAAGGAGATGCGCTGTCCCCGATACTTTTTAATCTCATGTTGGAATACATCCTTCGTAAAAGTGAAACACCTCAGGACAATATCTTATTCCGACAATCCAATCAACTTCTTGCTTATGCAGATGATATCTGTGTGATTGGATTAAATGGCAACGGAGTGAAAGAGTTACTTGATCCACTGGAACAGTGTTCAGCTTCCGTTGGTCTCAAAATCAACGAGTCAAAAACCAAATATCTAATCTCGGGTTTTAGAGACCAAGACGCAAGTGATTTCAGTAGTGGAAACCACACGTTTGAAGGAGTGATGAGATTCAAGTATCTTGGATCTCTCATCACTCACGATAATAGTGTGGGAGAGGATATCAAGGTCCGCCTTGCCGCTGGCAATCGGGCTTTGTATCCTCTACGTCCACTGCTGAAATCAAAATATCTTGCAAATACGGATAAGCTGAAACTGTACAGAGTGTTGATCAGACCCGTTGTCATGTATGGATGTGAGAGTTGGACCTTGACGGATGAGTACGAAAGATGGCTTCTAACATTCGAGAGAAGAATCATGCGTGTGATATATGGTCCAAAACGCGACGTCGATGGCACTTACCGAGTTCTTTTCAATCACGAGATCAGGAATTTAATGCAAATTCCTGATATCGTGCATGAAATCAAAGGACAGCGAATACGCTGGCTCGGTCACGTTCTGCGTGCTGATCCGAACCGAATGATACAGCGATCTTTAAAGGGAGAACCGCCTTTCGGTAGGCGAAGAGGTCGCTGTCGGCGACGATGGCTCCACGGCGTAGAGAGCGATCTGGCATCTTCCAACTGCTTGCAACAGTATGAAGATCTGGCTCGTGATCGAAACCGTTGGAGTCAGATTGTTGACACGGTACGGGCCAATAATGGCCTGTAAAAACCGCAAAAAAAAAAAAAAAAAAAAAAAAAAAAAAAAAAAAAAAAATTTGCCGATCACAAAGATATCATTATTTTTACAAATATATATATACGGTGTTCCGATTAAATTGTGTGCCAATGATTATTGCGAGCAACACATACATGAACAGCTGATGTTATATTCTATTTTAAATAATTGGCGCCTATTTGAAACTCCAAGTACCTGCCCTTTGCCTACCTACATACCAATATGTAGAGGCTGGACGATGGTTCGGTTGATCATAGGTTATAATTTTGTTCATAATTCATAACTGATTGTAATTCGAACCTGGTAACTGCCACTCCAAAGGAAAGATTATTAATCAGTGAAGTTGGTTGGCATTTTGTTTTAATGCCATATAAAAATTATTAGTAGATGGAATATGCACACTGTAAAGGAAAGTATGATGGAAATTTAAATTTATTGATTCGGGTGTGTCGCTCAAAGATCTTGGCCAATATTCGTATAATATCTAATCGCAGACACGAGACCATAATATGTGTCGTTCTTTTGGCGATTGCGATTGAGTACAATTGAAAAGTAACTTATTGTTTTATTGCAAAATTATGTTTAACGATGAGGCCATTTTTTGGTTCAATGGGTATAAAAACCAAAATTAAACCACATATAGTGAGAGACCAACTCATATAGGAGACCAAATAGGCCGTACTATCCAACATTGTTTGTATTATTTGTGATATACGCCACAATCTTATTGATCTTTCGAATGAACTAAAATTAAATTTATAATTTAGAATTTCATGATAAATGTGCACATTTAGAACATAGTAAATAAATTTTAAACTTGTACAAGTCAATAAAGATAGTACGGAGATTTATTTTTGATTAACGTTGGTCAATTAGAACCTGACTGCAGACTTGACCACGTTAACAAAAAATGTCCTCATAGCAGTGACCATACATTTAAAGTGAATGATGCTCTGTTTCTCTTCTGTCAGACCTTAAAATAATGAACTCACAGTTTTTGGTATGCCGTACGCGTCTGTGTTCGTCATACCAACCGTCTCGTTACGTCAGTAAAAATTTTATAAACTTCTACGAACCATACATTTATTTAGAAGACCAAAGCACATTCTCTCTTGCGATTTGCTAAAAAAAAGCCTATACCAATTGATATGTTATGGTAATGGCATGGAAGATGGTTCCGCTCGTGAGCTTTATATCGTGCGTATTATACATTTATCAATTCACATCACCAAACGTTATCAAATGATGAAACAAACATATTGTTTTGATCCATCATAAACATGATCCATTTTAGATACGTGCGGGTTTCTGCTCCATTTGACGTGCCTTAATAAATTTATATCCGATTTTCACATTCAAATATAGTTTTAACATGACGACAATTCCATTTATAATTTCTTTTGCTATAACTAACATTCTTATGAAACTAGTAAATTCCTTTAACACTTCCAGAAGCCTTATTCATGTATCTTGCTTTGTTTGTAATTTCGAAAAATATTTACGAAACTCAACGTCTTATTAAAATTATATTATTGCACAAGTCAATCAAATTTTTGTTTACGTGAACGAAATTTGTCATCCGCATTAATTACAATTTTTGACATTTAAATTTGGTAAATTTTTTGATTTCCTTTGGGGTTCACCAAGGATTGAATTTAATCAAATCGACCGAAAATGGTAATTCGATTTGTTGCCTAGACATACAATAAAAAAATTGAACTTCAAACTATATAACACGTAATACATGATTTATTTGTGTGACGTAACTTAATATTTGTTAATGGTTTTCCAGTAAGAGGTTTCATTTTGAAAAGCCTGCTATTTGGGCAGCGGTCAATTTTGAGGCTATCATCTTTTGATATTTGACAAGTAAAAACTACGTCATTGCTAAAAATGGCACGATACACGCTTCAATAACGGTGAAAGTTTTGCAAAACTATAGATTTTTTTGGCCGTCGTGAATCATCTTTTTAGCTGGCAATAGTGAAACTGGTAGAACAATTTTTAGTTGTTGGAAGAAGCTAATGAGATGAAGAATCGAAACCCTATGCATCGTTCTAGAACAACTGAGAATATTGCGACTGCAGCCCGTATTGTTAAAAAAAACAGGTTTGTTGATCTTTGGAATAAGACCTTACGCAAAAGACATTACACCGTATGTTGCGTAATATCTTAGGTCTTAAGGCTTTTAAACTTCAGTTAACACAAGAGCTCAAGTCAGTCGATCACCATAAATGTCGGTTCTGCGCTGATTGAGCATCAAAATGATCCGGATTTTCATCGACTAATTATCTTCAGTGATGAGGTCGATTTTTACCTCGGAGGCTACGTTAATAAGCAGAATTGTCGCATTTGGGGCTCTTCATCTTCAACGTGTCACTGTTTGGACCTTACTTTTTCGAAAATGAGAAAAATTTCATGGAAAGCATATGGTGCTGCAAGCGTAGTCGTGGCGGTCAGTTGGCTGATATCGTTTTAAAATGTTAATGCCATACCTTCCTCTTTTCAATGAAATAAATATTCATTGATTTCTATTAAAATATTTTTAAATATCAAAATGAAACCTCTTATTGCAAAACCTTTTATATAAGAACACAAAATTTTATACCACTACGGGTATACTAGTCAACCGGAAGCAAAGTGAAACTTTTTCCGTTCTATCGAAAATAAAAACAAATAAAATCGACGGTGGGTCACATACATCAACCAATCGACATACATATCAATTTTCATTCGAATATGCTTCTTTTGAACTTAGACGATTTCGCTGGTTATCGATTTGTTATTCGAAACGTATTGGCGTCACCTTGAACTGTTCTTAAAATCGTATATGATTCGCAAATATGTACAACTGTGTAGCTCATCAATTATTATAAGTAGTTATGTGTGTCCTTTTTATAACGCCTGAGAACAGAAATACAAAACGTCCAAGCTACAGTGTGGCTGGATCGATAAATGTGAGAGAAGAGCTTTTCATATTAGTTTCCCTTTCCTTTTGTTAGTTTTTGTAAAAGTTTTCAAGATGAACGGTATAAAAATGGAAATTAGAAAAATTGTGTTATTCTCTCTACACCGAATATGTTTTTATGGCAAAAACAGCGCCAGTCGAGTTATAATGAGATATGTACTCGTGTATATTTTATATGTAGTTATTGCTAGCTAAGAATAGTATTCATCTAATCTTCAACTAAGTAAGAATTTGTATAGATTTAACAGGATTATATAATTAATAAGTTTGTAGATTAACTTTTAATTTCACAAAACTATATTTTTACGTATTATAGGTATCGAGAACATTACAAATGAATCGAAAGATATGGTTTTTGGATCTTAAGAAGAAATTTATTTTATTGTTACTGCCCATATGCTTGACTGAAAAACCAAATCAAGTTTACTCGTTTTTACCATCACAATCTATTTTGAAGTAGCAAAGAAATGGTGTGGTTTGTTCTTAGGTAGAATGGAGGACACCATGGTCGTAATATTCATACATCGAAGAGATAATTTTGTCTACTAAAGTAAAAGGAATAAAGGAATCTACTTGAGTCAGAAGATTATCGTGTTGACTTGACAATACGGTTAATGCATGTTAAGGATGTGGCAGCTTATAATAAAAATGTAACAAATATTTAGTATTTTATTTTCTAGAGTAGGACCTTTCGATTAATACTGTAATACTATCATCAAGTTTCTATCTCTACTAGATCTCCAGTACCTGATTCTGTCGACTCAATTATTCAGTGTATTTTAAATCGTTTAAGCCTCTACATATAATAATTCATTTCTGTCACTTGGTAGATGTCATAAAGACCATGAGCGGCAACACAACCGCGATAGTTCAAAAATGAACCTTAGGATGTCGCACCCGTATACATTTCGGTTTACTTTATTAGACAAATTGAGCAATTATCAATGGCAATTGGATAGATTACTTTCGAGCCGCATGATATTTAGTAATAAGTATCTTATACTACTATAGAGCGTTTGAGTCCATACACAGACTGTTCAAAAATCAACATTGTGATATTGGTCAAATTAGTTTAAAGTCAGGATACTTTATCAAAAGCAGTATCAAAATTACATCTTTGTGGCTTACATAATGCTTGAAAAATTTCATGGTCCAAGAATGATGAAGCTGAGTAAATGATGGTAAGTCGATTTGACCAGTCGATCCAGTGATTAGCTCACAAATCCGATCGAAGTATGAAGTAATCATTTATTTGTTGAACACAATGTGGTTAATTTGGAAGCATCTCATATGATACAGTTCTAACGCCACAAAACAGTCAATTCATAGATTAGAATTCCATCTAGTTTTTCCGACGTACACAATTAGTACAACAGCTGAGGTTAATATACCAGTAATTCAAAACTGCATTGAGCAATTTTAAGTGTTTCAAAATACCACTAAAGGTACATCCAATAACTTGTGGAATAACTTGAGTGAAGTAAGAAATGTTTAACTCCGTGATTTGTATACTTAATCGTGCTGCAACATTTATACTATAGCGAATTACAGATTTTTTTTCTCAAGCCATTTTATTCATTTGCATATTTTTGAGGGTGTCGTCCTGATAATTATATTTTGTGTATACGTTACAATAATTAAAATGATACAATTGCGAATTATATGAAAATAAAATTTAGTCCTGCGAATGGGAGCGTCCATATTTCGTAAATATTTCCCACAAACCATAAGAAACATATAGAATACAACCACTGTCGTATAGAGAGCAACTAAATTTGGTTGGATTGCTGAGATGACAATCCGCCTAAATTTAAACAATCAACAAAACCAAAAAACGGATTCTACCAATAAAACATAGATCTCTCGCTTAAGTACCTGTAAATTGTGTGTGTGTACATGCACCGACTGATGATAAAGTCTTATTTTACAATAATTTGAATAATTTGATGGGCTCTATCTGATAAGCACGATGTTAAATTGGTGATTGGTGACTTTAATGCTAGAGGTGGCAAGAATAAATCTGACTTATATAATAATATAGACCCATACTTCCGAGACGAAATTGTGAACGAAAATTAAGAAAGAATAATAGAATTCGCGGTCGCTCATGTCTCAAAATGGGACGTCTATTCTTATCCTCACAAAAACATTAATTTGAAAAAATGGAGACATCAACAACAAACATCCTGAAGATATATATTGACCTGTGTTGATTTAAAAAAAACTGGCCCGGGTTATCCAAGGCGTGAGATTCTAATTTGTAGGCAGTAATCATTATCTGGTTATTGAAAATCATGTCTGATATCAAAATCTTGTCGGCAATAGATTTTCACGTTCGAATTCCCAATCTGAAGAAGTAAACACATTCTAGGAAATTACAAACCTCGGTTGCCGCGATGCCAACAAACTCACGGTATAGTGAAAACTTATCCCAAAAATGATTGGTTTGATAAGGAGTATCGTTTAGCTGTTAAGTATTTTACAAAGATTATTTTACATAAAGATGATCCAACCAAAGCAAAAATTGACTGTATGAATGATTTTTTTTTGACTACGATAGAGGTACCCGTCACTATGTAGCGGTACCCAGAATTATTATTTTTTTATTTTAAAAAGTCACTCTGATTGAACTATCTTTATAGTATATAATAATCTTTGATAATAGCCTATATTGAAGCGCAGACTCGGTTTACAAGAGCAAGAAAAAATAAAGCGATTATTGTCAGGAAGATATAGCTAAACAGATTTTTAGATAAAAGTGTAGAAGAATATGATGATAATGATGCTGTGAACAAGACAGCTAAATGGAAGTTTAACCAGAACTCCTATAATCTGAACATTACAGATCACATAAGATGGCATTTTATGTGATCTGTAATGTTCGTTCGCTATGCCTACCTATTTCGATCTGATGACGTCATTGATCTGTTATGTATGATCGAAAAGATCAAATCAATTTCATCAGGCATATACTACCGGACTTGATGAAGTGGCATTTTGTTTCTATATATGTTGTGAGGCTTCGAATCGAAATCGTTTTTCGATTAGATCTTAAGAGTATAACTAATCAATGAGTGCAATTCGCGTGGTTTCTTTAAAGGAGTCACCAGCTTGCACCATACCAGCAGACCTCGGTCAACTGCTATTCTGAACGTGGATGGAAATATATGTTAACATTGATGCGGAACATGGGCGTGGCCATTTGTAAGCTGTAATTGAATACCATTAACTACACACGACCAAAGTGTTCTTTAAAGATCTATCTTATGAGGAATTCACTAAGCCTGTGTAGAGATGAGATAAAAGAAATATCGATATAAGAGATATAATAAATATTTTTCATTAGTCACGATAATATTGTAGAAGAAGATATCAAAGCCCGCCTTGCAGTACGGTTTTTATAACTATTAAGTCATAAGCGCATTGTGCCAAATTTTGTACTTTTGCATAAAAATCGATATTTTGGTATAGTAAATTCTTTCACAAACTTAAGTTGAAATTTTAACAGAATTTTGTTTGCGTTTGTGTGCGCATAAAGTTATCAAATATAGGCGTTTGTTCAATAACATATCAGACTTTATCAAATTGTTAACAAACAAAACACCTTTCAATCGACTATCACACTACTTTAAATATTTAAATTTTATCTTATTGTGGACGTATATGTGTTTTAGTGACGACGCTGATAATCTTACATGCTGTCATTTTGGCATATTTTAGTTTGATAACAATAACAGGCGCCGGTTGCTTAATTTATTATATATGCGAATAGGCAAATGCAATAAAATGCAAATAGTATTGCGATATATTATATATATATATATATATATATATATATATATATATATATATATATATATATATATATATATATATATGTAAATATGTATATATGTATATGTATGTGTGTGTGTGTAAATGGCGTTACTATGTTCTATAATGTAGGTGGACTTTATACTGAAACTTTCAATTTACATAATAAAAATATTGTGACCAACTATGGTAAACCTTCAAATCAGATAATAGTTTTGCTATGATTCACATACGAGTTTTACATACGAGTTTTAACAAACCTATTGTGATAGCACAAAACACACATAATTCACTTATGATAATCATATGCACTAATCAATTAAGTGTGTGCTGTTCTCTTTTCACCGGAAGTTGACAAAAGCTGAATTATACAACAGTATTCTCCAAAAAGCAAATGTGTGTTACACAATTCCAGCGAAATTTATATTTTTTATACTTACAATGATTCAAACGGAACTTGAGGTAAAAGGAAATGGGCAATTATTGGTTTTTGTATGGCGGCGCGGTGAGTTCAATGTCAATGGGTGTACACAACAACAATTTTTTGCTAACAACAATATTTTTCCATTATTAACATTTTTCTTTACTCATTATTATCATCTAGAGGCATCCTAATTTTCTTTGAAACGAACGATTATCATATACAAAACAACTCGAAATGGAAAATGTGTGAATTTTCCAATTCAACGATTATAAAGAGTTTTGCAATAAGAGGTTTCATTCTGAATAGTCTGCTATTGAAATTGTTAAAATTCACTACAACATGGTGATAATTTTGCAGTCGCGTCGCAGTTCGCAAAACTAAAAAACTTTTTGGCCGTCGTACTTTTTGGCCGCCTCATCGGCCGGTAACAGTAGAACTGGTGGAATTTCAGCCTACTGCACATTGCATAGCTCCATCGCACTGTTGCGCCAAGTTAGTGACGTGAAGAATCGAAACCGTGTGCGTTGCTCAAGAACAACTGAGAATATTGCCGTAGTGTTGAAGAATAAGAGTGTCTTGGTGTGGTTTTCGGGCTAGCGATGTAATTGGACCGTACTTTTTCGAAAATGATGCTGGCGCTATGATTAAAGATTTTTTATGGCCGGAATTGGAAGAGATTAATGTGGACGACGTTGGTTATCAACAAGACGGCGCTACGTGCCACACAAGCAACGAAACAAATGCAGTTTTGCAAGAAAATTTTCCTGACTGTGTTATTTCTCCGAAGAGGTTTTCACAATTGGCCATCTTGATTATGTGATACAACATCTTTAGATTTTTTCTTTGGGGTCACATAAAAGGTAAAGTTAATGCTCCTCAATCGATTCAAAATCTTAAATATGGAATTCGTGAAGTTATCGAAGACATACAGCTTCAAATGTGCGAATTGGTCATGGCAAATTTCATGAAAAGGATATGGTACTGTAAGCGTTGCCGTATCGTTTTCAAATTTTGGCATTCCTCTTTACAATGAAATAAACATGCATTGATTTCTCTTAAAAAAATACTTGTCTTTTTTAAATATCAAAATGAATTCTCTTATTGAACAACCCTTTGTGAATATGAAAATGATACATTTTTTTCATAAGTGTATAATTTTTTAACACTTTGAATGCCAAAATTCTAGATATTAGACCGTACAAATAAGACCGTAGCTGCGAACTTGATTTTTAAATTAAATTCCAATTTTATTATATACATTTTTATAAGTATAACAAAGAAATAATTAAGAAACAATAAAATAAAATATTAATTACATCAATGGCAATAATATAGTAGGAATGCTTGTTTAGTTTTAATTAATCAATTGACATAGAAATTATAGTAATTACACTATTTTGTATTGTTGTTGCTGTTCACTCAAAACAGGGCGATTATACTGTACTCGTGTGCATATAGGAGTTTAATATACCATTCGGTATGTGAAGAAAAGTAAACCAGTAATTAATTCTATATATTTAATTAAATATGTATTATAGCACTAATTTATAGCACTATTTTTGTTTTAATTTATTGTATGTGTGTACGTTTATATTGCGGATGCTTCAATTGAAATGGTAACATTGAATTGTTGCAGTAGTGTCTCGAATCTCATTTTTATTGATTTCATTTCCTGCAAGCTTTTTAGAGACCAACCCTTTCGCATTCTGTTTTTACGTCCTATGCAACTTTATTCTTCCAAAATTTAGTCGCTCGCATAATTGAGTGGCGCTGGAAGGAAACCTCTAACCCGGATTCAAACACTTCTTTCTCTGGGTGTTGCAGGATTTATGCACACTACACCCACTGCAGGCATTAAGATGGCTATACGCGTACTGCTGCTTGACCTATTGATAATCAATTTAGCCCTTCTGAAAATTGCAAATATGAAGGGAGGTGGACTAGTGTCTAAGCACGGTTCCGGGAAAATATTTCGTGTAATTATTACTGAAATGCACAAATGATACTACAATAACCCTTCTGATCTCTCCTGATCTTTACTGATGGATCAGTATGCTGTAATCTGATTGGTGCACTTTTATACATGGTAAATTCTAAGGTGAAATTATCTATCCCCCTTGGTAGGTACGCTTCTGTCTTTCAGTCGAAAACTACTGGAGTTTTGAGAGCAGCAATCTTTGTTAAGGAGATGAATTGCAGAGATCGTTGTATGTGAATCCTTCTCTGACAGCCACGCTTTTCTAAAGGCGATTACTGTTTCATCGAAACGTCTTTTAGAGGCGGTTATTGCCTTGAATCGACCAGGCAGTCTGAATGAAATTGTACTTCACTGAATTCTCATATTACTTTGGTGGTCTGTTCAACCTCATCTCTTGTCGTCTATCCAAATCTTCTTTAGAACAAGTAATCAGCAAAAATCGTAGTCCTTTTTGAATTAAGATAGACACACTTTATGGATCTGGCTGGATATTCTCACGGGACTTTGTTTCCTGAATAATCACATGAAAAAAATCGGAAACCAATGCAAACTGCGAACAGTGTGGAGGAGGAAAAAATATTTGTCAAATTCTTTTGTTCTTTCCTGTCCTTCATATACTCTCCCCATAGACAGCACTGCTTTTTATCACGAGACCTATGTCAGGATAACTTTACGATCTTGATGATACCAGATATCTAGGGCTTCATTGGAAGGTCAAACAGATTTTGGGACGAAGAGTGTACGTCTTGGGGAGAATGTCACAATGGCCTAGTTGAGCTTGAGTGATGAAAAAAACGGCATATTTTGAGTTTTAAAACTTCAACGTATGTCGTCATAATCATGTAAAGAAATTTAAAATCAGGTTTGTGGCCAGATCAGTCTAGTTTATGCAAATGGGTAGATAATGTCGATTGAATTTGAAGGATATGAGATGGTATGCTGTGTGATAGTGATAGGAGTTACGACCAGGTGAACTCCAGGTGGCATAGATTAATAGTTAAAACGCTGAACCAACCAGCCGTTGACGAAGTAAAATCCTTTTAAGTTGATTTTATGGAATCTGTACGAGTATAAATTTAATAACTGTGCATATGATGCATTTAATAACTGTGATCGAAAAGATACTGCTACCGATTAGTTTATAGTTTGATCGATAACCATGGTACTTAGGCCTCTACTAAACAACCTTGTTTACCAAACCATACTCCTGTGTCAATTTGGGTGATTAAGCATTAAGGAACCAACACTACACCAACATTTAGAGCCATTCCTGAATGAAGAGAAAATGCTAGAGATCGCCTGGTATCGCTGACTACGTTCGAGACTAAAGGCTTAAAGAAGTTATTTTCGGTTTCTTACAATATGAACCGGAACCAGTAGTAAATGGCTTGGTTGTTTATTCGGTGGCATCGATATCATGAAAAATAGCGATATACGTCAAAGTTGTGATATGAATTAAAACAAGTTGTTGGAAAATTTGAAACTAACGTTTCGCTCTATAAGTCCTAACTTATCGTCCAAATGATACAGTGGCTAAAGCTGTTTTCTTTGGAGTGGCAAGTTACGGTTTCCGGATGCAAAATTGAAATAACAATCTGTGACTAAGTTTAACCTTCTGGTAGTGTGAAGAATTAAAGGACCGAACTATTGCAAACCAATTTCAGGTTGCTATGTGTTGTACAGTTTATATAAAACCGCAAGCAATTGTAACCGCAAGCAATGGCTTTTTTATACCAGAGTCTCTTACACTTGAAGTGGTTACACAATTTCTTCAATATAAAGAGTCGGATACTCAAGTAGACTTATGTTTAAAAAATTGTGAACTATCATCATGCAACTAATATAGTTATTACTTTTACTAATTAGTGTGTCAATTGCTTTTGGAGTATAATAACGTTAGCATGACTAATAGAATGTTGCTTTGAAAATGTGGCAAAGTTTTAACAATACCCTGATAAGCTTCGATATAATTAGGTTTGATTATACTCAAATGACTAATTAACCTAATAGTTCACTCTTATAAGCAAACCTTTAAAGTGGTCTAGCTTTTGACCCGAGACAATAGCTTTTGATGAATTGAACTGCTAAATATGTCGAAAGGATTTGTCTTTATAAATAAGAATGTTCAAACTTTAAAATCTAGTTTTATTCGAACCTGAATAATTTTGATATGTGCTTTCGCTTTGTAAGAGGTAGTACGACCAATAAATATAACTTTTATCAGGTATATGATCACAATTTAATGGTATTATGTAAGGAGGGCCATCTATTAATCCTTTTTCCATTTGTAAATAAAACACACATTTTGGGATGAAACGTTAATCGCTCTCGTGGTAGAGAAGGTAGCGTACTTGCTCTGTCATTCGGGGGCTCGGGTTCGATTCCCGGGGTGGTGACGATTCATCAATCACGATTGGGTGTTTTTAATCTGTATGTGTATGTGGGTTGAACCGTGGGCCTCTAGTGGCATTGAGTTCTGGAATTATTTCCGCCTTCTTTAATTATTTTATTAATGTATGAATAACAATATCGGTCATATGCTCACTACAGCTTCATTTACAGACCTGCACCCGAACATAAAAATTTTATGATTTTTTCAATAAAAGTAGGTCAATGACTTATATTCCAGCTCGAATTTTGTCTTTAACTTGTTGAATTATTTGCGGATGATTAGGATACACTCGAATAACCCCTCAAAATAACATTTTTTGATAAGTTTCCCCATTCACTCTAAGGCGATCGATTCCTGTTTGTTTTCGAAGAAAAACCGCAGCAAACCGTGATTCTAAAAGGTTGAAGTTCTTATTGTTCATTGGCGTTCCCATTAAGATGAAAATGAGCTTCATCACCTGAAAAACCTTCATTGCATTCAAGCATACAATTATAGCAAAATTTATGAGCTAGCTGAATTTTATATGGATGCAAATGAAGAGCAACATGCAAAATGCGTCGTAATGTGGCTCGTCAAATGATTAGTTCAAGACTGGTCAACGATACTTATGTTCTTGGCCATTACGAACATTTTCACTAACAGCTGCCACAGCATCAGGAGTAAGAACAGCATAAATATTTTGGTACTGTCTATGACCTTCCACTGAACCAGTTTCTTTAAAATGTTTAATCATTTTGACAATTGCAAGCTCAGTAGGGCGTCGATGTCGATCAAAACTCTCACATGATTAACGGTTGGTTTTGAACGTTTTCATTATAAAATTGGACGTTAGTGACTCCATGATGATAAATGGCATATTTTTGACTTTTCATATGTCTTATATAATTAATCGGCTTCATCGTTATTATCCAAATAGAACACTGTTATCATTTATATTTTCCATCATGGGTTAAAAATAGAAATTCTAATTTAATATAATAAAACATAATTCAATTAATTTTATCGTTTTGTCTTTGCTTGTTGCGCCAAATCATCGCCGAAACTACTTCCCCATATTTAGTGGCTCGACCAAACCAAATCGAATCTCTACTAACTCATACCGCAATTAAATAGCTCGGATTGTGGTTGGGTGTTATCGTCGATAAAGCATGAGTATTATGTTGTCTGTTGTCGTACTGTTTTTTGTGTGCGTTGTTATTATTTGCCAATGGGTATGCCTATAAGAAATGGGAAAGGGGTTTTCATTTTCTTTGAAAAATTCTTGGAATTTCTTGCTGTCTAAAACTCAAAAAACGATAAAAAGAATTTTTCAAAGTATAAAATTTAAAGATAGGAATTCGATGATTTGTTTATTATTGGATTATGTTTTGTTGACGGTATTTTGTGTGATTCGTTCTTAAAAAAATTACAACTTTATAACATTATTCTTCTAAATTAAATTAAATTTTGTTTTTCTCTTTACAGAAAACACCAAGAAAATACCTCTGCATCATGAAAATTTCCATCTAAACAAACGAATCATTAGAGATTTTATATTTTGCGTGAAAATCAGAACAAAAATAGTTTAGACAAGAAAAATCGATAAATTTTTTAATCTCGACAAATCGCAAATATGGAACAACCGAATAATTTGGTATCTATAACCCAAACGCTAACCGCCAATGATAGCGGTCTAGATGGATGTAGTACAAATAGTATCGGCAATACATCATCATCAGTTTTTAATGATGGCATTGGTGTTAATTTACCGCATCATAATCACAATAATCATGACAATACAGTAAAAAATTCTGAAACAACGTCAGCCATTGATTTGAGCGAAATGAATTTACAAGAAGATATTCCTCATGATGATCACGACAATAATGATCTACTACTATCACCGGATGAATCGTCACAAATAGCCGAATTGATGGCACCGTCAAACGATACAGTGCCAAGTGGTGGTGCAACCAATAATACAACAGTAACGGTCAATAAACAAATCTCACAAAATCGTTTATCGTCCGATTCGGGATCAACATTTGAACTAATCGATTATAATTCACCAAACGAACTAACAGCATCGTCGTCGATGATCGACGATTGGAATGGTAAAACACAAATGCCAATGATGCAGTCGTCGATGAGTGAACGCGATACATTTTCGCCCGTGAATAGTGAAGAAAATATATCATGTCACCTAATCAATGAAACGACACTTAAAGTAGGTGATTGTAATTTTACAATTGCAGATCAATCACAAACTAATCAAGGCGACAATAATTTGTTACGGCGACATAAGCATGATCTAAATTTTCAGCGTTCGTCAACAACAAAAGAGGAGAAACAGCGACAAAATGAAGAAATTGTTATATTAGAATCGTCGTCAATATCTTCGGAAACTGGGTCGTGGGAGGCGCTCTTTCCAAACAATCATGTCGAAGTCAAAGAAAGTTGTAAAACGTTTTTAGTTAAAGAACGTACCCACTGTGATAATTTAACTACTAGTAATTGTAATCGAATAGTAAATAGTAATATCGAACTACGTTGTAATTTGGACGAGTATTCTCCAACCGAATGTCCACAATCGTCACGCGTTGTGTCCGCATGTTTTATTGATGCGAGCTCTCTATTAGACGATGACGAAGTTTCATCGATTCCATACATCAATAATAACACAACCAGCAATGGTGGCGCGAATCTGCCAGAAACTCGTGGCACATTATCAACTGGAGTGACAATAAATCATTGTGACATGATTCAATGTTCGAGTAAAACAGAATCATCACAAAATAGTCCTAAATTAGAAGAAATCCATGTCAATAAGGAAAATTCTGAGCCGGAAGATGATTTGGAGAAACATTTGTGGTCATCGAATGAAGAAGAAGAGGCAATTGAATATTATAGTAGACAAGCAGTTGTTGAACAATCACAAACACCTAAACAACAGAGTGTGGATGATATAAAACAGCGTCAAGAATATGAAAAGATGCAAGGTGAATTTTTGTTCAAAAACAATATAAAACAGTTTTCTGGACATTTGATTAGTCCTAAAATGCCATTTCCAGAATCAGCTACGCCAGTTTTGCAGGAACAGAGTGTAGTTACAGTTGGAGAAGAAGCGACGACCCTTATTTATCCAGATACTCCACATAACTCAATTATTACAATTTCATCACTATCACTTGAGCGCAAGATGAATCCGCAGATTGAGAAGCCTGTTGCAATGACACCGCCACTAGTTTCGTCAACAGTGGTTATTCCAAATCAACCAATTTCTTTATCATTAACCGAAGAAGTTGGATATCGTATTCCAAAACGTGTTCAGAAATGTGATGAATCGGCGCCAATCGTAAGCGGTGGAGCGTCGATTAAAGATTTTTCGCCTAAATTATGCGAAAGTCCACCGGTTCGCCGTAAGGTGGAAAATTGTCCAATTGTATCCGGTGGATCGATTTTTATGCATTTAAAAGAAGAAAGTCGCACACCTCCAAGTTCTCATAACAACAAATCATGCGAAAAATCATTGTCCTCGTGGATTGTGGATATGAGCGATTGTTCGAATCGACAACAAAGCGATAGTTCGTCTTCGTCGAGTAATGGGAATCACAATCAACACCATTCATTAGAACGTTGTTCGTCGGGTGCATCGAAAAATGGTAGTCTTGGATATTTCGTTGATTTCGATAATTTAGAAGAAGAAATTGTGGTCGATGACAGTGAGAAGAAAAAAAATGAATCAAACTTAAATTCGTTGACCAACGATACACCACGCAAAAAGGGGACAGGATTTTTTATCGATTTATCGGATACAGAACAACAGTATAACTCGATTACGAGTACAGCGTCATCGTCGCGAACGCCACCAGTGACAACACAATCTCAGCTCAAAGACGACAAAGTCGATGAAAATAATAAGAAGAATATTTTCTCAATGTTTATCGATTTTGGCAGTGAGGATGGCAGTGATTCGAGCCTTCGGCGACAAAAACCAATTAATCGTCGCGAACCATTCTCGCTCTCGTCTAAATTAAGTACATCGTTGAATTATAAAAAATCGAGTCCGAAAAGTAACAGCAGCAATGATTTAATGTCGAAAAGTATTTCGACCGTTGAAAGTTCCGAGGTATCGTCGGATAATGATTGTGTTAGTAGCGGATTTAATTCGTTGACCAAAATTGATGAGACTAAACGATTGGAAGATAATCAAACGCCTCAAAATAGTATTAATAGCAGTAGTAGTGCTGTGGGAGGATTTGGTGGGGTTATTTATCGACGGGCAACCAATTTAACATCGTTTAGTAAGGGTAAGTTATGTTTATGCTATATCGTAAGTAGTGATTCGGTCGGATAGCAGACACTGTTGAGCCTGAAATTGTTTTATTGATGACTGACATACTGACATAGACTGACGTTGTCCGAATGCAAGAAACGATTTCTTACACTCATTAGTCAAGGTTTAATCCTTATATTCATTCATGAAAACGGGGCTGGTCAACAGTCGATCTCGATGTCAAAAATTTAATAAGCTATGACGTAACATTATTATTCGTGAACACAATATTAGTCACAGATGTTTGCGGGAGATGATATTAGGGTAAGATCTTATCGATTGAGCTAATTGATGATATGAGGCACGCCAGAGAAATTGATTGTGATAGTTGTTTTTGACCGAATGGAGTTTTTCGTCTGGTCGGACACAACACATTCTTAACTGATGAGGAGTAGCATTGATATTGGTAACGCAGTCCTCCTAGATCTACCGGAACCACTTCTTTAGTATTTCGGCCAACTAAATGCACTGAGAGGAGATGGTGTCTTTTGACTACATCTATAACAAAATTACCTAGATTAGATAGTAAATAGAAAGAATTTTCGTCATGTGACTGAATTGGTACATTACGGAGAGACTCATATCACATTATGCATTGAGTAAAAGTTTCTCTTCCTGCCATCGTTCTGATAGCTCATTGATATCATGTTTGATAACTCCTTATGTGAAGATAGTTTCGGGAAAGCTATTATTATGCTATTGTTTCCATGGCTCCATCACTCATCTAATTTTGTAATTTGTGCTGTAAATCAAATTATGTGACTAGAGGATTGTGCTTTAGGTATGTCCAATAAAATAGTATACAAATGGTGTCCTACTCGAATCAATTTAATGGAAGCATCCACAGTAAGTGAACCATGTCAACTGTACTTGTACATTAACTGTATATGAAATACTATATTGAGCAAGAGGTCTATCTAACATATGGCTCCTTGAAGGATATGTATTAAAATTTTAAGGTGTATATATCCTGTGTAGCTATATCATTTGGGTACAGTTCGAACATTTCATAGTGTTATTAAGAGTTCTTCACATCAGTTCTCCAAGATCTCATTTGATGATTTGCTACTACTACCAAGATCTATGACAATTATAGCTCCATGCAGGCTTCAATGCATGTCATTGTACCCCAAACACTTCAATGCATGTCATTGTATCCTCCTACTCGATATGGCTTTATTTTAATAGTATAATTTAATTTGCCATATCGGTTATGTTCATGCATATGACTTGAGCACCATCCATTTTAAGGAGTAGTTGCTTGGGCATGTGAATTGTTACACACTCCTTAGCTGATTACAACTTCCATGTCCACCGTCCTGCAGTCTGAAGCAACCAGCACTTTTCATGATATCTGAATGAGTTATTAATTTTGGCGCCGTAACATAACGTTTGGTTCAT
The DNA here is from genome assembly GCA_963932295.1 of Tipula lateralis. Lineage (NCBI taxonomy): Eukaryota > Metazoa > Arthropoda > Insecta > Diptera > Tipulidae > Tipula > Tipula lateralis. The sequence goes on from OZ010738.1 coordinate 110,009,401, forward strand.
CGCACAGCGCCAGTTCTGCTTACCAAAACCGGTCCACTATAAGCACAATATATCATTAAGAACCTCTAATGACTTCAATCAAGAATGTCGAGGATATTATTAAAGTTTGAGAATGGGTTGAGGTTGTTTCGGCCCTAATTTACCTAATCTTTCGCTTTACCAGATAAGACTATTTTCCCCAATATTAATATGCCACAGCTATCCTGAGGGAAACTTAGGAAATCAGATATGTACTAGATGGTTTGATTGGTATTTTGCCCCTATACCCAATTCTGACAATCGATTTGCAGGTTAGAGCTGCTACCTGATTAGGTATAGTTGACCATCTTTCAGGTCACAGTATATATGCTTACTGTACGCTTTAGCTCATAAAACATAAGCAATATGAGTTGATTAAAACGCCCACGTGTAAAGATTGTATTCTATAGGTCTTATGTTTCGAACGAATCATAAGACCTATAGAATGCCATCCCATCAACCTGAGCTTGGCGTAGAGGGCGAAAAAAATCTGGTTGGAACACTGAGCTGAAGACTTGGATCCGTGAAAAAATTAAATATCCGTGCTATCACTTAGAAAATCTGCTGCTAGGCATGGCATTATCACAATTGTAAGAGAGTATCGGCAGGAACTTGTTGCTCCACAAAACTCAATAGCCTAAAAGTGGAGGCCATATGATACAAGACTACGCATTACTACTCAGTAGAGATAACCTCGAAAATTTTGGAGTTGGATTCCTTATTGTGTCACAGCTACGCTTGCATATGATATAAGCCAACATGTAAATGGTCTCTGTACATGCGCCCACTAATGACAACCAACCCCAAGACACAGTTTACAATAATTTGGATAATCTGATTGACTTAATGGCTGAAATTACAACAACTTATGTAATAATATAGTCTCCCGACACAAAACTTGGACTGAACATGGAGAAAGATTCAAACTTTGCAATTTCTCGTGGTTTCAAAGCGGCAAGTATACATTCTTTTCATTGTAGACAGAAGAAGTGTAGATTGTGGAAGGCTAAGGTCTTAAGACTCCAATAACTCTGCAATGAGCACAATTCGCATGGCTTTTTAAAGGAGTCAACCGAATTGCATCATACCTTAAGATTTCGATCAACTCGGGGACCAGAATGATAAACTATGTGTAAGTGTGGGACATTAAGGGATTTTTTTCATTCTGTTAGGAAGCATCCTATATGCATGCGAAGTTATCCCAGAAAATAAAACAAAATCATATGGCAACACTAATAAAATAAAAACCCACTTACACAAATGTGAAGTTAGCCCAGCCCAGGTTTTGATTATTTTTTTCGATTAAAATAATATCTGAAGTTAGTCCAGAAAAAATTTAATAATGTGTATGTAATTATTGGGAATATATAATATCCGAACAAATTAGCATTTATCATAACAGACTTAATGGTAGGTAACTCGAAAAGCCAAAAAATCTATCCGATAAGTGCTATATGGTTTTGAGCTAGGATTATCATAAGTAAACTCTAGAGAAAATTATTGGGAAATCGTTCCGTTGCAAGTGTCCGAAAATCCACCCTGGGCCAAGTTGTTCCTACAAATTTTGAACTTCTTATCAATTGTTGAACTAGGTGGAGGAAACTAAAAATGTCTCGGATTAGAGCAATATAGTTTTGAGATAGGACTTTCATAAGTAACTATGGACTAATAGCAAGGGCTAACTTCACATTTGTGTAAGTGGGTTTTTATTTTAATAAAATAAGTTTAGTGTTACCATGTGATTAGTATTGCCATGTGATTTTTGTTATATTTTCTGGGATGGAATTCTGAGACAATCGAGAACTTTTGCTATTAATTCAGGTGCACGATGAGATAGATGCGATGTGTCACCGACACTTTAATCTCATGTTAGAATACATCCTTCTTTAAAAGTGAAACACCTAAAGATTATATCTAATTCCAAAAAATTCAGTCAACTTTTTGCATGTGCACATGATATCTGTGTGATTGGATTAAACGGCAACTAGTACAAGATAAACTTGATCCACCAGAACTGATTCAGCTTCCGTTTCGTCCAAGACGTAAATGATTTCAGTTGTGGTGGTAACCACACGTTTGAAAGAGAATGAGATTTAAGTATCTTGTATCTTTATTACTCGCGATAATAGTGTTTGAGCGGCTATTAAGATCCCTCTTGCCGGTAACCGGGCTTTATATCCTCTACGTCTTTTTCTGAAATTATATGCAAATTCGAATAAGCTGAATTGTAACCAGACAGTTGATCAGACCCGTTGTCATGTAGGGATGTGAGAGATGGACTTTGGTGAATCAGTACAAGAGATCGCTTCTAACATTCGAGAGAAGAGTCATACGTGTAACGAGGTCCAAAACACAGTGTTGATGGCGCATATCGAGTTCTTTTCAATCACGAGATAAGAAATTTAACAAGAATTTCTGTTATTATTCATGAAATCAAAGGACAGGGTTTACGTTGGCTCGTTCACGTTCTGCATGCCGATCCGAACCGAATGATACAGCCATATTTAAATAGCCGTCTTTGGCATCTTCTAATTGTTTACAACTATATGAATGGCTGGCTCGTGATCAAAACCGATAGAGACGGATTTTTCAATCTCATTCTTTTTCCAATTTCGTAGTAGGTTTGTGTCGAGAGGACAGACTTATTCTTTAAGGGGTCATATTTGTTTTGTTAGCATTCTGACTCATAAACTATAAGCTTGATCGATGATAAATTGAATTGATGTTGTCATATATTTATTGAATGAACAAAGCATCGATTTGAACTCATTAAATCATTCGATTTGTCTTCTTATCTAAATATAAAAATTTGTAAATTTCTTCTTATTTTATCAGATTTCAAGCGGCACTCGTGGAACACATCAAACAATGGTACTTCAAATCAAACAGACATTGAGAAATTGGAAAATGAAAATAATAAAAACTGTACAAATCGTGAATACAAACGTTCACAAAGTTTATCGACTGACAAGAGTATAATGAGCATCCTCGACAAAATACCATTTATATCAAAAACTTCGAGCATGTCAATCGATTCTTCCATTTCACCGTACGATGATATATCTGGAACTAAATCCGACATTAGTATATGCTCGTACAATTCAAATCATGATCAAACAAAAAAACATCGACGTGATGCAAAAATTGGTGAGACATTCGATAAAAGTAGTCAGGGTTCGATAACAGATGGAATTTTTTCAAAAGATTCATCGCCAATGTCGACCACAACCGAAACAGATGACATAACTTTTCAAAACGAGGTTATCCAGACGAATACAACTGTTGTAAGTGTAACAAATAGCGTTACTAGTGCAACAGTTACGAATCAACATACTATGGAAACACTGCAAGCAACTATTGAAAAACAGAAAAAACTTCTTGAAACCGTGAGTGAAATTGTTGAAGTGAATCCACCAACCAATAATGATGATGCGGCACAAAATTCGATATCAACAAGTCAATTTGTTAAATTGTCCGACATGGATAAACCAATAATTCCGGTTAAATTTGAATTGCATTCAACATCCGAAATAATGACGACATCGGCTGGTTCTCGAGTCGCCAAGCTATTTCAAGATCAAAAATCGGTGAATACTAACGAAAAACGTGTTTCGTCAAATGGTTGGAATATGTCACGTTCGACGGGGAATAATATTGCGAATTTAGCATCATCATTTGAAAATTCTCGAAGTTTAAGCCGATTATTTCCACATCTGAGTAAAGGTTTGTATTTATCGCATGTAAATATATGTCAACGTCATTACTAACTCATTTTTTTTATAGTTTTTAGCAATAGTTTACCTTCAGATGTCGGTTATAATTCAATCGATAAAAATTTAAACGAATTAAATGATTATTATATGCTGGACGAGATATCGTATGCATCGAGCGTTGCCTCAAGTCGTTCCGGATTTGGTAAGCTTTGATCCTATTTATATACCTAATGTGTTCTATATTGTATATGATTATGATTGCAGAATCGGTCGATGAATCATCAATATCGTGTCGTCAGCCTCGCCGTCTCGGTGAAGATTTACTTAAAATGTTTTTACAAGAGATCGCCACCGATGTTACGATCGAAGTGGGAAATAAAAAAATGCGGGCCCATAAATGTATACTTCGTTCGAGATGTCAATATTTTGCTGCAATATTGGCTGGGGGATGGGTTCAAAGTGCGGGAAATATTATATCTCTACCTGGTTATTCGTACGATGTTGTTCATTTTGCATTATGCCACATATATTCGGGAGCTGCGCATCCACCTGAAGGTATTAGTTTAATGGAACTGGCCGCCTTAGCCGATTTATTAGGTCTCGAAGGATTGAAAGAAGTCACTGCGTATGCGCTACGAACCAACTATTGTCACAATTTTCATAAACCATGTTCAGGTTGTATCGATGGTATTGTACAGGTTCTCCCAGTTTCGTTAAATCATGGACTCGATGATTTGTATCGTAAATGTTTGAAATGGGTTTGTCGTTACTACGTAAAAGTGTGGCCTACACGCTGTTTTGCCCAATTGAATTATGATTTAATATGTCGTTGTCGTCAACAAATTGGTGCCCATATTAATTCGGAAAATGTGTTAAATATGTATATTGATTGTGAAAACTTATTGGCTCAGATTGCACCCTGTAAATGGGCGGTTAATGTCGAGCATATTGTCCGGGAATTAATAGAAATTTCACAAAATTATATAAGTGATCATTTTGCTAGTTTAATTGCAAGTGATAGTTTTTTGTCGTTAGGGCATGGTAATAGTTGGAATACTTCACGATTGGAGCATTTACTGTTACGAACAGCATCGACTTTGACACCAGATCAAGCTTGTAAATCGTATCAAAGAGTAACAAGACTTAATACGGTGCTTGGGGCAAAGGTAATCACTGTTCCATCGCAATCTGGTGGATTACCATCTCTTGAACTTGGACAGCAAGAAGAAATGGATTGGAATGATGAGTTTGTTCGCTTGGTGAGCGCAATTCTATCCGCTGTTGAGCAGTGTTTAACGCGACAGTGTGCTCGCGCTATGAAAGTAAATGCATGGCTGCGTATGGACGTGGAATTGCGTAAGAAAATTCAACAATTAGCTTGTCTCTCAGGTCCCGTAGAACGGAAATCGCGAGAAATAAACAAAATGAATTTGAATTATAATCAATCGATGATGCGTCGATATCAGGACTTTGATCGAATTCGTTCAGCGCTTCGCACCCATAATAGCCAACGGTCGATGTCGAATGATCGGCGACAATATAAAGCTAGTGCTTATACACAAACAAACAATGTTGATCGAATTTTGCCACAATCTAACCACACCGATAAAAGTGTGCAAGCTAATCGCGAAAGTAGTAATGGTGCTACTGTCCGACCTACTGTACCTCTATCAAAAGTAGCGTCCAAATCACAAGTTCCAGAAATTTTAGTCGCCAAACCAAAACCAACCATTCAAACGCATAAACGATCTCAATCCGAAACCATTAAAATCGTAAAAGATAAGTCAACCACAAATATACAAAAATTGAATAATGTAAAGCCGAGATATTTGGAACCGAAGAAAACAGTTGTTCCAGTGCGCCAAAATGGTAAAATAAGCACCAAGGTAAATCGATTGTCGTCCAGTGAGAGTTCAACGCGTGCATCAAGTCCAGCGGGTAAAAAAACGTTGTCGAATAAAAAGATTCACGACTCGAACATTTCACTTGATAGTCTATCGTCTCCGGCAAAAACCGCAAAAGTATTAAAAGCTTTGAATCCACCAGCGGCGCATATGGATCCTAATGAGTATTCGGGTGATTCATTGGGCGAATCGTGCAAAAGCTTAAGTAAAACTGATAAGACAATAAGTCACGAGTGTTTGGTGAGTAACAAACCATTACAATCGAAAAACTTGTCGAAATCGAATCCCGTCATAATGAATAAAGAGAATAAATTAATGAAAAATGCTTCAACAACAGCAATTCCATCTCAGCTAAAAGCTAAAACGAATGACGTAATGAATAAGAGACGCGCCTCATCACTCACAAAACAGATTATAAATGAGAATACATCATCTCAATCTTCATCATCATCGTCTATACCGAAACGAAGTTTTTTCACTGCCAAATCAAGAGAAATTTTGTCAAAGAAACAACAACAAACAACCGTTCAACCGAAGCCCCAGCAAAAATCAATTCCCGTTACCAAATCATCATCGGCTAGTCCGGTACTAGTGGAGAAGCAAAAAATTCCCATCAACAAATCTAGTTCGTCGTCCAATGTTCCCTTTCATTCAAATCGACGAATTGCGACCAACAATAATGTAACAACCACCACAAACATGGCCAAAGATAACAAAGCAAAACTAACTAAGAATTTGAACAACAAAATCAAAACGAACACAAACCACCAGAACATCAATATAAACAAAGTGGACGAAGAGATTATTGTCGAATTTGTAATACCGACAAAAGTATGCCACCAATCGATGGAGAATGAGGATGATATTGATGATGTCCATCATCCGCATCGTTACGAATCGAAATTGGAACGTTCAAGCACATTTTGCAAAGAATCATCGGACATTCCAACAGGTGAACTACAGATCATTGAATAAATAGTCAGATTTAAGGATGTCACCTTTTTTAAATGAACTTTCGCTCCAAACTAATTTTATTTTTGTAGACCTGTTCGACGTGTATCTGTGTGTGTGTCTGTGTGTATTTGTGTGTGTGTATGTATTTTTGTTTAATGTACGAGTAAAATGAAATCTGTAATATTTACTGATCCGCGATTCACAGGATGTTCCGCGCGTCTGTAATCTCCTCACTTTGCGAATGATTTGTGTACAAAATAAATAATTATTTTGTTGTGATAAATGAAATATGAAATGAAATGAAAATTGGGAAAAAACAACTAATTTTGCATGCGCCATTTAATAATTAATAAAACAAAAAATAAAAATGAAATTTAATTACGTAATAAATATTTAAATTTTAAATACATTTCTAGTCATGTTAATTACAATTTCATTAAAAACAAAACAGTTTAGTGATTAAGATTATAATTATTATTTTTAATCTATGTAATATGTACTTACGGAAAATATTATGAAAATTATGATTTTTTGATGTGAGTTGAAACAAACCGCCTCTTCAACCAACCCCTTATTATTTTGGCTTTTGATTTGTTTTGTTTTATTTTGAAAAACCAGAATTTTTGTTTTTTTTAATATTTAAAATATTTCAATAAAATATAAATAAAAATATAATCTTAATAAATAATATTTAATTAATAATACATAATAAAAGTTTGTTATAATATTATATCGTTTGTTGAAAATTAATTAAATTAAAAAAAATTTATAGCAGATTATCGATGCTGTAAATTAAAAATTATTTTTTATTTTGAATCATTCCATTAATATTACATTATTTTATTATTTGTTTTGTTGTTTATTACGACATTTAATTTTTTAGTTTTTGTTCAGCAAACCTAGTCACATGAAAATCAATACAAAATTGTGATTTATAGTAAAATAAATTTGATGTATTATTTCGTTTTAATAATAGCACATTTGAATTGATTTCTTTATGAATAATTGTATAAGTAATTATGGTTTTTAGTAACATCAATTAGTAAACATTATGATTTTGGCTATTTTTTTTATATATATAATTAGAGAAAGAAAATATAAATTTAATAAGATTTATATATATAAAAATATACCTAATGGTATTTAATATATTTATTGTACAATAAACAAAGAAATTGAAAATGAAACAAAATCTAAAATATAAAATATATATAAATATTTAATAATATTAAAAAGAAACAACAAATAAATGAAATGCATATTTGAGGTGCTTATAAAATTATATTTGGATTTGTTTTAATGATGACTTTCGGTTCAAGGCGTTTCATTCCGTTTAAAAATGTAGTTTTAAAAGCTTTTTATACTCTTTCTCATCCTGATGTCAAATCTAGTTACTTGAGCGTTTGACCTTGTGGTCCCACATTCACATAGACATTATCCCGCGATCACCACCTGCAGCAATGCCACGGCTAAGGCACGGTCTGGGGAAGTTGTTTGTGGTGGAGTTTCGCTGGGACCTACGATGCTGCCAAAAAGAAGAAAACAACTAAAACATACTTATCCAGTACACACATGTCACCCCATGATCTTCCTCCGAAAAAAATTACGTCGTCTTCTTCATTTATAAGAACCATTTTTAATAATTCTATAGATAACTGGAGCCTGGTTGAGGGCATTCAGGTTTCGTAAATATTACGAACGAAACATGAGACCCATAGAATACCACCACAGTATCCAGAGCTTTTCGTAGGAGGCGACTAAACTGGTTGGATCGCTGGGCTGACGACCCGCATCAGTAAAAAAGTGAAAATGTTAAAAATGTCGACAAAAATAAAGAAATCGAATACCGCCAAAACAACAAAAAACGAACCCCCGCTTAAGTACCCGGACACGAGATTGAGGATCGGCACGTGGAACGCGCAGCCATCAAGAAAACCTGGGGCGTTGGACGGCCTTATCTCATGCATGAAAGAGTATCGGCTGGAACTCGTAGCTCTCCAAGAAACTCGATGGCCTAAAAGTGGAAACCATGTGTCCCAAGGCTATACGTTGCTATACAGTGGAGATGACCTCGGAAATCTTGGGGTTGGATTTCTTATTGGGCCACAGGTAAAAAAGGCTGTGTTGGACTTTCAAGCAGTTGATAATCGAATGTGTAAGCTTCGGTTGCACATGAGATTAGCCAACCTGTCAATTGTCTGTATACATGCGCCCACTGATGTAAGCCAATCCCAGGATAAAGACTCTTTTTACAATAATCTGGATAATCTGATGGGTTCTATACCGGAGCACGATGTCAAATTGGTGATTGGTGACTTTAATGCTAGATCTGGCAGAAATCAGACCGACTTATGTAACAATATAGGTCCGTACTCCCGACACGAAACTGCGACCGAGAATGGGGAAAGAATGATATACTTTGCGATCGCTCATGATCTCAAAGTAGCAAGTACATTCTTTCCTCATAAAAACACCCACTTAGAAACATGGACACATCCACGTAAAACATCCCGAAGCCAAATTGACCATGTGTTGATTTCAAAAGGGCGGGCTCGGGTTGTCCTAGACGTGAGATCGTATCGGTCGTCAACAAAATTCATAGGCAGAGACCATTTTATGGTTACTGCAAAGCTACGATGGAAGTTTTCGTACAAGTCAGGGAGGACAGGAGAATATACAACGCGATTCTCCTGTGAAGGTCTGATAAATGGAGAAACGCAACGAAAATATCAAGATCTTGTCAGCAATAGCATTATGCAATCCAATTACCAATCTGATGATGTGAACAGTGTCTGGAAAGTATTGAAAACCTCGGTTGTCAATGCTGCCCAGTACACTCTCGGTATAGTGAAAACTAAGCCCAAAAATGATTGGTTTGATGAGGAGTGTCGTCTTGCTGCTGAGCAAAAAAATATAGCCTATAATGAAGCGCAGACTCGGTTTACAATCGCAAGGAAAAACAAAGCAGTTCTTGCTAGGAGGACAGCTAAAAGAACTTGTAGACTGAAGAAGCGAGAATGGTGGAACGCTAAGGTCTTAAGAGTACAACAACTCAGCAATGAGCACAATTCGCGTGGTTTCTTTAAAGGAATCACCGAATTGCACCAGACCTTAAGATCTCGGTCAACTGCCATTCGGGACCAGGATGGAAACCTCTGTGTTAACGTCGAAGCGGTACTCGATACATGGCGTGAAAATTTTTCCGATTTACTTAATGTTTCACATGTATCACAAGCTGTGTTTGAATACCCTCAAATACAGACAGCAGAGATGTTCATTGAGGATCCATCCTATGAGGAATTCACAATGGCCATGCAGAAATTAAAGAAAAATCGTTCATCAGGAGTTGATTGCATTAATTCAGAGCTCTTGATATTCGGAGGGCTAACTTTGTGGAACTGTCTTTTCGACCTTGTTCGATTGGTATGGCAAAATGAAGTTATGCCCGAAGAATGGAAAGTGGCTCCACGGCGTAGAGAACGATATGGCATCTTCAAACTGTCTACAACGGTTTGAAGAGCTGGCTCGTGATCGAAACCGATGGAGTCAGATTGTTGACACGGTACGGGCCAATAATGGCCTGTAAAACCCGCAAAACAAAAAAAAAATAGATAACTGGACCAAATGCAAAATTATATAAATAATATACAACAAAACATTCACATTAGAAATAGAACAAATTGACAGTAAACATACCTTCAAAATATTCATAAAACCCACGCAAATGGATCAAATCATACATAAAAAGTCAAATTCATATCAACAATTCGATTGAATAACATCCCGATGTCAAAAGAAGAATGACAAAGATCATTAATGGTTATGCTACGGCCAAAATTGACAAGATAAATCAAATATTCATAAACAGAACCAAATACCGACAGAATACTACTTTACAATTTGGAGATAATACGCAAGGGACATACGTTACTGTGGATAATAATGAAAACACCAGTCAACATACGAGTATCCAAACAGGAACATTACGTTAGATAGTGGAATTTTTAAATTAACATGCTCAGATTGTCAATAATTTTAAACAGGGCAAACTAGATCCTTTAAACAAAGATTCAAGGAACAAATAAAGAATATAGGTAAAATGAAAACTGAATCATGATTTGCTGAATAGATATAGAATGTACCATAATTGAAATTAAATTAAATAATAATAATAAATTAATCATAAGTGCCGTGTACTCAGCATCAAATCAATCCATTCACACTTTGTAAAAGAATTTAATTTATTATAATCTTAATCTATATAGCTCTAACAATTATTATTTATTAGCGGGTGATTTAAACACCAAACACAGTTTATGGAATAATATAGTTGACGATCCATGCGGTAAAAGTTTAAATAAATGGTTAAATAATAACTCACAATTTTTCAAAATAAAACTTATACCACCCAAAAAACCAACATACCCACGAACTGGATCAACAATAGATCTTGCATTGTTTGACGAAAGAATTAAACTCTCAAACGAAAATGTTATATCACATATGACAGCGACCACGGGGCCTTACAATTTTATATTATTTTTTTCGGAACGTAACAGAATTAAATATAACATCAAATACACCAGATAATTACATAAATCAATCCTGGATCATCAGTATGAATTGGAATACTTCTAAAAATAAATTAGAAAGAAACTATTATAAAATGTGCAATGATGAATTCAATGTCAGAATACCAGCTCCCAATAATAGAAATCTAACTAATGATGAAATCGATCAAAACTTAGTGGATATAGAGTCATTAGTGATAACGACGATTAAGAGAGTAATTCAAACAACAAGTCAAAAAAGTTGTATCTGAAAGATATATATGGAAATAAAATTATTATTAAATTATAAAAGGACAAAAGTTTAATTCTATCTCAAATAAAAAAACTAAAAAGAACATAAAATCATAATACAAATTTGATGAATCAATTTCATTCTATATTAAATAATATAAAATTATTAAAAAAACAAAACATAAAAATACAGGTTAATAAAGTATGGCAAAAAAGGATACAAAAAATTCAAGTAAATAATGAAAAAAACAATATTTTTAAAAGTATCAATCAAATTTTCCGACCTACAGAAAAAATCAATGTTGAAAATTTAAAAATGAATCTAAATAAAGCGGAAGACCAAGCACTATTAAATTTCCAGGATATGTACCTACTTAATTGACTTAAACGGCAGAACAAAAATTAAACCGATTGACGATAATAATATTGAAATCCTAAATATCAAAGACAAACTAAATGTGATCGGAGCTTATATACAAAAAAAAACACAAATAAGAACCATATAACCTCTCCACTAGATGATGCAGTTAATGCATTCCTATCTAAAATCAACCGACAAAAGTCAACTGTATTATTTAACAACACAAATAAAGTAGATCAGAAGGGATATAATGATAAATATAAATCAGATAATATGATGGGAGACGGTTGTGCATCATAATCCCGAAAGACGAAATCCAAAAGACATAATCCAAAAGCCAAAATTAAAACTCTCAAAAGCCAAAAGAGAAAAAGCCCAAACTTACAAAATCCAAAAAAGACAAAATCCAAAAAATAAATCCAAAATAAATCCAAACTTTGTGAAAATATTTTCCGCGCGAGTTATGTCCATCCACTTCTGTAATCATTTCATTAACTCAAATCAACCAACAAAGGATTTGAGGAATTGCAAAACAAACAACTAAATTATTTTATATTTTACCAAGATGTAAAATATAAAAATGCAGCAATTACAAATCTCAAAAAATTAAGAGACACAACAAAGTCGCGAACAAAAGATCTATTGTATTATAAGAAATTAATTAAAATCAATAATATTTATATAACGAATATTGTATATATATATATATATATATATATATATATATATATATATATATATATATATATATATATATATATATATATATATATATATATATATATATATATATATATATATATATATATATATATTTAATCTTAACACCAACAACAATTGCACTGTATAATTATTATAAATACTTTGCACACATTTATGCAGTGTGCAGTATATTGTACAACTTTGTAGTTATTACCAAAAAAGTTGTCAAAATAAAATAAAATTAATTCATATTGATTAAGTGAGAATTATAATTCGCGCGGAAAATATTTTCAAAAAGTTTGGATATTTTTGGATTTATTGTTTAAATAGTTGAATATTAAAAATGCAAACCGCAAAACCAACAGGAAATAAGAAGCATAATAACAACGGGTCTCGTCAAATGGAACCAAAGTGGACCCAAACACACAAAATCCCGGAAGTACAAAATCCTGTAATCCCGAGAAAATCCCGCAATTAATTTTACAAATTGTAGTAATTTTACTTGGCATTGTAGAGACTAACGGCTTCGGTAACTCTCACGGGAACGCGGGAAGTCACTGCGCTCTCCCCGCTTAGCCCTCCGAGGGGCTTTAGATTTCAACTTCAAGGGACGTAGGAGCCGGGATCAGCAAACAGGTCGCACTGTGTGTTGCACGTAGGAGCGAATTATATATAAACTATTAAAGACACTTTCGATGTTTTGTTCATTCGATATTTCGTGTTTAGAAATATAAAAATAAAGACGAAGAATAAGTAAAAGAATAAAAAATTTGGATTTCGTCGTTTTGGATTTTTTCTATTTGGATTTTGTCCATTTGGATTTTGTCTTTTGGATTTTGGGTGACATCCATGGGAGACAATTTAAACAATAACATGCAAACAACCATATTAAACGCATGCTGTATAAGATAGCAGAAAAAAATCCAGCAGAAAAAATATTTTTTCTACTCACCACCAGAGGCACTACAATCGCTAGAGAGATTTTTTCTGCTGTCATTTTTTAAACCAGCAGAATTTGTCTGTGATTATTTATATAATATTAAAACATATACATTTAAGGTTTCACATAAAATCTGTAAATTTTTTATACAAATTTAATATATATTATGTGTTAACTATAGATACACATATTATTATATGTAGTTGTTTTACTGTTAGCTATGGAAGGACCCCCGAGTAACCAATATGCCATTATGATTTTCTAAAAGCTTAGGCCATATAACATCCGAATATGAAGTTTGAGGATAATCGTCTGGGTCAGAGGACCTCCAGAAGTTTTTGAAGTTTTGGGCCATACATAAAAATCATTTTTTTCACTGATTTTTATGTGTGGCCCAAAACTTCAAAAAATTCTGGAGGTCCTCTGACCCAGACGATTATCCTCAAACTTTATATTCGGATGTATTATGGCCTAAGCTATCAGAAAATCATAATGGCATATTGGCTACTCGGGGGTCCTTCCATAGCTAACAGTAAAACAACTACATATAATAATATGTGTATCTATAGTTAACACATAATATATATTAAATTTGTATAAAAAATTTACAGATTTTATGTGAAACCTTAAATGTATATGTTTTAATATTATATAAATAATCACAGACAAATTCTGCTGGTTTAAAAAATGACAGCAGAAAAAATCTCTCTAGCGATTGTAGTGCCTCTGGTGGTGAGTAGAAAAAATATTTTTTCTGCTGGATTTTTTTCTGCTATCTTATACAGCATATTAAAAGCCATTTTTAAAGGTTTAAACAACAAAAAATCATCTTGTGATTCCTGATATGGTTCCGAATATAGCACTTAAACATTTACCCGACTGTATTATTGGGGAATATTGTATTCTATTTAATAATGCATTAAATAATAATTACTTTCCAAGAAAATGGAAAATATCAAAAGTAGTACCTATAAAAAAAAGAACAAAAATCATAATTCATACAGAAATTACCGGCCAATAAATCTAAAACATTAATAAAATATTAGAAATAATAATATATAATAATATGATAAAACATATCCAAAATACTGTTACGATTTCGCCGAGTGGTTATTCAAATAATTTTATCCGTTTAGATCACTGGATTGTGAATATAAACTCGCAAAGATTAATTTTTACAATAAATTTATTTCCCAATAAATTCCACAATTATTTCACTAATAATTCACTAATATTTATTTTCACTATTATTTTACACAATATTTATCACTACTATTATTTTAACACTTAACTTTTTATCACTTTCCGATACTAACACTTCGAAATTCAAAATTGAACTGATTCGTAACTCAAATGTCTACACGTATTTATACGACACAAATACTTGTAGAACATTCCATTATTTTTCTTTTCTACACTTCGCGAATGTTCTTCCGTCGTATTTTCATTATTTGTTTATTTCATTATTTGTTTTTATTCTGTTCGTATGTGTAAACATTTGGTTACAGGGTAATCCCTACTGCTATAATTTTCTTTTTTATTATCACAGGTGACATCTGTGATTCGTGACACTACCCTCCGCCCAAACCCGAACAGGATCTAGTCCTCTTCCTCTATAGAACGCCAGTCTATCCAGGTGTACAACCTTGGGTTTTCCTCGTACTCCTCTTTGGATCCTATAAATCACATCATTTATTCTTGTTATGACCTTGTACGGTCCTTCCCATCCAGGTTGTAATTTCTGCGATAACCTTTTCTTACGTTGTGGGTTGTGAAGCCATACCAATTGACCCTCGTCAAATCCTTTATTGTTTGCTCGTACATCATACCGAGCCTTTGTTTTATCACTTGACAATTTGATTTTCTCTCTGACAAATCCGTGTATGTTGTTGATCTCCTCTTTCAAGTTGTCCACATATGCTTGTCCACATTTAGCTGATGATGGAATCGCTCCGAATTTGAGATCGCCTGGCAGTCTTAAATTGTTGCCGAAAAGTATTGCTGCTGGTGTTACTCCTGTTGTGTTATGCACCGCCGATCGATAGGCCATTAAGAACAAGGGAATACCATGATCCCAATTCCGCTGGTTTGTATCCACTGTTTTAGCTATAAACTCTTCCAATGTGGCATTGAAACGCTCGACCATGCCATCAGACTGTGGGTGGAAAGGTGTTGTCCGCGTTTTATTAATTCCCAGTAACTGGCACATCTCCTGGAAGACAACCGATTCAAAATTGCGCCCTTGGTCGGAATGCAGTTCCATTGGTACCCCATAACGGCTTATCCAATTGTATACCACTGCATTGGCGATTGTGGTTGTTTCCTGATTTGGAATCGGGTATACCTCTGGCCACTCACTGAAGTAGTCCATTATAACCAAAACATATTTGTTGCCACTATCGCTGGTTGGAAATGGTCCTGCAACATCTATGGCAATCCTCTCAAATGGTGCTCCCACATTATATTGTTGCATCGCTCCACGGCTCTTCTTTGCCGGTCCTTTCACGGCCATACATTGGTCACACTTATGACACCATTCAGCCACTGCCTGTCTACATCCTGCCCAGTAGAATCTTTCACGTACCTTGGCTAACGTTTTGTTGATTCCTAGGTGACCTCCGCTTGTTCCTCCATGGTATTCCTCCAATATTTCCGCCATCCTGATCTTCAGTACCACCACTAGCGATTGCTTTGTTTTGCCATCGGAGCTTTCCCATGTTCGTTTTAAGCATCCGTCTTCCATGGCTAAACTATCCCATTGGGCCCAGTAAGCCTTGATAGCTGGGCCTTTATCTGCAATATCGCTCCATGTGGGACGACGTTTTTCCTCCATGAATTTGATAATCACTGCCAAATCTGGATCTTCCCGTTGCTCTTTGGAGATAACATCGTTGGTCCATTCATCAGCTGGCAACACTTTCATTAATCTGATATCGACGATGTTTTCCTTGTTTTCCACCCGCCCGCAATGTTTACAATCCACTCTACATGGTCGTCTTGACAACGCATCCGCATTTCCATGAGCGCTTCCTTTCCGATGTTGGATTTCGTAAACAAAACTCCCCAATCGCTCAATCCACCGTGCTACTTGTCCTTCGGGATTTTTAAACTGAAGTAGCCATGTCAAGGCGCCATGATCCGTTCTTAGCAGAAATGATTGGCCATAGAGGTATTTTCTGAAATGTTCCACACATTTCACTATGGCCACTAATTCTCTTCTTGTTACACAGTAGTTCCGTTCTGGCTTCGATAAGATCTTTGAATAATATGCGATGACACGTTCCTGTCCATCGATCTCCTGTGACAACACTCCTCCCAAGCCATAATTCCTTGCATCCGTATCCAAAATAAAAAGTTTATTCGGAACCGGATACGAAAGCAATGGTGCTGTACATAATCGATGCTTCAGTTCAATGAACGCTTCCTCGTGTTCATCACTCCATTGGAACGGCTTGTTCTTCTGTGTCAGCTCGTGTAAACTTCTTGCTATGTTGGTAAATTCTGGCACAAATCGTCGATAATATGTGCATAGTCCGATGAAACTCCTTAGTTCATGTAAATTCTGCGGTCTTGGCCAATTCTTTACGGCGGAGATCTTGTCTTCATCTGTATGAATGCCGCTTGTTGTTATTTTGTGTCCCAAATATTTGACTTCATCCCGGAGCAATACGCATTTCTTCGGACTCAACTTCAATCCTGCTGATTGGATTCTTTCGAATACTTCCTCCAGGTTTTGTAGATGTTCATAGAAGTCCTTGCCCATAACAATGATGTCGTCCAAATATACCAGGCATGTTTTCCAGTGGAGTCCTTTAAGTACACGTTCCATTAGTTGTTCGAAGGTCGCAGGGGCGTTACAAAGTCCAAATGGCATGACATTGAATTGCCATTTTCCATTGGCCACATTGAACGCTGTCTTTTCCTTATCTTCGTCTGCGACCTCCACTTGCCAATAGCCGCTCTGCAAATCCAATGTTGAAAACATCCGTGCTCCTGCCAATGTATCCAGTGTGTCGTCGATCGGTCATGGGTAACTATTCTTTTGGTAGCTGTGTTGAGCTTTCGATAATCAACGCAGAATCTCATGCTTCCATCCTTCTTTTCCTTTGATAGCCGCACTGTCGCCTGTAGCCGTTTATAACTTGAACTCTTCTATAGGTCGAACTCCATTCGTGATAAAATCCGGCCGCACAATCGTTCTTGTTGCTCCAGTGTCTAACGTTATTAAACTGGATCGTCCCTTGGTTGTGGGAGTCAGCTTTTGCTCCTCAAAGCTGACTCTTACTCGTTTAACGCCTTCGTTGTTGTTTGGCGTTCTTCCTCGGCTGGTATTTTTTGTTCCTCCGATGGCCTTCGGTACATCGGCGATGGTGTTCTCGCTCGTTTGCGTCTTATCTCCCAGCATTCCCTTGAGATGTGTCCTATTTTGTCACAAACCCAACATCTGATTTTACTAGTTCCATCCCGGTAACTCGTTGTCCGCCAGTTATCTGCTGGTTTGATATTATTTCCCTGTTTGTGACTGATTGCTGGTTCCATTTCCACACGACGTACCTTGACTGCTGATTTGATGATGTTGTTTGCAGTCTCATTGGTTAGTGCACACGCGATGGTTTTCGCAAACGTTGCTTCGAACGTTGGTGGCTTCAACTTTATTGAGCTGGTTGGTCGAGTAACTTGAGCGCTGCCGTTAGTTTTGAGATCCATTAGCTCTTGTTCGATCTTCATTATTCGTTGGTATGCCGCTTCAAATTTTTGATCCATTTTGTGATCGATCTCCATTTTAACTACGCTCAATTTTCCATTGACATCCTCCCTTAAATCTTGTTGAAACTTTTCCAGTTGTTCCATTTGTGTTTTTCTTGCAGTTCTCGATGTGGGATTGGTCCTGGAATTATCATTTGTGTGTGGAAGACTATGAGCTATTATTTTGTATGGATGGTGGGCGGATGTTAGTGAGCGTTTCGCGGGACAGATGAGTTAGTTTTGGTTGTATTGTTTGGGAGAGGAGTGTATTGTAGTTTTTTGTGATGTGGTGGCTTGATTAAGGTACCACAACTCTATGATGGAACTAGAAATTTCCTTACCTATCCAAATAACAATAATAACCTCTAACAGTCTTAGATAGTTAATGTGAAAATGATATTTATTCTACTAAAAAATATATTATTTTATTAATCATGTAATAGACAAATGAGGAGGACTGTTGCTTTTGTCGTTTCTGTGACTAACATTCCTTTTCTTAAAACTTTCAATGTTGTGATGGAATTTGAATAACTGCAGTTAACCATGGTGCATATTTTTGGAATATGAGTTTTGAAAAGTCTGTTTTGATTCTCTGGTGAGCATGTGTCAGAATTATGGTATCATTATTGTAATGGTTGGCTGGTACTTAATCTATCATACCATATTAATAAATTAATTGTTTCAGATTCCTGAGCCATTTGTTAATAAATTTTCTTTCAGGGTTTTGTACTTATATTTTAATTAGGTTAGGTATGCAGGTTTCAGTTGAAATAAATAATAAAATTAATTAATTAATTAAGTTACAGATTCCTTAGCGACTAACCAATAAATTTATTTTAGAATTTTAATTTTAATTTAGTTTTAATTTCATTCAAAATACAGCAGAGCAGATACTGAGATAATTGTTGCGGACTGGAGAATGCTGATTGGCGATTGCAGACTAGTAGATTAGAATTGTGATTGTCTTGTGATTGTCTAATAATAGTAGTTTAGTACCTACTGTCATGGTGTCTGTAATCGGGTCGCTCATTCCTAACTAACATACCTTCCTATCCTTACCTATCGTTTTATGTAAACGACTGTAGGAATAGGCCCGGCGTTATCCGGGAATCTTGCCTAGCGCTTGGTCCTACAGTTCTATCAATCAATCAATCAATCAATAATTAAAGTTTATATTGTTTTTAATTGTGTTGGAATGGGATATTAAATTGTGTCGATAATGGGGGGAAGGAAATTTGTGAGTTGACGATGGTTTTCCATGATGTTTCCATTCTCTTTTCCATCTCTATTAAAGAGCGATTGTGTCAAAACTCAAAATGACAATATTGCATTTGGTAATGTAAATTTTTTTGACTAATCAGAAGATGATATACTCAAAAATACTTAGGTGGTATGCGTTTGTTTATTTTTTCTATACTGTATTCGCAATCGTATACTAGTAGAAGAATATTCACCAATACCGCTCACGGTTGATATTTTCTTACACCATACGTATGCGTAAAGTTTGGCTTGTAGTAAAGGAGGTTTTGATATACATCATTGCAGTTTGGATGTTAAAATCGCAAATACACACGCACTACAGTTAAAATTAAGATATCCTCGGAAAATGTTTGCATATACATTTTTGGTTAGATTTATAAAACATGTTTTTGTTTTTGTTTCGTTCTTCATCCAATTCACATTCTCATATGTATTAACATACACACTTGCAACGGTTCCATTCTTCAAATAAAATTCTAATATTTTACTAAGTTTTTCCCTTCCGTTTTGTTTTATATATGAGTATATACAAATTTGATATGTGTATCGAAGATGTGTGTCGAAGTTTCGATCTAACATATGTGGGTTATAAATTAGGTGTTAATCTGATTCATATTTAATTATATGGTTTTTAGATTATTATTAGCTGTTATATCCCTCGATTTAATTTTGTCAATAAAGTGAATTATAAGACATATGCTCTTGGTTCCTCTCCATCCGTTAAGCATTCAATGACTAGATTTTGTGGGCCCTGACTTCTATCATTGGTAGACATAGAAGATGTGTTGTCCCTCTCTAGTGTTTCAATTCCGTTTTTTAAGCTTACCATAACCCCTTGGCATTTATTAAATTGTGTCTATGGGCTAATATTGGAGAGTTTTTAATAGGGATATGGGACTTATACTTATATCTGCTGTAGTAGCTAATCTTTCCATTACCAAAGTATTGCATTCGCTGGATATCGACGACTTGAAGCTCGCTCGCTCACATTCCGAAGTCGCCGGTACTGGGCATCCGAAACCCTGCACCGTAGCATTATTCTTCACCTGATCAACAATGAGTGGTTTATTATTCGGGGTTCCTTCCCCTAGCCAAATTTGGTCCACGGATGTTATTTTATTTCCCATCTAGCATCGGGCAACTTGGTTAAAGAGTATTCTACTAGCAGCCATCTGGAGACGCGCCATGATGGGAGTTCGGCATCTGTAACGTTTGGCTTTTGGGTCGCTCCATCACCATAAGCGTATAGCACACTTTTTGTAGGGAATAGCCTTCAGTGGCAGGGAGGGCTCTTTTTACACCGATGGTGAGATATGCCAACGAACAATAGAGTGTTATGTTGTGCGCTTTTAAAAAAAAATCTAATTCATAAAAAAGTTAAAAAATTAAGTTGATGTGGCTGCTATCGCACACTTAGACCAAATTTGATCCGTTGTGATACCACTATATACGGCTATAGGTCCGAGTCTTTTCGTAGAGCCATCTGCGCATTGCATAGCTCCATGTCAGGCCTATAGTACTGACATGGAAGATGGGTCGGCCCAAGGATTCTAAACACGACAGAGGATCCAGATTATGTTTATTTTTCACCACCGATCGCACCGCCCAAACGATCGAAGGTGAAAAACCCATTTTGCATCCTGCCTCGAATCGGATTCGAACCCGGTACCTCCCGCTCCAACTGCCACAGCTTTAACCACTGCGCCACTTGGGCGGTCCACCTTTTTTCTTCTTCTCGATAAAAATTCTTTCTTTCGATCAAGTTTTTTTGTTGTTGTTGTTTTTGTTGTATTGTGTTTTCGTCATTGTTCCCGTAATACCATCCAAACAAGATTTTTTCTCTGATCACCTTTTTGCTTTTTCGGATTATTCAACTTTCCCGTTTAGTCATTTTCCCGCCGATCTGTTTTTGGTTTTTAATTATTTTGTACCAGAGTAGGACTACGATTATTTAAATTATCGATTATTGTACACATCTCCACAATAATTTTTAGGTTTAGACAGTTTTCTAAACTGATACTTACTGCCAACTTATTCTTCGTCACTTAGTATATTTATAACTTGAGTGCCATCCATTTTAAGAGCTGGTTATAAGGGCGGTCCAGGTGAGTTGTTCCATTTTTTTAATAAGCTGTCCTCACGATTCTCGAAGGGTGGATTCGTCGCGGAATTTAAGATTTTGCAATTTTTATTGTTAGTTAAAAAAGGATACAAGAGTCGGGCTGGATTATTATTTAATAGCCTTGCTGTGAGTATGCTAATCGCCCCCTGATTTCTGTAGCGTGTATCAAACTGAGATGAGGTTGGTTGAGACATAATGTTGTATCGACAGGTTCATTGGCATCAGTTTAGTTTTTGTTTAAGATGGCGTTTAGAGGCTACTCAACACTAAACGAGATGCAATGAACATTCCCATATATTTACATAATCTGGGTCACTCACTACTCACTCAGAAGTCTTGATAAACTTCTGACCAGATGAACTGCTGCAGGAAACCAAAAAATGTCGAATTGGAGCGCTAATATTAGCGGTTATAGGATGAGCGCTAATATAAGCGGTTATAGAAATCGAGATGAAAGTACTCTATAGCTTATATCGAATGTTGAACCGAAGTAAAGCACACCAAGAAAAAACATATATGTAGTAAATATAAAATCGAGACTGATTGCAGGTTCTCGACGAATTTATTTGATATTTATATTGTACAAAACGTTTGCTATTATTTATTTATCTAGTACGGAACTTCATAATAGTCGTTCGGTTGGTTGTACTGCTCATCATACCCATCCTCTTCACTACACCCTTCTCCGCCGTATTCGCTGCAAAATTCGCCTTGGTCTTGATATTGACAACCACGTGATCTATTACAATTGTACGTATGGCAACCTTGTGAACAACCCTGGGACCGTCTCGACATACAGCCAGAACAATCTGAGAATCACAAAATTTAGAATTATTGAATAATCGTACAATCGATTTGTGTATAATTTATATACATACCTAATGATTCACGATTCACATAGTGGCTCTGAGTACGTAGAGGTGGTACAAATAAGCGCGAATCGCGGTATTGCATTGGACGTTGACGTAAATAAATTTTTGGTGCGGTACAGAAGCTACCGCAACGATGATACCTCTTATGATGGCAATTCCAATTTTGATTGTTATCTGGGCGACAGATTCTCGGCGAAATAACTGAACAACATTTAGTTTGTCTTGGTTCTGCTGGACGTGGTTGGGGTTCTGCTGGTTGTGGTTGTACTTCATTTTTGATTTGTTCGGTTTCACTTATATACACAGGGGTGTTAACAACATTATAGTTGGTTACATTAACAGGTACATGTATTGTATTATTTGTATGTATAACATTGGTTAGAGTTAATGAGATATTGGTTTCGTCTGGCGCATTAGTGAAAGTTTCGATACGCTCGGTAATTTGTGGAGCAGCGGTTACATAAATTACGGTAGTATCTACTTCTTGACGTGGAACCGGCACTGGTGCGGTTGGTCTTGGTTTTATTGGTGGTGGTGTCGTTGTTATTGGTGGTATTACTAGTGGAGCTATTGGTGGATATACTGGAGTTGGTTGACATGGTGTTGGTTGAATTGATGGATAAATAGGCTGCGGTTGATAAATAGGTTGTTGTTGAGCACATCCTTGTGCTACCGATTGTTGACAAAGAGATGGTTGTTGGGTAAATGGACACACGTTTGGTTGTATAATTTGGGGTTGTGTTACAACTTGAACGCATTGTCCACTACTACCAGGTACAAAACCTGATGGGCATCCTTGAACACATTGTCCACTACTACCAGTTACAAAACCTGATGGGCATCCTTGAACACATTGTCCACTACTACCACTTATATAGCCTGATGGACATCCTTGAACACATTGTCCACTACTACCAGGTACAAAACCTGATGGGCATCCTTGAACACATTGTCCACTACTACCACGTATATATCCTGATGGGCATCCTTGATTAGCTATTTGAACACATACTCCATTATTGTTCGGTATTGTGCCAATTGGGCAACTAGTTATTACAGGTGAAATGTTCGATTCCAACTTGATACATCGTCCATTTTGTGCAACAAAACCAGCGCTGCACACTATTGCCTCATTACCTCTTATTACTTCTTGTAAGTCACGAATAGAATCATTTATGGGAACACAACACGGTGAAATCTGTGTACACAATTGCGAATTGGTCGTATAACCGGCAGGGCAATCTGAAGCATTTATCACTGATATGCCACAACTTAAAATTACACTAAACCACACTACCAGTACTTTCATTCTAACTTTTTAACAACTAAGAACACACGTTAATCACAGAACATGATATAATTTCTACTGTTAAGATTTTGAATATATTATTCGCATTTTATAATTTTGTACAATACACTAAACGATCACTGAAATAGTCTGAACTTGAACCTTTGCTAGTTAATAAACTGGACTCGAAAGAGATAAGATATAACATTGTAAAGTTTTGTCAAATCAAATACATTTTATTTCCGGATTAAAGTGTTTAATCTATCTTTCGCGCTTCCAAACATGTGTGTATATAGTGGAGTGATTCAATGATGACGTCAATAGTTTCAGTGAAAGCGAATTAAGACATTTATAAACCTCAAAAGCTCGAAGAAAAATTTGATAACGATAGCACTTACGTTAAATATTACAATTCGATATAGTATAAGTGCTCAGAATCGCAAATGCAGTCACTATTGGTTGATATTTTGTACCAAACAATTTACGGGCAAAAACAAGCAAACATTTATTATTGTGACCAAAGACTTATTGCCCGACTAAACCACCATTTTTCACTTATAACATGATTGTTTGTGATCAAACTTTTATTTACTTATAAATTCCTACCAATTTCATTATATAATCGTAGTCCATATTATACCGTTCTGTTTTAAAATTATGTCTAATGAGGACTCATTTACTAGCAACAAATTTGTTGCATACAAATAATTAAGTCGGTTACCCAATTTAAAAATCAAGAATACTACCAATCAATTTAGAACACATGTGTATTTGCTATTTTAGTACATTAATTAAATTTTCTATGGTTTAGTGACAAATTGTGTCTGTTTCCTAATTATTATCAATGGCGAGTTATTTAATAAATTCATGATATTTTTCGGCAACTGTTTGCTAACGCATAGTGTTTGATTAGCATAACTGGTTGCGGTTATTTTTAAGAACTACAAGTATTGGAATAGTTGCTGATTGGTTAGCTGATGGGATTTACATTATTTTCGTTTAGAGTTCGATTGTTTGTTTGAAGTCGGGTGTTGCGGTATATTTTTTTTGGCGCTGATTGTGATGTGTGCAGTAATCTACGAATTGGCGATCGTCGAGGTGCTGTGCATTATTTAACAGAGCGGTCATAAGGTAAGGTTTTTTTTATTTAAATTATAAAATTATTATAATATTATGTGAGACTTAAATTGAATAATATTTTGTATCGGCTGGAATTCTCAGCCGTCGGAGAAACTCGATGGCCTAAACGTGGAGACCGTGGATTCCAAGGCTTGCAGTTGGATTTCTCACTGGGCCAAAGGTAAAAAAAGGCTATGTTGAACTTTCAGGCAGTTGATAATCGAATGGTAAGCTCCGATGAAAATTCCTTGCGATGTTGGCAAATCCTGGCACAAATCGTCGATAATATGTGCATAGTCCGATGAAACTCCTTAATTCATGTAAATTCTGCGGTCTTGGCCACTCCTTTATGGCGGAGATCTTGTCTTGATCTGTATGAATGCCGCTTGTTATATTTTGTGTCCCAAATATTTGATTTCATCCCGGAACAATACACATTTTTTTCGGACTTAACTTCAATCCAGCTAATTGGATTCTTTCGAATACTTCCTCTAGATTTCGTAGAAGCTTGTTGAAGTCTTTTCCCATAACGATGATGGCGTTCAGATATACCAGGCATGTTTTCCAGTGGAGTTCCTTACGCGTTCCATTAGCCATTCGAAAGTCGCAGGGGCGTTACAAATTCTAAATGGCATGACATTGAATTCCCATAATCCATTGCCAACTCTGAACGCTGTCTTTTCTTTATCTTCGTCTTGCCAATAACGTGTTGAGCTTCCGATAATCCACGCAGAATCTCATGCTTCCATCTTTCTTTTCCACCAATACTACTGGTGAACTCCGTGGACTCGTTGACTGCTCAATTACTCCCGATGTTTGCATATCAGATATCATCTTATCCACTTCTGCTTGTTTACCCAATGGCAAACTTCTTGGCGCTTGTCGAATAGGTGTTGATGTTCCTTTTGCGATCTGGTGTTTAACAAAGTTTGTTCTACCATTATCTTCCGGTGCCCCACAGAAAATGGACATATATTTCTGGAGCAACTTCTTTACTGCTTGTTTTTCTTTAGATGTTAATTGTTCCGTCCATTTCTGTGTAAGTGCTCTGCTATTTTCCGTTGCCTTTGATCCATGGCTTTTACACACGGATTCGTCTCCTAGCATTTTATAATCTTCCTCACCTCGGCCGATGATAGTTCCCTTTTTGATCGTTTTTGTTACATCCGATAAATTAAGAGCCCTTATCGGAACTCTAAAGTCACAGTCCGGTTTCACCAAAGTGATGATAATTTCTTTGGTTTGTAGCTCCTCACTGTTGGCTTCCACAACTCACAACCCTTGTGTTTCAGTACCTCCATCCAATTTCCCCCAGACAACGGTTTCCGATTGGGTTGCTCCAACGCGCCATTCGTTTCTGGATGATAAGCAGTCGCAAACATTTTTTTACAAATTTTAGCAAATTACAAACTCTTAAAGTTCGAGCCTTTGTCGGTGAGTATAGTTTTTGGAGCAACAAATTTGCATATGAATTCCCGAACAAAAGCTTCTGCTATTGTTAGTTCCTTCTGGTTCGATATTGGAACGCTGACTGAAAATTTTGATAGGTCATCCTGGAGAGTTAAAATATATCGATTGCAATTATATGTTACGGATAAAGGGCCTACTATATCCAAAAATGTTTTCTCAAACGGTTCGGAAGACGTGGTAGTGATTTTCATTGGTAATTTTATATTCTTACCGAATTTATGAAACTGGTACTGTTTGCATGTTTTAATATATTATGTTGAAATTCTTCGGATCATATTCGGAAAATTATAATAAAGTTTCATTCTGCGATACGTTCTTGCAACTCTTTGATGACCGCCTAATGGAGTGATGTGAAATTCCGATAAATTTTTTTCAATGTCACTCTCCTCATGTACTAAATCAATTACGTTTGATGCGTGACCTGGTTGTGTCTGCATCTCTGCTTATGTATTATTTGATTGCAGTTTAGTTGCTGTGAAGTTAGAACTTGGCGAATTACGTTGAGATTGAGATGATTGATTATTTTGGGTATTTTGATTGTTTTGCAATTGAAAATTAGAATGTGCACGAGTGGTAAGGTTTATCTTGGCAATTGATAATTAAAGTCATTAAAACTAATGTAGCTAAGAGCAGTATTTAGCATTCAGATTACATTTCCAATCTCCATCTTACTAATTTAGATGTTGGGTCATTACTAGTGAATAGATAAGTGAATGGCTTATAGTCGGTTCTTACAAGAAAATGGTTGCCATTACAGATACGGTCTGACGGTCGCTTAAAAGCCAAAACGATGCTTAGTAATTCTCTTTCAGTTGTTGAATAACGTTGTTCAGTTGAGTTTAGTACTCTACTAATGTAGCAAATCGGCAAATCATTGAAATCCGTTTCTTGTGATAGTATACCGTATCGCATATTTGCTAGCATCTGTTGTGACAATGAATTCATGATTAAAATTTTAATGTTGTAAAATTGGTGGGGTGGTCAAAGCATTTTTTATATAGTTAAAACACTCATCACAAAACGCTGTCCATTTGAGAACTGAATTCTTTTTCAGCAAATTATTAAGAGGCACGATAATATCCGCGAATTTATTTATAAATCGACGATAGTAACCACTCAGACCGATAAAACTTTTTAATTCGTTTTGGTTCGTTGGTCTTGGGTAATTTATAATTGCCGAAATTTTATAAGGATCGGCCATGATACCTTTGTCCGATATAATATGGCCTAAATAGTTGATTTCACGACACAAAAAATTACATTTATTCGGATTTAATTTTAAATTGTAATTTCGTTAACATTTGAGCACATCCATTAGTTTAGAATTATGATCGTGTAGATCGTAGCCATATGTAACTACGTCATCCACATATGCAAACACCAGTTAAACCAGCAAGTACACCATTCATTAACTTTTGAAATGTAAGAGGAGCCTCTTTTAAACCAAATGGCATACGCGTAAATTGAAAGTGACCCAACTTTGTACTAAAAGTAGTTTTCTGTTTGTCATCTTTATGCAATAGAACTTGATGATAGCCACTTTCAAGGTCAAAAGTTGAAAAATACGTAGCTTTTCCCAACTGGTTGAAAATGTCTAGAATATTCGGAAAAGGATAAACCTCGTTTAAGATAGATTTGTTAAGGTCAAGTTCAACTTGACGATTAATTTCGGCTTTGCAGAGTATATACGGTTTGGTATAAACTGGTCTCGTCCCCGGATTCAGGGGGATTTCATGTGTTATTGAGGCCGTAGTACCTATAGTGAATCACCTGGTAAATGGAATATATCGTTGTCCTTTTCATCTTATTTTTAAT
The DNA here is from genome assembly GCA_963932295.1 of Tipula lateralis. Lineage (NCBI taxonomy): Eukaryota > Metazoa > Arthropoda > Insecta > Diptera > Tipulidae > Tipula > Tipula lateralis. The sequence continues at coordinate 110,037,487 of OZ010738.1, forward strand.
TCTCAAAACTGAATGAGCAATAAAAACATTCGTATCGATTTCATTCGCCTAACAAAAATAATCACCATCAGGTTGATTGAATTTTAATAACTAAACTGTTTCAGACCGTGGTGATATGGTGTTGATTAGACTTGGATCATTACAGAACCGAATTGAATAATTCATTGATCCGATTTGAAAAAATTCGTTTTCATAGTCTAGTTTACACAAATTAGTTAGCAAAAAATCTTTGCCGAGATGACCATCACTTCAAGGTTAAAATTGTCAGACATAACATGAAACTCATGTTGAAGTATCCCATTTGGAAATTGAATTGAGAGCTTGACAGTTCCCTTTGATTGGATTTCTGTGAATTAGTTAGTTATTTTGGATAGGGGTTGAAATTGAATGTACCACTTTGTTGAGGAATAAAAGTATGATTAGCGCGTAAGAGCGAACACCACTTGATGGTGTAAAACGACATGATTTTACTACCAATTTAATGGAATTCTGAAGACAGACTTGAAAACCACGAAGGGCAGTAGATTTGTTTAACTTTTGAAATAACTTCCTAGATTCTGCTCCTTCTCGATTTACACAAGCTTCAGTTAAGTCAGCCAATAATTTTTCTACGCGGTTTGCGAATTCTTTTACTGATTCATTTCGAATTTGCTCAACTGTTCTAATTGAATTTGTTCCAACGGTTTTTAATTTGTAAACTTTCTTACATAATTTAGTTTTCACCAACTCTAAAAAAAATGCTTCTTGTGTTTCTTTAATTTCTATTGATTTATATATGAAATCAACACAGCAAGTTATACTTGTAGGTTCGATTAAAAATAAAAAAAAAGAATATTAAAATTTTATAATCGTTTTATTCTGGACTCTTTGATTACATTAAATAAACTCTCCAAACTTATAACTGTGCGAGACATACATATATACGAAATGCATTTCAATGAAATGCATTTTTTGTTTACTGTGCGAAAATAAAATGTACTTATATTTGTTTTGACGAGTCAACATAAGTACATATATGTTGATCGTCTTATATTTCTATTTTTTTCTCAGCAATATTGCATTGATGATAGGAATTTGATGATAGTGTTTTGATGATTGGAATTTGATGATGCACATCCGTTGTTATTGTTGACTGTGGAGTACCATTACGTAACTGCTCCCCCCGAAGAATAATACTGTCCTCAGTATTTCTGTATGTTTCCTGTATTGGTGAGCCTTTTATGTCATTGTACCATGCACAAGGGGTACAGGATGGACAATATCTCCATATGATGAGGTATATAATGATCGCAACTATAATACATGTTGATATGGTCCAGTAGGTATGATGGTAAGTATTTGGAATTGTTGTACTTCGGAGATTGTTGATCTTTTCTATGTTGTTAATTGACCAATTGGTTAATTGAGGAAGGTCTATTGGTGTCGAAATATTTTTGATGATTATTTCGTGGAATGGTTGTAAATGTATTAATTCTTCATTAAAGGTTTGTATTTTGTTTTGGTATACTGTTTCATTAATTGTGATCGAGCAGTTGTTGAATTTTATAAGTTTTATATTAGTGAAATAACGGGTTTCCTGAATGCCGCAAGTTGTACTATATTCCGTATTGCCTCGTTTATTGATGATGAGGTATTGTGAGAATACTTGCATGATTGATTCTTCTATCGGTTCGTTGATCAAGTTACATGGTGCTTGAATATTTGAGATGATTTTAGCAATACAATCTGTTGTAGTTAGTTGAATATCGAATTCTCTGCAGTAGTATTCGTTGTTTATTTGATTACATGGCTTATTTGAATATTGAAATTTATGGTCGTTCATTGTGATATAATGATTTGGGATGGGAATAGAATATGTTTGGTTTATGGTGATTGGGATTATACAGGGTGTCCCCGATTGGGATGCTGATCCGTTACGGGCTGATTCCTTGGTTCATTTCATGAAAAAAATCGTATGGCAGGGGGGAGGGGGGGTCAATTTTTGATATTCTTTGAGATACAGCGTGTTTAAAAAATTTGGTTCGGAAAAAAAGTACAAGCGGATATTAAGCTGTAACTTACAAAATTTTTATCGGACAGCAACTAACAAAGTCTCATTTGACGGACAACTAAATAGGCTATATTTAAGTTCTGATTGGCTATCTCGCATCTGTATCCATTTAAGAGCTATGGCGTTTTAAAGTTAAAAAAAAAAAAAAAAAACGATATTTTTTTTCATAAATTTGAGTTTTTCTCAAAAAAATGCCCTAATAATTTTTTTTTTTTTACTTAATTTTTATCCGCTATGATCTCCTCTACAATCCCCCAATACATTATTTGTACCCATGTGTTATAGTTTTTTACTTATGAGACGAAGAATGAAAACACTACCCACAAATATTTTCTGTTAAAAGATAATGGTAGTGTAAAAATTGTAACAATTTTTTTTCGTTATGTTACGCTTTCGCCGAGTGGTTATTATAATAATTTATCCGGTTCGATCACTGGATTGTGAATATTAAACTCGCAAAGATTAAATTTCAATTAAATTTATTTCCCACAAATATTACACAAATATTTCACAAATAATTCACTAATATTTATTTTCACTATTATTTTACACAATATTTATCACTACTATTATTTTAACACTTCACTTTCACTTTTTATCACTTTCCGATATTGACACTTCGAAAACCAAAATTGAACTGTTTCGTAACTCAAATGTCTACACGTATTTATACGACGCAAAGGCTTGTAGAACATTCCATTATTTTGCTTCTCTACACTTCTCGAATTTTCGTTGCATCGTATTTGGTTCGCTCCGCCTATTTCATTATTTCTTTTTATTTTGTTCGTTTATGTAAACATTTGGTTACAGGGTAATCCCTACTGTTATAATTTTCTTATTAATTATCACAGGTGACATCTGTGATTCGTGAAACTACCCTCCGCCCAAACCTGTTCGTCCCGAACAGGATCTAGATCTCTTCCTCTATAGAACGCCAGTCGTTCCAGGTGTACAACCTTGGGTTTTCCTCGTACTCCTCTTTGGATCCTATAGATCACATCATTTATTCTTGTTATGACCTTGTATGGACCCTCCCATCCAGGTTGTAATTTCTGCGATAACCCTTTCTTACGTTGTGGGTTGTGAAGCCATACCAATTGACCCTCGTCAAATCCTTTATTGTTCGCTCGTACATCATACCGAGCCTTTGTTTTATCACTTGACAATTTGATTTTCTCTCTGACAAATCCGTGTATGTTGTTGATCTGCTCTTTCAAGTTGTCAACATATGCTTGTCCACATTTGGCTGATGATGGAACCGCTCCGAATTTGAGATCGCCTGGCAGTCTTAAATTGTTGCCAAAAAGTATTGTCGCTGGTGTTACTCCTGTTGTATTATGCACCGCCGATCGATAAGCCATTAAGAACAATGGAATACCTTGATCCCAATTCCGCTGGTTTTTATCCACTGTTTTGGCTATAAACTCCTCCAATGTGGCATTGAAACGCTCCACCATGCCATCAGACTGTGGGTGGAAAGGTGTTGTCCAAGTTTTATTAATTCCCAATAATTGGCACATCTCCTGGAAGGCAACCGATTCGAAATTTCGCCCTTGGTCGGAATGCAGTTCCATTGGTACCCCATAACGACTTATCCAATTGTATACCACTGCATTGGCGATTGTGGTTGTTTCCTGATTTGGAATCGGGTATACCTCTGGCCACTTACTGAAGTAGTCCATTACTACCAAAACATATTTGTTGCCACTATCGCTGGTTGGCAATGGTCCTGCAACATCTATGGCAATCCTCTCAAATGGTGCTCCCACATTATATAGTTGCATCGCTCCACGGCTCTTCTTTGCCGGTCCTTTCACTGCCATACATTGGTCACACTTTTGACACCAGTCAGCCACTGCCTGTCTACATCCTGCCCAGTAGAACCTTTCACGTACCTTGGCTAACGTTTTGTTGATTCCTAGGTGGCCTCCGCTTGTTCCTCCGTGGTATTCCTCCAATATTTCCGCCATCCTGATCCTCGGTACTACTACCAACGATTGCTTTGTCTTGCCATCGGAGCTCTCCCATGTTCGCTTTAAGCAGCCGTCTTCCATGGTTAAACTATCCCATTGGGCCCAATAAGCCTTGATAGTTGGGCATTTATCCGCAATATCACTCCATGTGGGACGATGTTATTCCTCCATGAATTTAATAATTACTGCCAAATCTGGATCCTCTCGTTGCTCTTTGGAGATAACATCCTTGGTCCATTCATTAGCTGGCAACACTTTCATTAGTCTGATATCGACGATGTTTTCCTTGTTTTCTACCCGTCCGCAATGTTTACAATCCACTCTACATGGTCGTCTTGACAATGCATCCGCATTTCCATGAGCGCTTCCTTTCCGATGTTGGATTTCGTAAACAAAACTCCCCAATCGCTCAATCCACCGTGCTACTTGTCCTTCGGGATTTTTAAACTGAAGTAGCCATGTCAAGGCGCCATGATCCGTTCTTAATAGAAATGATTGGCCATAGAGGTATTTCCGGAAATGTTCAACACATTTCACTATGGCCAACAATTCTCTTCTTGTTACACAGTAGTTCCGTTCTGGCTTCGATAAGATCTTGGAATAATATGCGATGACACGTTCCTGTCCATCGATTACCTGTGACAATAGTCCTCCCAAGCCATAATTGCTTGCATCCGTATCCAAAATAAAACGTTTATTCGGAACCGGATACGAAAGCAATGGTGCTGTACATAATCGCTGCTTCAGTTCAATGAACGCTTCCTCGTGTTCATCACTCCATTGGAACGGCTTGTTCTTCTGTGTCAGCTCGTGTAAACTCCTTGCAATGTTGGCAAATTCTGGCATAAATCGTCGATAATATGTGCATAGTCCGATGAAACTCCTTAGTTCATGTAAATTCTGCGGTCTTGGCCAATCCTTTACGGCGGAGATCTTGTCTTCATCTGTATGAATGCCGCTTGTTGTTATTTTGTGTCCCAAATATTTGACTTCATTCCGGAACAATACACATTTCTTCGGACTTAACTTCAATCCAGCTGATTGGATTCTTTCGAATACTTTCTCTAGATTTCGTAGATGCTCGTTGAAGTCCTTTCCCATAACGATGATATCGTCCAAATATACCAGGCATGTTTTCCAGTGGAGTCCTTTAAGTACGCGTTCCATTAGCCGTTCGAAAGTTGCAGGAGCGTTACAAAGTCCAAATGGCATGACATTGAATTGTCATAATCCATTGCCCACACTGAACGCAGTCTTTTCCTTATCTTCGTCTGCGACCTCCACTTGCCAATAGCCGCTCTGCAAATCCAATGTTGAAAACATCCGTGCTCCTGCTAATGTATCCAGTGTGTCGTCGATCCTTGGTAATGGGTAACTATTCTTTTGGTAACTGTGTTGAGCTTCAGATAATCAACGCAGAATCTCATACTTCCATCCTTCTTTTCCACCAATACTACTGGTGAACTCCATGGACTCGTTGACTGCTCAATTACTCCCGATGTTTGCATATCAGTTACCATCTTATCCACTTCTGCTTGTTTAGCCAATGGTAATCTTCTTGGCGCTTGTCGAATAGGTGTTGATGTTCCTGTGTCGATCCGGTGTTTAACCATATTTGTTCTGCCATTATCTTCCGGTGCACCACAGAAAATGGACATATATTTTTGAAGCAACTCCTTTGCTGCTTGTTTTTCTTTTGGAGTTAATTGTTCCGTCCATTTCTGTGTTAGTTCCTCCGTTATTTACCGTTGTCGTTGGTCCTTGGCCTTTACACACGGATTCGCCTCCTCACATTTTATAAGCGTGGATACTTCCTCACCTCGGCCGATGATAGTTCCCTTTTTGATTGTTTTTGTCACATCCGATAAATTAAGAGCCCTTATCGGAACTCTAAAGTCACAATCCGGTTTAACCAAAGCTTTTCCGATGATAATTTCTTTGGTTTGTAGCTCGTCACTGTTGGCTTCCACAACCCACAATCCTTGTGTTCCAGGACCTCCATCCAATTTTCCCCAAACAACCGTTTCCGAGTGTGGTGGTAGCTTCGTCCGATGATCCAATGTTATCCTCCTTACGATTGGCTCCTCCCCGTTGTTCAGTTCCAAAGGCAGTTCGACATTACCGTAGCCCAATGTTCCCCGTCCAAAATCCAATACGAATCCATTTCGTTTCATAAAGTCCATTCCCAGGATGACCTCATCCATAATATCCGCAACCAGAACTTCATGTCGAAAACCATTGTTCCCGATTCGTATGGTCACCTCCTTCTTTCCTTTGATAGCTGCACTGTCGCCTGTCGCCGTTTGTAACTTGAACCCTTCCATAGGCTCAACTCCATCCGTGATAAAATCCGGCCGCACAATCGTTCTCGTTGCTCCGGTGTCCAATGTTATCAAACTGGATCGTCCTTCTACTTCTCCTCGCACCATCAAGCTATCACCACCTTTTGCCAATCTGGAAATGGGGATGAAAGTTATGGAGCATTTGGTTGTGGGAGTCAGCTTTTGCTCCTCAAAGCTGACGCGTTCGTTTGACGCCTTCGTTGTTGTTTGGCCTTCCTCCTCGGCTGCTGCTTTTCTTTCCTCCGGTGGCCTTCGGTACATCGGCGATGGTGCTCTCGCCCGCCTACGCTTTATCTCCCAGCATTCCCTTGAGATGTGTCCTATTTTGTCACAAACCCAACATCTGATTTTACTAGTTCCATCCCAGAATCTCGTTGTCCGCCAGTTATCTGCTGGTTTGATATTATTTCCCTGTTTGTGACTGATTGCTGGTTGCACTTCCACACGACATACCTTAACTGCTGGTTTGATGATGTTGTTTGCAGTCTCGTTGGTTAGTGCACACGCGATGGTTTCCGCAAACGTTGCTTTTGGAGACAACACAACAGCACGTCTCGTATCCGGATCCCGTATTCCATCTGTAAAGGCGTCGATCTTAATACGCTCTGTGTATTCACCTGCCATGTTGTAGTGGGCGAGGTGCACTAGTCGCTCTATATCAGCCGCATACTCCTGGAGCGTCTCTCCAACCCGCTGACATCGTCCCTTCAACTCCATACGATGTAGCTCCCGTCGATGGTCACCACCATATTTCCGCTCCAGAGCCAACATGATTTTTCCGTAATCCTCTCGTTCGTATTCCGGCACGATTTGGAGTAGTTCCGCAGCACTTCCCTTTAAAGTCACAATTAATGCTGCCACTCGATCCCTTTCACACCAACCGTTCGTGGTAGCCGCCATTTCAAACTGGAGTTTGAAGATGTTGAATGGTGTGGTTCCGTCGAACGTTGGTGGCTTCAATTTAATCGAGCTGGTTGGTCGAGCAATTTGAGCGCTGCCGTTGGTTTTCAGATCTATTAGCTCCTTTTCAAGTTTCTGGAATCGTTGATCGGTCACCTCGATTTGTTGATCCATCTTTCGAGAGTTTCTGGATTCATACTCTTCCAATTTATTTTCCATATCAATTTTGACCGTATCAACTTTTGCGTTAAATGTCATGGACATATCTCGAAATTTCTCGTTGACAGTTTCCTCTTGTTGTTTTAGTCTTTCCAGAACGAGTTCTCGATCTTGCCGTTGTTCAGCTCTCATGCTTTCCTGTTCAGCCAACAATCTTTCCTGATCGACTCGCATCTGCGCCTCCAATCTTTCTTGGCCGCTTGTTATTTTTCCTTCGAGGCCGCCGATCATTTGCTGCATTGCGGCCATTAGTTGCCCCATATCGAAACCTCCAGATGTTGTTGGAGTGGTTTCCCGTATGGTGACATTCTCGACTTCCACTTTGCTCGTTGATTCTGTTGTCACTTCAACTGCTTGCACCTCGGTTGAATCCGGTGCCCCAAAATTAAATTCATGTTGATCTGGGTCAACATTTTCATCCAACAAAGCTGTACGGAGTCTCAACTGCAACTCATTTCGGTTGCCCGCAGTTGGTAGATTCCGTAGACCCAACTCCTTCTTCAAATCTGCCACTTTTAAGTCCTTTAATTTCATTTTGGATATTCACAATCCCACCGCTGTCACCAATTGTTACGATTTCGTCGAGTGGTTATTCTAATTATTTTATCCGGTTCGATCACTGGATTGTGAATATTAAACTCGCAAAGATTAAATTTCAATTAAATTTATTTCCCACAAAAATTACACAAATATTTCACAAATAATTCACTAATATTTATTTTCACTATTATTTTACACAATATTTATCACTACTATTATTTTAACACTTCACTTTTTATCACTTTCCGATATTAACACTTCGAAATTCAAAATTGAACTGATTCGTAACTCAAATGTCTACACGTATTTATACGACACAAATACTTGTAGAACATTCCATTATTTTTCTTTCTACACTTCGCGAATGTTCTTCCGTCGTATTTTGTTCGCTCCGCCTATTTCATTATTTGTTTTTATTCTGTTCGTATGTGTAAACATTTGGTTACAGGGTTATCCCTACTGCTATAATTTTCTTTTTTATTATCACAGGTGACATCTGTGATTCGTGACACTACCCTCCGCCCAAACCCGAACAGGATCTAGTCCTCTTCCTCTATAGAACGCCAGTCTATCCAGGTGTACAACCTTTGGTTTTCCTCGTACTCCTCTTTGGATCCTATAGATCACATCATTTATTCTTGTTATGATCTTGTACGGTCCTTCCCATCCAGGTTGTAATTTCTGCGATAACCTTTTCTTACGTTGTGGGTTGTGAAGCCATACCAATTGACCCTCGTCAAATCCTTTATTGTTTGCTCGTACATCATACCGAGCCTTTGTTTTATCACTTGACAATTTGATTTTCTCTCTGACAAATCCGTGTATGTTGTTGATCTCCTCTTTCAAGTGGTCAACATATGCTTGCCCACATTTGGCTGATGATGGAACCGCTCCGAATTTGAGATCGCCTGGCAGTCTTAAATTGTTGCCGAAAAGTATTGTCGCTGGTGTTACTCCTGTTGTGTTATGCACCGCAGATCGATAGGCCATTAAGAACAATGGAATGCCATGATCCCAATTCCGCTGGTTTGTATCCACTGTTTTGGCTATAAACTCCTCCAATGTGGCATTGAAACGCTCCACCATGCCATCAGACTGTGGGTGGAAAGGTGTTGTCCGCGTTTTATTAATTCCCAGTAACTGGCACATCTCCTGGAAGACAACCGATTCAAAATTGCGCCCTTGGTTGGAATGCAGTTCCATTGGTACCCCATAACGGCTTATCCAATTGTATACCACTGCATTGGCGATTGTGATTGTTTCCTGATTTGGAATCGGGTATACCTCTGGCCACTCACTGAAGTAGTCCATTATAACCAAAACATATTTGTTGCCACTATCGCTGGTTGGAAATGGTCCTGCAACATCTATGGCAATCCTCTCAAATGGTGCTCCCACATTATATTGTTGCATCGCTCCACAGCTCTTCTTTGCCAGTCCTTTCACGGCCATACATTGGTCACACTTTTGACACCATTCAGCCACTGCCTGTCTACATCCTGCCCAGTAGAATCTTTCACGTACCTTGGCTAACGTTTTGTTGATTCCTAGGTGACCTCCGCTTGTTCCTCCATGGTATTCCTCCAATATTTCCGCCATCCTGATCTTCAGTACCACCACTAGCGATTGCTTTGTTTTGCCATCGGAGCTTTCCCATGTTCGTTTTAAGCATCTTCCATGGCTAAACTATCCCATTGGGCCCAGTAAGCCTTGATAGCTGGGCCTTTATCTGCAATATCGCTCCATGTGGGACGATGTTTTTCCTCCATGAATTTGATAATCACTGCCAAATCTGGATCTTCCCGTTGCTCTTTGGAGATAACATCGTTGGTCCATTCATCAGCTGGCAACACTTTCATTAGTCTGATATCGACGATGTTTTCCTTGTTTTCCACCCGTCCGCAATGTTTACAATCCACTCTACATGGTCGTCTTGACAGTGCATCCGCATTTCCATGAGCGCTTCCTTTCCGATGTTAGATTTCGTAAACAAAACTCCCCAATCGCTCAATCCACCGTGCTACTTGTCCTTCGGGATTTTCAAACTGAAGTAACCATGTCAAGGCGCCATGATCCGTTCTTAATAGAAATGATTGGCCATAGAGGTATTTCCGGAAATGTTCAACACATTTCACTATGGCCAACAATTCTCTTCTTGTTACACAGTAGTTCCGTTCTGGCTTCGATAAGATCTTGGAATAATATGCGATGACACGTTCCTGTCCATCGATTACCTGTGACAATAGTCCTCCCAAGCCATAATTGCTTGCATCCGTATCCAAAATAAAACGTTTATTCGGAACCGGATACGAAAGCAATGGTGCTGTACATAATCGCTGCTTCAGTTCAATGAACGCTTCCTCGTGTTCATCACTCCATTGGAACGGCTTGTTCTTCTGTGTCAGCTCGTGTAAACTCCTTGCAATGTTGGCAAATTCTGGCATAAATCGTCGATAATATGTGCATAGTCCGATGAAACTCCTTAGTTCATGTAAATTCTGCGGTCTTGGCCAATCCTTTACGGCGGAGATCTTGTCTTCATCTGTATGAATGCCGCTTGTTGTTATTTTGTGTCCCAAATATTTGACTTCATCCCGGAACAATACTCATTTCTTCGGACTCAACTTCAATCCTGCTGATTGGATTCTTTCGAATACTTCCTCCAGGTTTTGTAGATGTTCATTGAAGTCCTTGCCCATAACAATGATGTCGTCCAAATATACCAGGCAGGTTTTCCAGTGGAGTCCTTTACGTTCCATTAGCCGTTCGAAGGTCGCAGGGGCGTTACAAAGTCCAAATGGCATGACATTGAATTACCATTTTCCATTGCCCACATTGAACGCTGTCTTTTCCTTATCTTCGTCTGCGACCTCCACTTGCCAATAGCCGCTCTGCAAATCCAATGTTGAAAACATCCGTGCTCCTGCCAATGTATCCAGTGTGTCGTTGATCGGTCATGGGTAACTATTCTTTTGGTAACTGTGTTGAGCTTCTGATAATCAACGCAGAATCTCATGCTTCCATCCTTCTTTTCCTTTGATAGCCGCACTGTCGCCTGTAGCCGTTTATAACTTGAACCCTTCTATAGGTCGAACTCCATTCGTGATAAAATACGGCCGCACAATCGTTCTCGTTGCTCCAGTGTCTAACGTTATTAAACTGGATCGTCCCTTGGTTGTGGGAGTCAGCTTTTGCTCCTCAAAGCTGACTCTTACTCGTTTAACGCCTTCGTTGTTGTTTGGCCTTCTTCCTCGGCTGGTATTTTTTGTTCCTCCGATGGCCTTCGGTACATCGGCGATGGTGTTCTCGCCCGTTTGCGTCTTATCTCCCAGCATTCTCTTGAGATGTGTCCTATTTTGTCACAAACCCAACATCTGATTTTACTAGTTCCATCCCGGAATCTCGTTGTCCGCCAGTTATCTGCTGGTTTGATATTATTTCTCTGTTTGTGACTGATTGCTGGTTCCACTTCCACACGACGTACCTTGACTGCTGATTTGATGATGTTGTTTGCAGTCTCATTGGTTAGTGCACACGCGATGGTTTCCGCAAACGTTGCTTTTGGAGACAATACGACTGCACGTCTCGTATCCGGATCCCGTATACCATCTGTGAAAGCGTCGATCTTGATCCGCTCCGTGTATTCTCCTGCCATGTTGTAGTGGGTGAAGTGCACTAACCGCTCTATATCAGCCGCATACTCCTGGAGCGTCTCTCCAACCCGCTGACATCGTCCCTTCAACTCCATACGATGTAGCTCCCGTCGATGGTCACCTCCGTATTTGCGCTCCAGAGCTAACATGGTTTTGCCGTAATCCTCTCGTTCGTATTCCGGCACAATTTGCAGTAGTTCCGCAGCACTGCCTTTTAACGCCACAATTAACGCTGCCACTCGATCCTCCTCATACCAACCGTTTCTTGTGGCCGCCATTTCAAACTGGAGTTTGAAGATGTTGAATGATGTGGTTCCGTCGAACGTTGGTGGCTTCAACTTTATTGAGCTGGTTGGTCGAGTAACTTGAGCGCTGCCGTTAGTTTTGAGATTCATTAGCTCTTGTTCGATCTTCATTATTCGTTGGTCTGCCGCTTCAAATTTTTGATCCATTTTGTGATCGATCTCCATTTTAACTACGCTCAATTTTCCATTGACATCCTCCCTTAAATCTTGTTGAAACTTTTCCAGTTGTTCCATTTGTGTTTTTCTTGCAGTTCTCGATGTGGGATTGGTCCTGGAATTATCATTTGTGTGTGGAAGACTATGAGCTATTATTGTGTATGGATGGTGGGCGGATGTTAGTGAGCGTTTCGCGGGACAGATGAGTTAGTTTTGGTTGTATTGTTTGGGAGAGGAGTGTATTGTAGTTTTTTGTGATGTGGTGGCTTGATTAAGGTACCACAACTCTATGATGGAACTAGAAATTTCCTTACCTATCCAAATAACAATAATACCCTCTAACAGTCTTAGATAGTTAATGTGAAAATGATATTTATTCTACTAAAAAATATATTATTTTATTAATCATGTAATAGACAAATGAGGAGGACTGTTGCTTTTGTCGTTTCTGTGACTAACATTCCTTTCCTTAAAACTTTCAATGTTGTGATGGAATTTGAATAACTGGTGCATATTTTTGGAATATGAGTTTTGAAAAGTCTGTTTTGATTCTCTGGTGAGCATGTGTCAGAATTATGGTATCATTATTGTAATGGTTGGCTGGTACTTAATCTATCATACCATATTAATAAATTAATTGTTTCAGATTCCTGAGCCATTTGTTAATAAATTTTCTTTCAGGGTTTTGTACTTATATTTTAATTAGGTTAGGTATGCAGGTCTCAGTTGAAATAAATAATAAAATTAATTAATTAATTAAGTTACAGATTCTTTAGTGACTAACCAATAAATTTATTTTAGAATTTTAATTTTAATTTAGTTTTAATTTCATTCAAAATACAGCAGAGCAGATACTGAGATAATTGTTGCGGACTGGAGAATGCTGATTGGCGATTGCAGACTAGTAGATTAGAATTGTGATTGTCTAATAATAGTAGTTTAGTACCTACTGTCATGGTGTCTGTAATCGGGTCGCTCATTCCTAACTAACATACCTTCCTATCCTTACCTATCGTTTTATGTAAACGGCTGTAGGAATAGGCCCGGCGTTATCCGGGAATCTTGCCTAGCGCTTGATCCTACAGTTCTATCAATCAATAATTAAAGTTTATATTGTTTTTAATTGTGTTGGAATGGGATATTAAATTGTGTCGATAATGGGGGGAAGGAAATTTGTGAGTTGACGATGGTTTTCCATGATGGTTTCCTTTTAATTTGTTTTGCAAGCACATGATACAGTTTATCTGTAATGGCGATAAAGATTGTTCCTATATACCCTCCCCGCTCTGATAACTCGGAAAGCAGAAAAGAAAAGCAAGCATGTGCGAACAATGACAATCGTGTCGTTACATGTTTCCATTCTCTTTTCCATCTCTATTAAAGAGCGATTGTGTCAAAACTCAAAATGACAATATTGCATTTGGTAATGTAAATTTTTTTGACTAATCAGAAGATGATATACTCAAAAATACTTAGGTGGTATGCGTTTGTTTATTTTTTCTATACTGTATTCGCAATCGTATACTAGTAGAAGAATATTCACCAATACCGCTCACGGTTGATATTTTCTTACACCATACGTATGCGTAAAGTTTGGCTTGTAGTAAAGGAGGTTTTGATATACATCATTGCAGTTTGGATGTTAAAATCGCAAATACACACGCACTACAGTTAAAATTAAGATATCCTCGGAAAATGTTTGCATATACATTTTTGTTTAGATTTATAAAACATGTTTTTGTTTTTGTTTCGTTCTTCATCCAATTCACATTCTCATATGTATTAACATACACACTTGCAACGGTTCCATTCTTCAAATAAAATTCTAATATTTTACTAAGTTTTTCCCTTCCGTTTTGTTTTATATATGAGTATATACAAATTTGATATGTGTATCGAAGATGTGTGTCGAAGTTTCGATCTAACATATGTGGGTTATAAATTAGGTGTTAATCTGATTCATATTTAATTATATGGTTTTTAGATTATTATTAGCTGTTATATCCCTCGATTTAATTTTGTCAATAAAGTGAATTATAAGACATATGCTCTTGGTTCCTCTCCATCCGTTAAGCATTCAATGACTAGATTTTGTGGGCCCTGACTTCTATCATTGGTAGACATAGAAGATGTGTTGTCCCTCTCTAGTGTTTCAATTCCGTTTTTTAAGCTTACCATAACCCCTTGGCATTTATTAAATTGTGTCTATGGGCTAATATTGGAGAGTTTTTAATAGGGATATGGGACTTATACTTATATCTGCTGTAGTAGCTAATCTTTCCATTACCAAAGTATTGCGGTCGCTGGATATCGACGACTTGAAGCTCGCTCGCTCACATTCCGAAGTCGCCGGTACTGGGCATTCGAAACCCTGCACCGTAGCGTTATTCTTCACCTGATCAACAATGAGTGGTTTATTATTCGGGGTTCCTTCCCCTAGCCAAATTTGGTCCACGGATGTTATTTTATTTCCCATCTAGCATCGGGCAACTTGGTTAAAGAGTATTCTACTAGCAGCCATCTGGAGACGCGCCATGATGGGAGTTCGGCATCTGTAACGTTTGGCTTTTGGGTCGCTCCATCACCATAAGCGTATAGCACACTTTTTGTAGGGAATAGCCTTCAGTGGCAGGGAGGGCTCTTTTTACACCGATGGTGAGATATGCCAACGAACAATAGAGTGTTATGTTGTGCGCTTTTAAAAAAAAATCTAATTCATGCTTGAGTCATAAAAATACCATCCTACAGTCGTCCCTAAATATTATCGCTACCTATTTAGACTTCATTTCTACATAATATTAACGTCAGAAAAAGTTCTATCTGGATAGTCTATAATATAACAGACTGTAGCGCAAACAAACACCATGCAAATACAACAATAATAAAACAAGGTAAAAAAAGTATATCCGAGGTGTAAATTTCGTCAGTTTTACAATAATACTTTTTTGTTTAAATAAATTTAACTAAGCCAATAAATCAATAAAAAAAATTAAACAATAAAAGAATAAACAATTTTTACGTCACCAAATTCTTTATCGTTGATGCTTGGAAAGCTGTATTCTCCGATGATATTGAATCAGCAACCAATAAAAAAAAATCTCCAAACCCCTCGTTATTTCTGTATGTTCCCTAACAGCTGGCAGACCATTCGTTGTCCAGAAACTAATAAAGCTCTAGCTTATGAAGTCATTTCAATCTGGATACCCCACTCTTAATCGTTCTTTATAGATGATCGCTTATCGTGGATGATTTGAAAAGCGGTATTCCCAGATGATGTTAAATCAGCAAACCATAAAAAATCTCCGAACACGTTGTAATTTCTTTTGATATCCAAACAGCTCGCAGCACTTTCGTAGTGCTCTCCGGCATTCACACGTTTACACAAAAAAGTGTTTATTATAAGTGTTCTTTTGCTTTTTCTTATGCAAAACTATTACTTTATAGTAACTAAATAATGTTATGAGGATACAACTCACATTGATTTAATCTTTTTAATCTTTTATTTAACTTGTTATTTTATTAAATTATTATAATATTTAATACATTTATACAGATTAAGTTACAACTTTTTCATTTTTACTTAACTTCAAAATTTAAGTAATTTTATTTTTATAACATTAATATTTACAATTTTACATTCATATCTTTTCAATTCGACTGTCTAAACCACTATCCTCGACTGACCACCTTTTTTCTTATTCTCGATCAAAATTCTTTCTTTCGATCAAGTTTTTTGTTGTTGTTGTTGTATCGTGTTTTCGTCATTGTTCCCGTAATACCATCAAAACAAGATTTTTTCTCTGATCACCTTTTGGCTTTTTCGGATTATTCAACTTTCCCGTTTAGTCATTTTCCCGCCGATCTGTTTTTGGTTTTTAATTATTTTGTACCAGAGTAGGACTACGATTATTTAAATTGTTACACATCTCCACAATAATTTTTAGGTTTAGACAGTTTTCTAAACTGATACTTACTGCCAACTTATTCTTCGTCACTTAGTATATTTATAACTTGAGTGCCATCCATTTTAAGAGCTGGTTATAAGGGCGGTCCAGGTGAGTTGTTCCATTTTTTTAATAAGCTGTTCTCACGATTCTCGAAGGGTGGATTCGTCGCGGAATTTAAGATTTTGCAATTTTTATTGTATGGTTAAAAAAGGATACAAGAGTCGGGCTGGATTATTATTTAATAGCCTTGCTGTGAGTATGCTAATCGCCCCCTGATTTCTGTAGCGTGTATCAAACTGAGATGAGGTTGGTTGAGACATAATGTTGTATCGACAGGTTCATTGGCATCAGTTTAGTTTTTGTTTAAGATGGCGTTTAGAGGCTACTCAACACTAAACGAGATGCAATGAACATTCCCATATATTTACATAATCTGGGTCACTCACTACTCACTCAGAAGTCTTGATAATGAACTGCTGCAGGAAACCAAAAAATGTCGAATTGGAGCGCTAATATTAGCGGTTATAGGATGAGCGCTAATATAAGCGGTTATAGAAATCGAGATGAAAGTACTCTATAGCTTATATCGAATGTTGAACCGAAGTAAAGCACACCAAGAAAAAACATATATGTAGTAAATATAAAATCGAGACTGATTGCAGGTTCTCGACGAATTTATTTGATATTTATGTACAAAACGTTTGCTATTATTTATTTATCTAGTACGGAACTTCATAATAGTCGTTCGGTTGGTTGTACTGCTCATCATACCCATCCTCTTCACTACACCCTTCTCCGCCGTATTCGCTGCAAAATTCGCCTTGGTCTTGATATTGACAACCACGTGATCTATTACAATTGTACGTATGGCAACCTTGTGAACAACCCTGGGACCGTCTCGACATACAGCCAGAACAATCTGAGAATCACAAAATTTAGAATTATTGAATAATCGTACAATCGATTTGTGTATAATTTATATACATACCTAATCGCGAATCGCGGTATTGCATTGTGCGTTGACGTAAATAAATTTTTGGTGCGGTACAGAAGCTACCGCAACGATGATACCTCTTATGATAGCAATTCCAATTTTGATTGTTATCTGGGCGACAGATTCTCGGCGAAATAACTGAACAACATTTATTTTGTCTTGGTTCTGCTGGACGTGGTTGGGGTTCTGCTGGTTGTGGTTGTACTTCATTGTTGATTTGTTCTCTTTCACTTATATACACAGGGGTGTTAACAACATTATAGTTGGTTACATTAACAGGTACATGTATTGTATTATTTGTATGTATAACATTGGTTAGAGTTAATGAGATATTGGTTTCGTCTGGCGGATTAGTGAAAGTTTCGATACGCTCGGTAATTCGTGGAGCAGCGGTTACATAAATTACGGTAGTATCTACTTCTTGACGTGGAACCGGCACTGGTGCGGTTGGTCTTGGTTTTATTGGTGGTGGTGTCGTTGTTATTGGTGGTATTACTAGTGGAGCTATTGGTGGATATACTGGAGTTGGTTGACATGGTGTTGGTTGAATTGATGGATAAATAGGCTGCGGTTGATAAATAGGTTGTTGTTGAGCACATCCTTGTGCTACCGATTGTTGACAAAGAGATGGTTGTTGGGTAAATGGACACACGTTTGGTTGTATAATTTGGGGTTGTGTTACAACTTGAACACATTGTCCACTACTACCAGTTACAAAACCTGATGGGCATCCTTGAACACATTGTCCACTACTACCACTTATATAGCCTGATGGACATCCTTGAACACATTGTCCACTACTACCAGGTACAAAACCTGATGGACATCCTTGAACACATTGTCCACTACTACCACGTATATATCCTGATGGGCATCCTTGATTAGCTATTTGAACACATACTCCATTATTGTTCGGTATTGTGCCAATTGGGCAATTAGTTATTACAGGTGAAATGTTCGATTCCAACTTGATACATCGTCCATTTTGTGCAACAAAACCAGCGCTGCACACTATTGCCTCATTACCTCTTATTACTTCTTGTAAGTCACGAATAGAATCATTTATGGGAACACAACACGGTGAAATCTGTGTACACAATTGCGAATTGGTCGTATAACCGGCAGGGCAATCTGAAGCATTTATCACTGATATGCCACAACTTAAAATTACACTAAACCACACTACCAGTACTTTCATTCTAATTGTTTAACAACTAAGAACACTCGTTAATCACAGAACATGATATAATTTCTACTGTTAAGATTTTGAATATATTATTCGCATTTTATAATTTTGTAGAATTCACTAAACGATCACTAAAATAGTATGAACTTGAACCTTTGCTAGTTAATAAACTGGACTCGAAAGAGATAAGATATAACATTGTAAAGTTTTGTCAAATCAAATACATTTTATTTCCGGATTAAAGTGTTTAATCTATCTTTCGCGCTTCCAAACATGTGTGTATATAGTGGAGTGATTCAATGATGACGTCAATAGTTTCAGTGAAAGCGAATTAAGACATTTATAAACCTCAAAAGCTCGAAGAAAAATTAGATAACGATAGCACTTACGTTAAATATTACAATTACACTGGGCAGCCTATCCGATATAGTATAGGTGCTCAGAATCGCAAATGCAGTCACTATTGGTTGATATTTTGTACCAAACAATTTACGGGAAAAAACAAGCAAACATTTATTATTGTGACCAAAGACTTATTGCCCGACTAAACCACCATTTTTCACTTATAACATGATTGTTTGTGATCAAACTTTTATTTACTTATAAATTCCTACCAATTTCATTATATAATCGTAGTCCATATTATACCGTTCTGTTTTAAAATTATGTCTAATGAGGACTCATTTACTAGCAACAAATTTGTTGCATACAAATAATTAAGTCGGTTACCCAATTTAAAAATCAAGAATACTACCAATCAATTTAGAACACATGTGTATTTGCTATTTTAGTACATTAATTAAATTTTCTATGGTTTAGTGACAAATTGTGTCTGTTTTCTAATTATTATCAATGGCGAGTTATTTAATAAATTCATGATATTTTTCGGCAACTGTTTGCTAACGCATAGTGTTTGATTAGCATAACTGGTTGCGGTTATTTTTAAGAACTACAAGTATTGGAATAGTTGCTGATTGGTTAGCTGATGGGATTTACATTATTTTCGTTTAGAGTTCGATTGTTTGTTTGAAGTCGGGTGTTGCGGTATATTTTTTTTGGCGCTGATTGTGATGTGTGCAGTAATCTACGAATTGGCGATCGTCGAGGTGCTGTGCATTATTTAACAGAGCGGTCATAAGGTAAGGTTTTTTTTATTTAAATTATAAAATTATTATAATATTATGTGAGACTTAAATTGAATAATATTTTGTATCGGCTGGAATTCTCAGCCGTCGGAGAAACTCGATGGCCTAAACGTGGAGACCGTGGATTCCAAGGCTTGCAGTTGGATTTCTCACTGGGCCAAAGGTAAAAAAAGGCTATGTTGAACTTTCAGGCAGTTGATAATCGAATGGTAAGCTCCGATGAAAATTCCTTGCGATGTTGGCAAATCCTGGCACAAATCGTCGATAATATGTGCATAGTCCGATGAAACTCCTTAATTCATGTAAATTCTGCGGTCTTGGCCACTCCTTTATGGCGGAGATCTTGTCTTGATCTGTATGAATGCCGCTTGTTATATTTTGTGTCCCAAATATTTGATTTCATCCCGGAACAATACACATTTTTTTCGGACTTAACTTCAATCCAGCTAATTGGATTCTTTCGAATACTTCCTCTAGATTTCGTAGAAGCTTGTTGAAGTCTTTTCCCATAACGATGATGGCGTTCAGATATACCAGGCATGTTTTCCAGTGGAGTTCCTTACGCGTTCCATTAGCCATTCGAAAGTCGCAGGGGCGTTACAAATTCTAAATGGCATGACATTGAATTCCCATAATCCATTGCCAACTCTGAACGCTGTCTTTTCTTTATCTTCGTCTTGCCAATAACGTGTTGAGCTTCCGATAATCCACGCAGAATCTCATGCTTCCATCTTTCTTTTCCACCAATACTACTGGTGAACTCCGTGGACTCGTTGACTGCTCAATTACTCCCGATGTTTGCATATCAGATATCATCTTATCCACTTCTGCTTGTTTACCCAATGGCAAACTTCTTGGCGCTTGTCGAATAGGTGTTGATGTTCCTTTTGCGATCTGGTGTTTAACAAAGTTTGTTCTACCATTATCTTCCGGTGCCCCACAGAAAATGGACATATATTTCTGGAGCAACTTCTTTACTGTTTTTCTTTAGATGTTAATTGTTCCGTCCATTTCTGTGTAAGTGCTCTGCTATTTTCCGTTGCCTTTGATCCATGGCTTTTACACACGGATTCGTCTCCTAGCATTTTATAATCTTCCTCACCTCGGCCGATGATAGTTCCCTTTTTGATCGTTTTTGTTACATCCGATAAATTAAGAGCCCTTATCGGAACTCTAAAGTCACAGTCCGGTTTCACCAAAGTGATGATAATTTCTTTGGTTTGTAGCTCCTCACTGTTGGCTTCCACAACTCACAACCCTTGTGTTTCAGTACCTCCATCCAATTTCCCCCAGACAACGGTTTCCGATTGGGTTGCTCCAACGCGCCATTCGTTTCTGGATGATAAGCAGTCGCAAACATTTTTTTACAAATTTTAGCAAATTACAAACTCTTAAAGTTCGAGCCTTTGTCGGTGAGTATAGTTTTTGGAGCAACAAATTTGCATATGAATTCCCGAACAAAAGCTTCTGCTATTGTTAGTTCCTTCTGGTTCGATATTGGAACGCTGACTGAAAATTTTGATAGGTCATCCTGGAGAGTTAAAATATATCGATTGCAATTATATGTTACGGATAAAGGGCCTACTATATCCAAAAATGTTTTCTCAAACGGTTCGGAAGACGTGGTAGTGATTTTCATTGGTAATTTTATATTCTTACCGAATTTATGAAACTGGTACTGTTTGCATGTTTTAATATATTATGTTGAAATTCTTCGGATCATATTCGGATCACGTTCTTGCAACTCTTTGATGACCGCCTAATGGAGTGATGTGAAATTCCGATAAATTTTTTTCAATGTCACTCTCCTCGTGTACTAAATCAATTACGTTTGATGCGTGACCTGGTTGTGTCTGCATCTCTGCTTATGTATTATTTGATTGCAGTTTAGTTGCTGTGAAGTTAGAACTTGGCGAATTACGTTGAGATTGAGATGATTGATTATTTTGGGTATTTTGATTGTTTTGCAATTGAAAATTAGAATGTGCACGAGTGGTAAGGTTTATCTTGGCAATTGATAATTAAAAGTCATTAAAACTAATGTAGCTAAGAGCAGTATTTAGCATTCAGATTACATTTCCAATCTCCATCTTACTAATTTAGATGTTGGGTCATTACTAGTGAATAGATAAGTGAATGACTTATAGTCGGTTCTTACTAGAAAATGGTTGCCATTACAGATACGGTCTGACGGTCGCTTAAAAGCCAAAACGATGCTTAGTAATTCTCTTTCAGTTGTTGAATAACGTTCTTCAGTTGCGTTTAGTACTCTACTAATATAGCAAATCGGCAAATCATTGAAATCCGTTTCTTGTGATAGTATACCGTATCGCATATTTGCTAGCATCTGTTGTGACAATGAATTCATGATTAAAATTTTAATGTTGTAAAATTGGTGGGGTGGTCAAAGCATTTTTTATATAGTTAAAACACTCATCACAAAACGCTGTCCATTTGAGAACTGAATTCTTTTTCAGCAAATTATTAAGAGGCACGATAATATCCGCGAATTTATTTATAAATCGACGATAGTAACCACTCAGACCGATAAAACTTTTTAATTCGTTTTGGTTCGATGGTCTTGGGTAATTTATAATTGCCGAATATTTTATAAGGATCCGCCATGATACCTTTGTCCGATATAATATGGCCTAAATAGTTGATTTCACGACACAAAAAATTACATTTATTCGGATTTAATTTTAAATTGTAATTTCGTAAACATTTGAGGACATCCATTAGTTTAGAATTATGATCGTGTAGATCGTAGCCATATGTAACTACGTCATCCACATATGCAAACACCAGTTAAACCAGCAAGTACACCATTCATTAACTTTTGAAATGTAAGAGGAGCCTCTTTTAAACCAAATGGCATACGCGTAAATTGAAAGTGACCCAACTTTGTACTAAAAGTAGTTTTCTGTTTGTCATCTTTATGCAATAGAACTTGATGATAGCCACTTTCAAGGTCAAAAGTTGAAAAATACGTAGCTTTTCCCAACTGGTTGAAAATGTCTAGAATATTCGGAAAAGGATAAACCTCGTTTAAGATAGATTTGTTAAGGTCAAGTTCAACTTGACGATTAATTTCGGCTTTGCAGAGTATATACGGTTTGGTATAAACTGGTCTCGTCCCCGGATTCAGGGGGATTTCATGTGTTATTGAGGCCGTAGTACCTATAGTGAATCACCTGGTAAATGGAATATATCGTTGTCCTTTTCATCTTATTTTTAATTCTCAAAACTGAATGAGCAATAAAAACATTCGTATCGATTTCATTCGCCTAACAAAAATAATCACCATCAGGTTGATTGAATTTTAATAACTAAACTGTTTCAGACCGTGGTGATATGGTGTTGATTAGACTTGGATCATTACAGAACCGAATTGAATAATTCATTGATCCGATTTGAAAAAATTCGTTTTCATAGTCTAGTTTACACAAATTAGTTAGCAAAAAATCTTTGCCGAGATGACCATCACTTCAAGGTTAAAATTGTCAGACATAACATGAAACTCATGTTGAAGTATCCCATTTGGAAATTGAATTGAGAGCTTGACAGTTCCCTTTGATTGGATTTCTGTGAATTAGTTAGTTATTTTGGATAGGGGTTGAAATTGAATGTACCACTTTGTTGAGGAATAAAAGTATGATTAGCGCGTAAGAGCGAACACCACTTGATGGTGTAAAACGACATGATTTTACTACCAATTTAATGGAATTCTGAAGACAGACTTGAAAACCACGAAGGGCAGTAGATTTGTTTAACTTTTGAAATAACTTCCTAGATTCTGCTCCTTCTCGATTTACACAAGCTTCAGTTAAGTCAGCCAATAATTTTTCTACGCGGTTTGCGAATTCTTTTACTGATTCATTTCGAATTTGCTCAACTGTTCTAATTGAATTTGTTCCAACGGTTTTTAATTTGTAAACTTTCTTACATAATTTAGTTTTCACCAACTCTAAAAAAAATGCTTCTTGTGTTTCTTTAATTTCTATTGATTTATATATGAAATCAACACAGCAAGTTATACTTGTAGGTTCGATTAAAAATAAAAAAAAAGAATATTAAAATTTTATAATCGTTTTATTCTGGACTCTTTGATTACATTAAATAAACTCTCCAAACTTATAACTGTGCGAGACATACATATATACGAAATGCATTTCAATGAAATGCATTTTTTGTTTACTGTGCGAAAATAAAATGTACTTATATTTGTTTTGACGAGTCAACATAAGTACATATATGTTGATCGTCTTATATTTCTATTTTTTTCTCAGCAATATTGCATTGATGATAGGAATTTGATGATAGTGTTTTGATGATTGGAATTTGATGATGCACATCCGTTGTTATTGTTGACTGTGGAGTACCATTACGTAACTGCTCCCCCCGAAGAATAATACTGTCCTCAGTATTTCTGTATGTTTCCTGTATTGGTGAGCCTTTTATGTCATTGTACCATGCACAAGGGGTACAGGATGGACAATATCTCCATATGATGAGGTATATAATGATCGCAACTATAATACATGTTGATATGGTCCAGTAGGTATGATGGTAAGTATTTGGAATTGTTGTACTTCGGAGATTGTTGATCTTTTCTATGTTGTTAATTGACCAATTGGTTAATTGAGGAAGGTCTATTGGTGTCGAAATATTTTTGATGATTATTTCGTGGAATGGTTGTAAATGTATTAATTCTTCATTAAAGGTTTGTATTTTGTTTTGGTATACTGTTTCATTAACTGTGATCGAGCAGTTGTTGAATTTTATAAGTTTTATATTAGTGAAATAACGGGTTTCCTGAATGCCGCAAGTTGTACTATATTCCGTATTGCCTCGTTTATTGATGATGAGGTATTGTGAGAATACTTGCATGATTGATTCTTCTATCGGTTCGTTGATCAAGTTACATGGTGCTTGAATATTTGAGATGATTTTAGCAATACAATCTGTTGTAGTTAGTTGAATATCGAATTCTCTGCAGTAGTATTCGTTGTTTATTTGATTACATGGCTTATTTGAATATTGAAATTTATGGTCGTTCATTGTGATATAATGATTTGGGATGGGAATAGAATATGTTTGGTTTATGGTGATTGGGATTATACAGGATGTCCCCGATTGGGATGCTGATCCGTTACGGGCTGATTCCTTGGTTCATTTCATGAAAAAAATCGTATGGCAGGGGGGGGGGGGGTCAATTTTTGATATTCTTTGAGATACAGCGTGTTTAAAAAATTTGGTTCGGAAAAAAAGTATAAGCGGATATTAGGCTGTAACTTACAAAATTTTTATCAGACAGCAACTAACAAAGTCTCATTTGACGGACAACTAAATAGGCTATATTTAAGATCTGATTGGCTATCTCGCATCTGTATCCATTTAAGAGCTATGGCGTTTTAAAGTTAAAAAAAAAAATGATATTTTTTTTCATAAATTTGAGTTTTTCTCAAAAAAATGCCCTAATAATTTTTTTTTTTTTACTTAATTTTAATCCGCTATAATCTCCTCTACAATCCCCCAATACATTATTTGTACCCATGTGTTATAGTTTTTTACTTATGAGACGAAGAATGAAAACACTACCCACAAATATTTTCTGTTAAAAGATAATGGTAGTGTAAAAATTGTAACAATTTTTTTTCGTTAGTAAAATAAGAGGCGACGATTAGCAACTCATTTGTTTAAATGTTGAAAAACAAAAATTAAATATTTTATTAGTTGTGAGAAACAATCTAGTGTTGTGTCGTTGATTCAAATGAGAAAATAAAATTGATTTAATAAAAAACAAATAAATCATAATAAATTAAATATCACAATGGCACAGTTCTCGGGCGAGGAGTACACGGATATCCATTTTATTTATGGATTCTGCGATGGTAATGCAGCAAGAGCTCGCAATGAATATCAGAGAAGTTTCCCAACGCGTCGCGTTCCGGACGCGAGAGTATTTATAAATACTCATAGAAGACTGCCAAACATAATATCAACATCAAATATGCGGGCCGAGCCCCATGCAGTCTCATCCAATCATTTGGATGTCGATGAAGAAATCATAAGAAATGCAACAGCAAATCCAACTGTCAGTATACGGAGGCTCTCCTTACAATTGAACGTCTCTCGCCACAGAATTCATGAAGTATTGCAGAAGGAGAAACTTCATCCGTATCATTCAACACCCGTTCAAGAACTTTTACCGATAGACTTTAGTAAAAGATTGGAATTTTGTAATTGGTTAATTGAAAAGAATTTTGACGATGATAGGTTTGTGAAACGTATTCTTTGGACGGATGAATCTCAATTTACAAGAGACGGTATAACAAACTTTCACAATCTACACACGTGGGCTTCTGAAAATCCACATTCGAAAAAACAAACATCCTTTCAGCATCGCTTCAGTGTAAACGTATGGGCTGGTGTAATTGGCGATAATTTAATTGGACCATTCATATTACCATCTACATTAAATAGCGAACGCTATTTACAATTTTTAGAAAACGATTTACCACTGCATCAAGGAGCCACTTGCAAGCCGATTCTTGCATACATATCAAAATAAATCGATGTTCCACTTGCAAGCCGATTCTTGCATACATATCAACATGATGGTGCACCTAGTCACTGCGGTATAATTGTTAGAAATTTTTTAAACGAAAATTATCCAAATAATTGGATTGGAAGGAATGGTCCAATTCAATGGCCTGCAAGATCGCCCGATCTAACTGTGTTAGATTTTTATGTATGGGGAATGATGAAGACACTTGTATATACCAAAGAGATAGAAACAAAAGAAGAACTAATTCAAAGAATACCCACAGCGGCTCAACAGATTAAGGAAGAATTACCAAGAATTGAAATTACGAAAGGTATACTTAATCGAACATTAGCCTGCATTCAGCAACAAGGAGGACATTTTGAGCATCTTTTATAAATTTTTATAGTTGTTTTATTATGACACTGAATTAAAATTAATTTTAAAAACATTCTAATTGTTTTTTTTGTTTAGAAAATACGGTTTTTATAAAAAAAAATATAGTTTTAAATAAATATTTAGGGAAGTACATTTTAATATTTGTGTGTCGTGTTTTCATTCTTCGTCTCATAAGTAAAAAACTATAACACATGGGTACAAATAATGTATTGGGGGATTGTAGAGGAGATCATAGCGGATTAAAATTAAGTAAAAAAAAAAACTCAAATTTATGAAAAAAAATATCATTTTTTTTTTTATTTTTTTAACTTTAAAAGGCCATAGCTCTTAAATGGATACAGATGCGAGATAGCCAATCAAATCTTAAATATAGCCTATTTAGTTGTCCGTCAAATGAGACTTTGTTAGTTGCTGTCCGATAAAAATTTTGTAAGTTACAGCTTAATATCCGCTTGTACTTTTTTTCCGAACCAAATTTTTTAAACGCGCTGTATCTCAAAGAATATCAAAAATTGACCCCCCCCCCTGCCATACGATTTTTTTCATGAAATGAACCAAGGAATCAGCCCGTAACGGATCAGCATCCCAATCGGGGACACCCTGTATAATAATGTTTGAATATCTCTCTATAAAATTTTGGTATTGAAACAATGAATACTATTAAAGGATCTTTAAAGATTGTGTTAATTTCTACAAATTGATATAATTGATACTCGGATATAATTTTTATGTTTTGATCTTGCAAATGATTAATAATAAATTGAGCTTCTTCATTTGTTATTAAGTAGTGTGAGATATAACCCTGTTTGGCTAGTGTTATTGTGTTTAATATTTCATCTAGGTGTCTTTGTAATCTGTCAATGTTGTATTCGGTGTTATGTATGAATTGTTCGAATGCTGAAATTTCCAATATGTCTTGAGTAGTATTTCTAAATTCTGTTTTTGTACTAATTTTGATTCTGATGCTTTTGCGTTTTCTATATCTCTAAATCTGTTTATCATTTTATTATTTAAACTAATCTGTTCGTTAATTTTGTCAGTCATGATCTTTTCAATTGTATGTACGTTATTTAGTGCGGTTTTAATTTGTGTGTATTCAATAAAAGGTATATCTCCAAATATAATATGTATTCCTCTTTTTGGTCTCTTTACTTGTATTGGTTTTATATGATTCAATGTGTCTTGTAGTACTTGTACTTTGTTGTTAATTATATTATTTCGTGAGAGGAATAACGTGTCCAAATTAATGTTCTGTTTAATTTTTTGTTGTTTGTCTATATTGTCTTTGATACCTTGTATCAATGGTTCGTATGTTGAAATGTTGATTATATGAAGCAATTTCGTATAGTCTTGTATAATTCTAGCATTCCCTAGTTGTATTGGTATTGTTACGATTTCGCCGAGTGGTTATTCTAATAATTTATCCGGTTCGATCACTGGATTGTGAATATTAAACTCGCAAAGATTAAATTTCAATTAAATTTATTTTCCACCAAAATAACACAAATAATTCACAAATATTTATTTTAACTATTATTTCACACAATAATTATCACTACTATTATTTTAACACTTTACTTTCACTATTATTTTCACTTCCCGATATTAACACTTCGAAATTCAAAATTGAACTGTTTCGTAACTCAAATGTCTACACGTATTTATACGACACAAATACTTGTAGAATATTCTATTATATTTTTCTCTACACTTCGCGAATGTTCTTCTCGTATTTTGTTCGCTCCGCCTATTTCATTATTTGTTTTTATTCTGTTCGCATGTGTAAACATTTGGTTACAGGGTAATCCCTACTGTTATAATTTTCTTTTTAATTATCACAGGTGACATCTGTGATTCGTGACAGTATGATACTTTTGTTAGAAGAATAGTCAGTTACTTCCATTAGTTGGCTGTGGGTTGTTGTGATGGCCCTGAAATGATTCGTTTTATTTTGTTTTTATGAATTCTTTTATTGTGGTCGTTAGTGATAGTTATTTTATTGTTCTTGTTAACTACATGTCTTTTAAAACGTGGCATGTGTTTATTTCGGTGTTTCAATTTTTCGTATACGATATCGTTAGTGTGTATTGACTTAGGAGGAATCCTAATTTTATTGAGTCTTTCTATTACTTTTACCTTGTTATCATGTGCGTGCTTGGTTATTTCCGTACATAAGTTTTTGTACTGGTTATTGTGATCCTGTATGTGTTCGTCTAACGTTAAGTTTGGGTTAGCTTCTGGGAATATTGTTAATTTTGTGTAGTGACCGTTTTTTAATTCTAAGGGAGTCATTTATGTAGTACTATGTATTGTGTTGTTGTATGTTATAATAACGTCCGTCATTAATTCGTCAGTTTCCATGTCTGGGTCTGTACAATTAATTTTTGTAATTCGATATATCTCTATTAATGTGGAATGAAATCTCTCAACAGGAGAATTTCCGGTTGAGTTACCTGGAGTTGTAAAATGTAGTTCTATGTTTTTATTTGAACAGAATGTTTTAAAGTGGCATGCAATGAATTCACTTCCATTGACCGTTACAATTTTCCGTGGTATACCGTGTATTGATATATAAATTTTCAGTTCCCTAAGAGTGCTGTCGCTTGTACCGTCTATTAATGGTATTGCTTGTCCGTATTTTGAGAATTTGTCTAGTATTGTAAGGAATTTTCGGCCTTCTATACTAAATGTGTCCATGTGTATTATGTCTAAAGGTTTGGTGGCAGTTTCTGTAATTTCTAATTGGGTTTCTTTATTCAGTCTGTTATACTTGCTTGTAAGGCAAATATGGCATTTGTTAACGTATTGTTGTATTGTTGTTTTCATGTTCGGGAAATATATTGTCCGTCGTAATTGTTTTCTTCAGCACCACGATGCTGTCCTGCCAGATGAACTTTGTCTATCTGTATTTGTTGTTCTTTTGGATCTTCTATGTCCGTCAATAGCACATTACTTCGTAAGATCTTGCATTTTGTTGGTGTGTCTGGAGACATTTTTAATTTACGATCGATCTCGGCAAGAAATTTGTCTTCACATGCTATCGCTGTGATACCTGTTGAAGAAGTATGGGCCTTTATGATATGATCTATAATCTGGTCCATATTCTTATGATTTTTCGATATAGTGATAGTCGTCCTCTGTTTACTTTTGAAGAAAACTTGATGACGTTCTTGATATTGATTTGAAGTAGTTCCGAGTTTAATGTACAGTTGATTTTTAAATTCATTTAAAGGTGTTTGTGTTGGAAGGATAGTCACGTCTGGATTATTTGGAATTAATATTCCTAGTTGTTTGTCATCCAAGACTACTTTCGTGGATGATTCAGGTTGAAAGTTACACGTATTGGCTGTTAAATCTACGTCGGATAGATTGTCTGGAAAGCCTAAAAATTCACTTTTTAGGCTTTCCAGACAATTTAATTTAATTCACTGATTTGATAATATGGTAGTTACGTTGATTTCGGGTTCCAGTCTAGATAGTGCATCTGCGTTGCTGTTTAGGATGCCTTTTTTATATATGACTTCGTAATCGTACTCTTCTAACTTTAGTCGCCATCTGACTAATTTAGAATTGGGTTCCTTCAGATTCATTAACCATTGAAGTGGCTTGTGATCTGTCACGATTTTGAACCGTTTGCCGTACAGGTATGGTCTAAATTGTTTCACGGCCCAAACTATCGCTAGAAGTTCTTTTTCTGTTGCACTATAGTTTGTTTCAGAACTATTCAATGTTCTAGAAGCATAGCAAATGGGAAGGTCCCTGCCGATTTCTCCTTGAGAAAGCACTGCTCCCAAAGCAAAATTACTTGCATCTGTGGTAACAATAAATTCTCTTGTAAAGTCTGGGTATTGCAATATTGGGTTGTTGCACAACATTTCTTTACATCGGTTGAAACAACTAATATATTCTTCATCCAATACTATGGTTTTGTCTTTTCTTAGGCAAGATGTCAGTGGCTTGGTTATGTCTGCGAAATTTCTTATGAATTTCCTATAATAACCAAGTAACCCTAAAAATGACTTGATTTGCTTTTCCGTTTTAGGCAATGGAAAATTCTTTACAGACTTTATTTTCTCTGGGTTCGGTTTGATGCCATCTTCTGATATGATATGGCCCAAAAATGCTAATTCCTTATGTAAGAATTCACTTTTATCTAACTGAACCTTGAGATTTGCACTTTTTAATCTAAGAAAAACTTGTTTTAAGTTGGAGATATGTTCCTGAAGGGATGAACTGAAGATTACTATGTCATCCATATAGCATAGACAGGATTTTCCTTGGAGTCCCTGTAAAACGTTATCCATAACCCGTTGAAAGGTTGATGGGGCGTTTTTTAGGCCAAACGGCATTCTTACATACTCGTAATGGCCAAAATCTACTGTGAAAGCAGTTTTAGGAATATCTGTGGGGTTAACCTCAATTTGGTGAAAACCAGATGCTAGGTCTAATGTGGTAAAGTAGTTACATCGACCTAATTTATCTAGGATTTCTGTGATGTTAGGTAATGGGTACCTATCATCAATGGTTTGATCATTGAGTTTACGGTAGTCTACGACTAATCTCCATTTTACCTTGCCCGATGCGTCACTTTTCTTGGGGACAATCCAGATAGGAGAGGACCAAGGAGAGTATGATGGTCTAATTATCCCATCACGAAGCATTTTAGTTATTTGACTTTCTACTTCCTCTTTATGTGCGTATGGGTAACGATAAGATTTAGTAAAAATGGGCTTTTCGGATTTCAAGTCAATAGAATGTTTTACAGCATTAGTAAAAGTTAGGCTCTGATTTTCTTTTTGGAAGATACTTTCAAAATCTTGACATAATTTTTCGATTAATAGTTTTTCTTCAGAATTAAGATGGTCAGTTCTAATGAGTTCCCTAATATCTTGGTTATTAAAAGTCTCATTATAAACTGAACAATGGTTTATTTCCAATCTATAGTTGGATATGGGTTCAGTTTTGATTGTTTGTTCGAAAATAACGGTTTGTTCTTTATTTGAGAAATTTATAACTTCTACCAACATTAGCTTTATAAATTCCTTCGGGAATTATTGTTTGGGAATTTATTTCAATGGGTTTAATATATAGTTCTCCTTCCTTGGTATCAATTGGGATTGGAATGAGCATTCTGTTACGAGGAGGAATTTTGTGAATCGGGGATGTATAATTCGGACGATATATAAATGGTATGGTGACTTTATCAGTTTCCAGTACCGATTTATGAAAATCTAATTTAATTTTTAATTGTTTAATCAAATCTAGCCCTATGAGTCCATCGAAATACTGGTGAAATTTAAATAAATAGAAGGGTAGTGGTTCTTTTGTTTTGAACTCTGGGAATCCCGGTACTATGACCTGCTGATTAATTTCGTCTTCTTTAAATAATGTTTTTACGAATAGAGGCTTGATTTGTTTGATTTTTGAGGGGATAATAAATTTAGGATCTATGTAGCTGGAATCGGATCCAGTGTCTATAAGGAATTTTAGTTTAAATTTGGGATTAACTGTTATCTCGATATATGGTAACATTGGTTTATTAGTTGAATGAGAATGTATGTATCCAATTGGCTTTCCGAGGCTAATTGCTGAAAAACCTGATCAGTAGGTTCTTCGACACTGATTTCTGGAATATTTCCTTCATTGACTGGTTGGTAACTGTCTAAATCTGGGAAATAATTTGATTCGTCAAATTGTTCCTTATATTGAACATCTGGATTGTCATATTGTTCGGAATTAAATAATTCCCTAGATTGGAAATTAGGAGGACCTCTTTGTTGGAAATTAAATCATGGTAGTCCATTTTGTTGGAATCTAGTTGGTTGACTGTATTTATTCATGTTAGATTGTGTGTCCATTGGCTCGATTCTATTGTTTCTATTGGGAATTTGAGGAGGTTGTTGTTTAGGAAGTGGTGGTAAAGGTTTTGAATTTGGATGTCCAAAGTTTTGTCGAAAAGGTAGTGAATTGAATGTCTGTTGACCTTGAGGCCTAAAGGGGAATGGTTTATGGTTATAGTAAGTATTATTTTGATTCAAGGGTGGTCTTGGGTATAATAATGGTCTCTGTATAATTGGTTGAGTCTGTCTTGACTGAATTGGATTTGTACTTATAGATACACTTCTGTGATTTCTAATATAGTACATATTTTGCTCTTGTAAACATAGACTAAATGCTTCTGAAATTGTTATTGGGTCTCGTGATCGAATACTTGAACCCAGTGGTTCCCTTAGCCCTGCGAGGAATGTAGATAAACACATTTCTCGGTATAACTTTTCTTTGGTTGATTTAACTATTGATCCAGAGTTTGATAATCTCACTAAGTTAATAATGGCGGATTGAATTTCCATTATTTTCCCGTAATACTTTTCGACTGTGTCTCCACTTTGATAGATTGTATGTAAATCTTGTATTAATGAAGTTTCGTTTCTCTTGTCACTGTAGTGTGAGATGAGATTAGCCTTCATTTGAGTCCAGTCTACGTCCGTTCCGTATGTTGTTAAAACACTGTCTGCCTCATCAATGATCTTGTTTCTGATGGCTCGCAAGAATGTGATAGGTGTTTCACCTATTCCCATTACCTGTTTGTTGGATAATTTCGTCAACATCATGTAGCGTGTTATTTTTACCCGAGAATGTCGGTAGTGACTTAATTGGGTCTGGTATTTTAAACGCATTTAATAAAGTATTTAATTTAGCTAATTGTTCGTCATTAGGTGGAGCCATTTTATTATCTATTTTATGTGGTACCTTGTTTTTCGATAATTTGCTTATATCTATTGCTAAGTTGTCTACTAATTTTGTTAAATCTTCTAACTGTTTTCTGTCGTTTTTACTCATATAATTATCTTTATTATTCTTATTTATTTTATTTCTATTTTTATCGTTAATCAATTTAATTATTCGGTCGTATTCATCGAGGATTAATAAATTAATTGCGTCTTAAAAATGTATATCTTTAAATTTCTTTTTAAATTATTCACTATTTCACTTTATTTTCTTAATTATTTCAGGCCTGTATACACATGTACAGAATCACCTGAGCATCAAAATCTATAGATTTGACCTTTTTGAGAGATATTTCAATCAATATTAATGAATGGGTATTTGGGATTTTATGGGGTTGACCAAAAATTCTCACTTACCATGTAATCGTTATGAAGGTGATGAAGTTCATTCTATGTTGTATTACACTTCGTACTTTTTATTATATATAGGCACCAAATGTTATATATATTTTCACTGGAGTATCACTCAATATTATTTACGTAGAAATAATAGCTTCAAGCGGTGATAAAAAACACACTTTTTACGGACACGAATAAATTATCACACTTTTTTTTCCAGTTTGGATACTCAAAAAATATCCACTATCGGCTGCGCCAGTTATACTTGTAGGTTCGATTAAAAATAAAAAAAAGAATATTAAAATTTTATAATCGTTTTATTCTGGACTCTTTGATTACATTAAATAAACTCTCCAAACTTATAACTGTGCGAGACATATATACGAAATGCATTTCAATGAAATGCATTTTTTGTTTACTGTGCGAAAATAAAATGTACTTATATTTGTTTTGACGAGTCAACATAAGTACATATATGTTGATCGTCTTATATTTCTATTTTTTTCTCAGCAATATTGCATTGATGATAGGAATTTGATGATAGTGTTTTGATGATTGGAATTTGATGATGCACATCCGTTGTTATTGTTGACTGTGGAGTACCATTACGTAACTAGCATAAGAATTTGTGGAAATCGGAAGATGTACCATCGAATTCTGACACAACTTTAATGAATGTTTCCGTATTTAAAGACACTTTTCAGTTTAAATGTTTAAATCGTCCAGTGTATGGGGAATATCTTTAATATTTGCGTAGTCACCCTTATTTTCGTCTGTAAGTCCGTATGAACATTTCTAGGAGTTTGATCAAATTCTATGACATTTTTTTGTGAAAAACCGAAATATCCAAAATCTTTTGAAATTGATTGAGAAGTGATTGTATTTATCGACTTTGATTCACAATGATTTATTAGAGAAAGTTTTTCCTTTATAACTAAACTAAAAATATTTGTGAGTTATTTGGTGATGGCAAACAAAATAGGATAAAGTTCATCCTATTTTGTTTGCCATCACCAAATAACTCAGAAATATTTTAAGTTTATATACAACCTCGGTTCATATAAGATGTTCCTCTTTATATTTATTCTTTTTGTTACTACTATGCACGGTTTTAATATATTATTATTACTTACGACATGCTTTTGCTTCTTCGACTTAGGCTTCTTTGAGTCTGGTTTATCTGACCTGGTTACACTCCTGCTTCTTAACATAACAACTAAATTTACATCCTCTTCAGAACTCTGATCTTCAAGTGGCATCAATATTTTTCAAAAGTGATTTTCCTTTTTTTCGCACAATGATTTGTTTAATATTATTTATTTGCTGATAAATATAAGTTGCAGGCTGTTTTAATTATTGTTGAACCAAGGAATACTGCTGGTTTCTGGGTATCGTCTCAAATCGATACTAGTTCGCCATGTGGTTTCACGGGATTAATTTAATGAATCGGATAATGATTCTATCACGTGTCAAAAATTGATTAAGAAGATGGCTGTTGATTCTATGATGACTTTTTTTGTATTGTTGAGATAAATCTTTATAGTTTTCGTAGAAATTGTTGTTGAATAAATACGCGTTGTGCAAAAGTATATATTTGTTTTGTTTTAATTGTAGCACGTTTGTATTTTATATACAATCAAAAGAGGAAACTCAATTTTATTTACAACGTTAGACCACTTCAAGGTCATACAGTTTTTTTTTGTTTTGACTACATTAATTATATTTACGCTATGGCACTTATGATAATGATAACGACATATTTGTCACGGTGTTTTATTAATTTTTAACTGTCTATATTTGGAAGCGCACTTTACTTAAAACACTAGCATTCTAACTTGTACCAACGCGATCTTGATGATATAAGAGGGAATGTTCAATACGAGCTTTATTTAGTGTACCAAAAAATACAAAAATCAACGTCAGTTTCATACAAAATGTATGAAAGGTAAGGCTTTACTATATAGTAAATATTTGAATGAAAATTAGTTCAAATTTAACTTAGGTTATATTCAATTGAAAACAGAAATTTCAGTTTTCATCCTGAAACTGATCATTTTTCGATTTATTTTTCCATTTTCCTTGTTCATTTATTGAAAAAATGGTATTTTAATAACTTAAAATGTAAACAGAGACAGATACATAGTTAAGTTACGCGAACTTTATTTTATTTTAAGTATGCCCACAAAGAGAATAAATCAAAATGGCACTTTACACCAAACAAATCAGTTTCATTAAATTTTATTTAATGATTACATGCACACGTATAATTTTAACAAGAATGGCTTGCAAAATTTTTATACAACAGCAACGCTAGTAATGGCATTTTATCGAACTATCTTTCAATATAAAAAAATATTCTCTCTCTCCCATTGTTATGACATTTATGTCATTATGCCAATTGGTTTTGTATTTAATGATTAATTATGCAATTAAATATTATTCTTATGTTGATACAGCATCAATAAACCTTTTTTTAATGATCCTCTGTATTTTAGGATTAAGAATATAGTGTAGTGTTGTGCTGTGATTGTGAATAAATGGGTACCAAAATAGAAATTGTGATAAGGTTATTGTGTTCATTGTAAACTTTGATCAGCTGATATTATTTATTGACAACTGCATGCAAATTTCTTTTAAGCTGATTTATGTTTATAAATTCGGTTTTAGTTAATTTTTTTGAATACATAATTTCATTTAAATAAATTAATAATTAATTTTTTAAGTTTTCCCGTTCAATGTGTATTTTCGTCAATATTATTTTTCTAAATTTATTTAGAAATGAGTTTGACTTTCGTCGTACAACCAAGAGAGAGAAAAATAGATTTTAGAGGATATTGTTTATATTGAAATAAAAAGCACAAAATTTATAAAAATTAGATCAATTTATAGTTAAATTTGATTGTGATTTATTTTGATTTGAAAAAAATGATATATGTTCAGATCTAATTTCACCCTTTCTTAGGCCCTGACCGATTTCTGTAATAATGAAATAATTTTGACATAAGCGAAATAATATTGACATAAGCGAAATAATATATGTATGCAACCAAAGATTATTTTACATAAAGATGACCCAACCAAAGCAAAAATTTACAATATGAACGTTTTTTTGTTTTGTTTTACTATAGGATAGCGGTACCCGTCACTATGTAGCGGTACCCGGAATAATCATTTTTGTATTTTAAAATGTTACTCTGATTGAACTATCTTTATAGTATATAATCTTTGATGCAACCAAATTATTACAGCAACCGCGTGTTATAATTTTGACATTTCTGTAATAATTTTAACACAACAACAATGTCGGGCAATAATAATATTTTAAATTCTTGAAAGTAACTTTATATATTATATACTCGTATGCATGTTAATAATTTGTATATGCTATAATTTTTATATGCATATAGTATGTTATTAAGATACAAAACACTATATTAGGGTCAAACTATACTTCAATCTTAATTATGACTTATTAGAGTTATAAACTATTTTAATATCCACTTTAATATTACTTTGTACACACTTTTTAAAAACGTTTTGTAGTTTGAAATTTCAAAATTACTTGTCAATATTATTACAGAATTCGGACAGCAAACGAACTTACATCAAAATATGAAAGGGCAATTTTTATATTATTAATTATTAATTTTATTTATGTGCAAAAACATAATTTCTTATTTCTAAATATATTTCAATACAGCTACGGATATTTTGCTGTAAAATAAAAGTAGACGTGTGCGATTAAATTAAAAAAATGTACCGCTCTTCTTGGAATATGCATTAACTTCAAAATCGACATCACAAACCCATATACATAATTGACTGTGCATTCAATATTGTAAATTCATATTGAATTTTAATTTATGTTTTATTAAATGATAAAGATATCTTGGTAATTGGATTTTAGATATAACTTTCTTCGACATTTTATGTACTTAACGTTGTAAAAACAGAAATCAAATACAACATTTTTATTCATAAAAATGATTTCCAAAAATTGTATTTTTACATTGATTCTTATGTGAAAGTGTAAAATGTACCTCCTCTAAAAATAGCTCAACATAAAATACGTCACATTATTACGGCTCTGATTCTAGGTGGCTCTGATATCATAATGAATTACAAAGAAGAACGTCACATTGTTTCAATCTTTCGATAATTGATGGTTTAAAAAACACAGTCTTCATAACAAGGTAGTGACGTCGTTAAATACTTCCATCTTACAAGTTTGTGTCCATCCTAGTCTTTTGTAACAAGCGTGTAACTTCATAGTGAGGCCAAAAAAGGCAAGTTTGGACCTTCATAAGAAATTCACGCGGTTTTGTGCTCGTACCCGCATAGCTTATCGACTCATACCATCTTAAGACTAGGGAGAGAGGTCCTATGCGACAACACGGTTGAAACGGTTATTATGGTATATGTATTATTATTAAATCTATAGTATCTAAACTATAGTATGTATGAGAGGGATTTCAGCGAGTAAGGTCATCTTTGCATAAAATACAAATAATTTAATTATATTTATGTTTGAATTACCCATTTTTTATTATATGGTAGTGGACATTTGAAAATTGTATTGTGTGTGTGGTTGAATTGCATTGTGAGCATAACAGGTCCTTCCACTGGCCCAATTGGCCGATGGTTTCATTTGGTCGGTTCAATCGATATTCATATTTAATGCATCAACCGCTGCAGTAAACACGTTTGATTGACAGGTGAACGAATAAAATCGTTCTGACATTGTATCATATTCTACCTACTTAAAAATGTCAAATACATATTTAGAAATCGAAATGAAAGTATTCGAATGTTGAACCGTAGTATAAGCACACCAAGAAAAACATATTAGTTGTATGTATATATACCATCGAGACTGTTTGTAGGTTCTCGACGAATTTATTTGATATTTATATTGTACAAAACCTTTGCTATTATTTATTTATATGGTACTGAATTTCAGGATACTCGTCCGGTTGGTTGTTGTGCTCATCATACCCATCCTCTTCACTACACCCTTCTCCGCCATATTCGCTGCAAAATTCGCCTTGGTCTTGATATTGACAACCACGTGATCTATTACAATTGTACGTATAGCAACCTTGTGAACAACCCTGGGACCGTCTCGACATACAGCCAGAACAATCTAAGAATCACAAAATTTAGAATTATTGAATAATCGTACAATCGGTTTGTTTATTATTTATACATACCTAATGATTCACGATGCACATAGTGGCTCTGAGTACGTAGAGGTGGTACAAATAAGCGCGAATCGCGGTATTGCATTGTGCGTTGACGTAAATAAATTTTTGGTGCGGTACAGAAGCTACCGCAACGATGATACTTCTTATGATAGCACTTCCAATTTTGATTGTTATCTGGGCGACAGATTCTCGGCGAAATAACTGAACAACATTTATTTTGTCTTGGTTCTGCTGGACGTGGTTGGGGTTCTGCTGGTTGTGGTTGTACTTCATTGTTGATTTGTTCTCTTTCACTTATATACACAGGGGTGTTAACAACATTATAGTTGGTTACATTAACAGGTACATGTATTGTATTATTTGTATGTATCACATTGGTTAGAGTTAATGAGATATTGGTTTCGTCTGGCGGATTAGTGAAAGTTTCGATACGCTCGGTAATTCGTGGAGCAGCGGTTACATAAATTACGGTAGTATCTACCTCTTGACGTGGAACCGAAACTGGTGGGGTTGGTGTTGGTTTTATTGGTGGTGGTATCGTTGTTATTGGTGGTATTACTAGTGGAGCTATTGGTGGATATACTGGAGCACATGGTGTTGGTTGAATTGATGGATAAATAGGCTGCGGTTGATAAATAGGTTGTTGTTGAGCACATCCTTGTGCTACCGATTGTTGACAAAGAGATGGTTGTTGGGTAAATGGACACAAGTTTGGTTGTATAATTTGGGGTTGTGTTACAACTTGAACACATTGTCCACTACTACCAGTTACAAAACCTGATGGGCATCCTTGAACACATTGTCCACTACTACCACTTATATAGCCTAATGGGCATCCTTGAACACATTGTCCACTACTACCACTTATATAGCCTGATGGGCATCCTTGAACACACTGTCCACTACTACCAAGTATAAAGCCTGTCGGGCATGTTTGAATACCTATTTGAACACATACTCCATTACTGTTCGGTATTGTGCCAATTGGACAACTAATTATTCTAGGTGTAATGTTCGATTCCAATTTGATACATCGTCCATTTTGTGCAACAAAACCAGCGCTGCACACTATTGCCTCATTACCTCTTATTACTTCTTGTAAGTCAGAACGAATTGAAGGATTAATGGGAACACAACACGGTGCTTGTGTAATCTGTGTACACAATTGCGAATTGGTCGTATAACCGGCAGGGCAATCTGAAGCATTTATCACTGATATGCCACAACTTAAAATTACACTAAACCACACTACCAGTACTTTCATTCTAATTTTTTAACAACTAAGAACACACGTTAATCACAGAACGTGATATAATTTCTACTGTTAAGATTTTGTATAATTCTTGAAACTTCACGATCACTAAAATAGTCTGAACTTGAACCTTTGATTAAAGTTAATGAGCTACACTAGAAAGCGATAAGAGATAACACAGTAAAATTTTGTCAAATCAAATACATTTTATTTCCGGATTAATGTGTTTAATCTATCTTTACCGATTCCAACACATGTATGCACTCGTATATAGTGATAACGTCGAAAAAACATTCATAAACCGCAAAAGCTCAAGTAAAAAATATATAATGAAATAAATCCGAGTCGCATTTTTTCTGTTAACGGAAAAATCCGATTATAGAAACGAATTTACCCTTTTATGAAACTTGTATTATCGGCTTTCTATATTTGTACATACTACTGAAATTATTATACGGGCTGGTTAAGGGAGTTTCTCATGAAACCGTTTCGACTTCGATTCTCGCCGAGTACCAAATATTCACACGCTTCAATTAATGAGCAAAAACAAGAAAACATTTATTATAGTGGCTTGTTTAGAGTGTCAGACTTATTGTCTAACTAAACCTCCATTGCCCCTTATAAAATGATTGTTTGTGATCAAACTTTTATTTACTTATAAATTCCTACCAATTTCATTCTATGTATAATCTTAGCCCACATAATGAGATCACATTTACTAGCTCCAAATTGTTGCGTATATTGCATACAAATAATTAAGTCGGCTACCCAATTTCAAAATTTAAAACATGCTCTCTATTATCCGTAATACAAAGTTTTGATAAATGTACTAAAACAGCAAATACACATGTGTTCTAAATTTGTTGGTAACAGAAGTTTTTAAACAAGAGATGTCGGTAGTATACTGCTACTCAATCATTCTCGTTATTACAGTTAAAATTCACATAATTAATGACCACTATTTGATTTAACTCATTTTTATTGTATCACTTTTCAAATTTCAGTCCAAAACTGAACCTAACTTTTGTTTCTAGATTTTTGTAAACAAATATAACGGGTGTATCAACAGGTGCGCTTCAACGACGCCATATTTTTTATTGTTCTTTTGTCATTTGGAAACTTCATCAGTATACATTTAATCATGGAACGCTACACACGTGAACAGCGATTGCAA
The DNA here is from genome assembly GCA_963932295.1 of Tipula lateralis. Classification (NCBI taxonomy): domain Eukaryota; kingdom Metazoa; phylum Arthropoda; class Insecta; order Diptera; family Tipulidae; genus Tipula; species Tipula lateralis. The sequence goes on from OZ010738.1 coordinate 110,078,600, forward strand.
ATCGTGCAAATTTTTTATCAAAATAATCGTTCTGTTGCTGCTACTTTAAGAGCATTACGGGCATTTTACGGTCCATTTAGCCCGTTCGACAATCGACCGTATAGTGGCAAAATTTGAGTCTACGTTTTCGTTACATAATGTTCCGGTGCCATCGAGAAAAGATCTTGGCCTACATCCGTATAAGATCAAGCTTACACAACAACCAAAGCTGTTTGACCATTTGAAGCGACTCCGATTCGTTAATTGGGCTCAAGAGCAAATCGAAAATGATGCAGATTTTCACCGAAAAATCATCTTCAGCGATGAGGCTCACTTTTGGCTAAATGGATTTGTCAACAAGCAGAATATGCGTTACTGGGCAGAACGCAACCCACACGTGATTCATGAGGCACCGTTGCATCCCGAAAAAGTCACTGTTTGATGCGGATTACATGCCGGTGCCGTCTTTGGGCTATATTTTTTCATCGACGATAACGATCGTCACGTAACTGTTAATGGAAATCGATACCGCGATATGATAAACGTTTTTTTGACCGCAATTGAATGGAATGGTCTTGGACGACATGTGGTTTCAACAGGACAGAGCCACATGCCACACAGCACATGATACAATTGCGTTATTGAAGACTAAGTTCGATGAGCGTATTGTTTCGCGAAATGGGTCCGTCCAGTGGCCGCCGCTCGTGTGATTTGACACCTCTAGATAATTTTCTTTGGGATTATGTGAAGTAATTGGTCTATGCCAATAAGCCGGCGACGTTGCAAGAGCTCAGAGCCAATATTGATTTATGCGAAAGAGTGGTCGAAAATTGGGTTCAAAGATTGGACTTCGTAAAACGTGCACGCGGTGGACATGCAAAAGAAATCGAATTTCATACTTAAATGTATATGTTCAAATTCATAGATAAAAAAAAGTTAGTTCAAAAGTCGAATAGTTTGTGTTTTATTCAAAAAAAAAGTTGAAGTGCTCTTATTGAAAAACCCGATATTACATGTTGCATATTACACTTTCCATTAACCTTGAGTCGGTTATGTGTTATATTATGCTCCGCCCAATGAATTTGTTATAAAAACAACTTTAGCTTTTTCGTAAACATAAGTGGTTGTAGTTTGATCCCCATTAGACCTCCAAGCTTTGCTTCCTGTCAAAAAATTGGTAGTTCTTTCGGCACAAAATCCTCTCCACTGCTTTTCTTCATCCCAACCATTAGAACATTTTGCAGACATCACATCAAGGCCTGCCGCCAAATCATCCAACTGAATCCAATTATTGCTTAGATCTTTGACTCTTATCGGCCGATGATCGATGATGGTCATTTGCTGGTTACGGTTACTACCGCTAAATCGTGAATCTTGTCTTGCCGTTTTCTAAAAATCCTCTTTCTCTATCACCCACCTACTAGACTAGATGCACTTTTCTATCCGACCGATAATCCTTTCTTATATTCTAAGCGAACTACACACGACCGAATCTCTTAATTGAGTTTCCAATGTATCTTTTGTTGAGCGGCAACGTGATGTTACAAGCTCAACGGATGGTACTACGAAAAAACTCGGACCTATAGCCGTACATAGAGTGGTATCATAACAGACCGATCGCCGGTCTAAGTGTGCGATAGCAGCCATTACAACCTAACCTCCTAACCTAACCTTCGGATAGCAGAAATTCGAGTTTTATTTGTTAGTGTTCAAGCGACATTTTGAATATATAACAGTACTCGTCTTGTAAATCTAGATCCATTACTACATTGGCAAAATTGCTGATCATAATCCGTTTCATGTTTTCTCATCCTCCATTTTGTAGTGTCCGAGATGAAGATCGAAGCGAAAACACTCTTCTTTGTTGTTGTGCTCTAAACTCTAGTAAGACAGTGCAACTTTCCCGCATTCTTTTGCCTCGATCCAACCAATGAGATCTTATTCAGCCTATTCCATTAAACACAGCAATAAATTAAAGATATATTCGAAAATTTTATGCATCTTTATAACTGGAACCTTCCAGACAGATTTTAAGGCTTTTAGACATAACGTTACGTTACCGTCATTCTGCAGGTAGTACGAAATGTGGCATGAATTTTCAGTAATTTGTAACCCAAATCATCAACCATCTTACAACAAGAGTGAGAATAAAAACGAGCATGAACAATTTCTTTGTTGCACAGAATCACAGCAACAGCAAAGTTCAGAGTATGGACAAGTATTGCTGCATATATTGTATATTTCTAAACGGGAACTTGGAATAACAATAGAAGCTACTGACATTTCGAGTGGTACAGTCTTCTAGGCTCATCTAAATATCATTAGAATATATCAAGTTTGAATATCCTCAAATACAGACCGCAGAGATGTTCATTGAGGATCCATCCTATGAGGAATTCACAATGGCTATGCAGATATTGAAGAAAAATCGTTCACCAGGAGTTGATTGTATTAATTCAGAGCTTTTGATATTCGGAGGGCTAACTTTGTGGAACTGTCTTTTCGATCTTGTTCGATTGGTATGGCGAAATAAAGTTATGCCTGAAGAATGGAAAGAGGCCACGTTATGTACAATATTGAGGAAGGGCGATCGCTTGAAATTTGAGAATTATCGCAGTATAACTTTGTCATACATTACCTTGGGACGAATAACTCTTCTGGCGGAGGAAATTATTGGTGACTTCCAAGAAATATTGCGTCCAAATCAGTCAATCACTGATAAAGTTTCCTCGCCTCGGATGATTCTTTCCAAGAATATGATATGCGCTTGAATATTTAGGAATATATCAAACAAATACGTATATCTGTTTAAAATCACAGTAACGCAGTCACAATGCTCTCTCAAAGTTGAGAACAGGCTATCGAGAATTTTTGCAATTACTTCTTTTATTTGACAAGGAGATGCGCTGTACCCGATACTTTTTAATCTCATGTTGGAATACATCCTTCGTAGAAGTGAAATACCTCAAGACAATAACTTATTTCGTTTCAATCAAATAAAAATTTGATATTTTAAGTTCAAAAATATTCCTTATAGTGGATTTTTATTTTTTATATTATAAATATATTTCGGCAATCAAGTTGCCATCTTCAGTATTTATCATGAGTTCATGATAAATACTGAAGATGGCAACTTGATTGCCGAAATATATTTATAATATAAAAAATAAAAATCCACTATAAGGAATATTTTTGAACTTAAAATATCAAATTTTTATTTGATTGAATTTAAAAGTGGAATAAGTCACACATTAGAGAAATTCTTAATATGAATTTCAACAACTTATTTCGACAATCCAATCAACTTTTTGCATATGCAAATGATATCTGTGTGATTGGATTAGATAGCAACGGAGTGAAAGAGAAACTTGATCCACTGGAACAGTTGTCAGCTTCCGTTGGTCTCAAAATAAAACAAATGGTCTCTAGTTTTCGAGACCGAGACACAATTGTTTTCTGCGTGCTGATCCGAACCGAATGATGTAGCGATCTTTGAAGAAGTGCCTGTCGGTGAAAATGGATCCACGACGTAGAGAGCGATCTGGCATCTATTGGTGATGAGCTGACTCGTGATCGAAACCGATGGAGTCAGATTGTTGACATCAAAACAGCTTTAGTCTACTATATATTAATTCACGTCCGGCAATCGACCATTATTTCAGTACATGATATAATAATCAATTATCTTTCAGCATTGGTCCAAACGATGATTGATTTAATTATCTTTCAGCATTGGTCCAAACGATGATAGATTTTACTCAATACATAGCGTTAGTTACCAAGACCAACGGTTCTTCCTCCATCTACTAAGGTGTCTATTTTAAGAAAAACTGCAGCATTCGAACCAGCCTACTGTTTTACGCACAATATAAAAATATACTTTAAAGGGTTTATCCTCAAGCCTCAAGAGAGGTTAGAGACTCTAATGAGCTTAAGACGTTAATACATCATCCAGTAAATATTGAATTGTTTTCCCAAATGAGTAATAATTTTTGATCATATACGGTGACGGATGAGGTTTATGTGAAAACTGCAGAATTTAAAACGTAAAAGTATTTAAAATCATTTTATTCAATTTACTGCCATCTATTGGTCGGTTTATTAAAGTATAAAATTTGTTAATTTTATTTCCGACATTTGACGGGTATTTCAAAATAAAACTCATAATTAATTTTTAATTAATTTAATTTAATTTTTATTTTCGTTTGATTTTAAAAAGTTTTATTTTGCATTTTTCAATTGATCATCATAAATGTATTGTTGCTGTTTATGTTTTAAATTTAATTTTTTTTATTTATTATTAATAATTTATTTTGTTTTTAATTTATACTATACATAGTTAATTAATTATTAAGTAATTTTAATAATTATTATACAAATAAAAAACAATCGGATGGATTTTAAAACAATATTGTTATTTTGTTTTTAAATATATTATATTTAATTTAATTAATTATGTTTTTGTTTTGTTTTCATTTAAATAGGAACAAATAATAATATATAGAATTAAAATAGTGTTTGCTTTTTAATTTATAATTTTTTAATTTTAATTTACGATACGTATTTTTATTAAATTATTACAATTATTCTTATTTATTTATAATAGCATACATAATAATTATTTATTTAATTTTATATTATATATCGATAGGAGAGATCACAAAATTAAATTACAAAAAACAAAAATAATTAATTGATTAATTAATTAATTAGTTTACCATGTTTATTTATTTGAATAATTAACTTTTTATCATCAACGTGATTTTTGTGTGTGTGTGTGTATATATATATGTTTGTATATTTTCATTTATTTTGTTCTTTGGTAAAAAAAATTAATTATTTATTTTAATTAATTAATTAATTTATATAACGTATGTATGAGTGTCTGTTATAGAATTTGCAAAATTTTTTTCGTTAAATATAAATTTATATTTATTTGTTTTGTGTATTTTATTTGTTGTTGTGAAGCTAGAAACTTGAGTTTTAATTAATTAATTTTTTAATTTCGTTTTTTATTTATTTATTGGAATGACTTAAATATTTAATTAAGTAATAATAAATATATAATATAGATTTTAGATACATTTTTAAGTTTCTGTTGGCTATTTTTAAGTTTTTTATTTTTGTTGTAAAATAAATATGGGTAATAATAATTAAAAATAATTATAAAATATTAATCTTACAAATTATAATAGTAATAATTAATTACATTTATATATATTATATGCATATATGTATTTATATAATACATGTACATACTAAAATTTACAAAATAAATTAAATAAAAAATTAATTAATTATAAATTAATAATACTCATTTTTTGTTTTGTTTTTAATTATTAATAAAAAAAATTTAAATTAACAATACTAATTAATATAAATTTATTTACAATTTATGTATTTCATTAGAAACAGAGCGAGAGAGACAGAGATAGAGATGGATACGTTTAATTTATCTAACAAAGAAAATCCATAATTTGCTCTAGTGGTGAACATTTTAACTAATTTAGAATTGGACGAGATTCGAACTAAAAATATAAATTAAATTTCTATATGTGCTATGTATATAGAGAAAGAGAGATAAAGACATGTAGAGAGAGAGAAGAAAGAGAGAGAGAGAATTAATTCGTAAACATAAAACAAATACTGTTAAAATTAAAAACTAACGTCAAAATGGCGTCCATTTACCACGTGTTTTAAATATTTATATAGCTAAATTATTTCGTTTGTTTTGTTATAGTTTCAACGGTGGGGGTGTTCGAGAACCCATTTTATTATTATTAGTATTATGATATAAAAATGTATTTGGTATATTATGACTAAATTTATGATTACCATTATTGTTACTATTTAATTTTCGTGTTCGATTACGATGTCGATTTTTGTGATTACTATTTAATTTTGTTAAATTATTACTATTTACAATCATACCAGTATTACTATTATAATTTATACTATTACTATTATAATTATTATTATTATTACTATGACTTAAATACCGTAGCAAACAATTTGTCGCCTTGCGCCAATTCGACAGTGGCACACCCAAACGTTGGCATTCGCGTGCATATGCCGCAAAGCTTTCACAATAGCAACGGCCTGTTGGGCATTCGCACATATCTTTTTGGCACGATTGATAGTAGTTCTCGGGATTCAATAGACTGCTACACTCCTCGAACACGGTCGTTTCTTTGAACGAACGGCACAGCACAATATTTTTCTTGTTCCGGCAAAATCGATTGTTTTTCTGTAGATTTTCTTGTTTGCGGCCGCATGATTTAACGCCACCGACACGCCACGAATTTGCAAATTTCCATACATCGTCGTCGCTCATATTAATACCCTGGCGCGTTATTAAATCGTCGCGCCACACATTATTGTAGTTGCCGCACAGGCCGCACAATTTATTTTTGTATTTGATCGGTGCCTGCACCTGTAAATAGTTGCTACCGTCCCACAAAACTTTAACGCCAATTTCGCTGTCCAACAGTATCAAACCGTCGGTGTGTCGTTTTATGGTCAACTTTTTGCCGTGCTTATAGGGCATCGTGATTCGTTTGCCGTTCACCTTGATGCGCAATTTTTGCGCTAAATTCACCTTAATCGAACCAATTTTAATCGTCACCGTCTTCGTCCATGCCGCATATTTTGTGTCGCGTCCATCGTTCGTTACCCGTATCGAAAATGTATTATTCACACAATCCGATGTCAATTGATATTTGCACGAGCCTTGAAAACTATAAAATTTACCATCGAATGTTTTGTAGTGTGGATCACCGAACACGGTGCATATACCTTCCGTTTCGACACATTTCGAACAACACTGTCCCGCCGGCGTAACGAGTGTCTCGTTTGGCCGACACTTCGGTATAACACATTTCGTTTCGGCACATCGTATTTCGCCCGAATGACATTTACACGAACGGCACGGATTCAAATTCCACGTATCGTTGTGCTGATACTGTTTGCCATCGTAATGGCATGTCGAACGAAATTCAGCTATTTCGGGACATGTCGGACAACAATCGGATGGATCTTGTTTTTGAAATTGGGGCGAACACTCGAGTACGGGACATGTATTACGTTGGCATACCGATGTACCATTCAGACAGTTGCACTTCGAACAATGGTCGGGAAAAAATTTTTCGCCATGCATATGAAATCCTTTGCCGAGGATACATTTACCGGGCAGCGTCATCACTTCGCGTTTCTCACTGCAGCGGGGGCAACATTCACCCGGCGCTTTAATTTGTTTCGAAATGGGACAATGCAGTACTGGGCACGCTTTTTTAATACACGTCAGCCGTTTGTTCGAACACTGGCATTTTAAACATGGATCCTCGCTCAATGTCACCTCACGTCCGTTCAGCACATTTTGTCCATTGAAGTAACAGCCTGAAACGAAATAACAACAAAAAACGATTTATTATAAAAAAATTGTATTGTGCCGCAAGGAAATTCCGCAGACATGCACACACAAACATAATTCATTCATATTGAACATGTAAGTCTGTTTATATACCATTAAGGCAGAGACCATTGATTCTGCGGTGGTCCAAACGTCTAACAAATTTTTAAGTACACACAATGCACAAAAGACGATAAAAATTTATCTTTTGAAAAGTTTTAAAGGTTCTTACGTTTATTATTAATTTACAGAGCGCAGCATAATTTGGGATGATGATTCATCGTAAAAAATAACAACACTGACTGAGAGAGTGCGCATGAACAAAACAAAAGAAAAACAAGGATTAAGATAAGTTTGTTTAAAGTTAAAATAGTAATAAAACGACACAGAAAATAGACTTAAGTCGATAAGTGGCTGTCGATTGACCAACTGATTAAGACGTATACCTTTGTTTAAAAGAAAAAAATGGTTTAAGTTAATTAATACCCCTATTATGAATGTCACCTCACCTCACTCATCACCGTGACGTGTATTGTCACTCGAGTCATATTTTGGTATTATGATTGTCGCTTTATTTTGAGTGAGTGACGAACGCATTAAGATGCGTTATTTTCTATATTTTGTTGTTTTTAAGTTGGCAACTATTATTTTTTGTTTTGATTTCGGTATGTTTGACGTTTGGTGGTGTGTTAAAATAATAAATTTCAAGTTTTAAAAAATAAATTAATTTAATGTTTTGTAGTTCAGTTTATTTTACTAATTAAAATTTTTCAAAATTTCGAATATGTACTGGACAATGTCTGGATTTTATTTCCATTTCTTTAAAAAAAAATTTGGATACTGAGTGCTGTTTGTAATTTTCCAAACCGACTACTGTTTATTTCCATTTAATAAAGAAAATAATATTTAAAAATCGAAAATTATTATTTTAATAAATCACAAAAAACAAATTTATTATTTTAATTTAAATAAAACCAAAAAAAAAATTAAAAACGGATTTTTAATTAGTCAAAAAAAAATTCTCACTTGCTCTCACCGACAAATTGTAAGTGAGGCTAAGTGACAAAATCCTCGCTCACCGTGACATTCATAATACCAACATTTCCTTTCAGTGACGTCGCGTCACTCGGTGACGCGTAAGTGACATTCATAATAGGGGTATAAAGTGAAACCCAATGCGCGCGGCTCGATTAGAACAACAAACTAATCTCGTTCTCTGTATATATTGTAGTATTCCGGTCCAATTTTTGATTGACATGTAAACACTGGATATATAGAACGAAGATAATTGAACTTAAGTATAAGAGATAAATATCGGTTTTGGTAAGTGAATTTCGGGTGGTGGTGGTCGTGGTGGGATATATTGATTTTGAGAGTGTCTTATCGTAAAAAGTTAACAAGTCTTGGGTGGTTAGAACTTAACTTCTAGAAACACAGTTCTTTGTTTGTTTTTTTTTGTGATTACCGCAATGTCGCCATTATATCGTGATACAACGCAAAAATGTGAAGCATGTTTAAGTGGAACGATACGTGGTGTAGCGCGTTGTTATCCAAATATTTGTGGTTAATTATTAGAAATACTGGAAAGCATAAAAATACAACCAACATGTGATACCATGTGGTGGCGGTTTACGGTTTGCAAACACATTTGGGTGGCACAAATATTTTTTGTTAAGCACAAACAATCTGCGATAGAATTGATTTGTTTGATGTAAGTAAAGTATGGGTGGTCCACAAGACATATATTTCTCTTTTAATCAGTTAAAAATATGATTGCCTGTTATTGGCGCATTATCCGCAGTAGCATTTACTAATAATAAAAGTTCCTCCTACTATAAAGACACGGTTACTTCAATCCAAGGCTAAATCTTGCTACACCGTGAGCATTACCTGATATTTCGAGAGTTTCTCATCACACGGCGGCCTCTACTTCGATTCTCGCCATTAACAAAAACTTAATGTACTTTGGAAAAGATAAAAAGCGCTCACCACCTAAAATGCCCACCAATACATGTAAATGGTTCTTGCAGGAAAATTGTAAGATATTGTAAGGAATATATAGGCAGAACCATCGTTTAGCCTCTTCATGTTGGTATAGAGCTAAACCCAACTTCTCAGAACACTTTCGACTGTAGAGGCTCCCATCTTATCAAAGTAAACTTTGATTTGATCTTTCGAGTCGTTAATAGTCTACCAACAAAAAACCAAAATGTTGCGGATTTTCATTTTGCTTCAGCGCCCGTTCTACCTGAAAGTTGTACGCCTTTACACCAAGGTCTTTAAAACAAAATTCTCATCACAGAACTGCGAGAAATATTCAATTCCTGAGCACGATGGCAAGTTGATGTTGATCGATACTCAAACACATTCTGAACAATATCTACAGTTTTCTCAGCTGGACGCAGTAAAACGCATTTACAGCACGTGCACAAACTCGCTCCACACATTGATTCTCAAATTGCCTTCGAGGCATTAAATCATGTCGAAATTTTCTATAACACCGATAGCTGTCCTTATACAGTGTGACAGGCAACAAAAAAACATTTTAAATGCTTCGACCCTAAAACAGATGTTAAGACACTGATCTTTTGGGTTGGTTGAACCCAACCGTTATCCTACTAAAGCAAATTCGAAAATTGGGAAGATTGCTGGTTAAAATAACATTTAGTGCAAGATAATTTATAAATGTATCGGGTTGATTCTATATAAAGATGGATGGAAAAGGCCTGAGGAATCGTAGAGCAGCAATACAATATAGGGAGACTGCACTGCCAGCAAAACGAGTGAAGGAAATTCTATAGCAAGTCTGGAGTACACATCAGCATCGACCAGCATTTGAAGTGAAATTTGAGTCTTGTCCAATCGATACAACCCTAACTTGTGAACAACACATTTTTCAATAATTATTTAGTCACATTCGGTCCCCAGAGGCTGCTATATTCTGAGCGTGTTTTATCTGCAAATGAGTCAGTACTTCATCAGGAGATCATTGAAGTGCCATTGACTTTTGCACTTTGGCGGCTGACGATTTGAATGATTATCGCAAAAGCAAAGATCGAAGCCCAAACTATCCTCAAACAAAATACATATTCTGTGCTGTGGTATTTAATGAGAGTTTCTGGCATGAAAATTGGCCTAATGGATTGATATAATCTGAATTTTCATATAATCTGGTTAGGTTGCTCGTAGAACCACAGTTTCGATTTGTTAAGGAGGACAATGAATACCATTTAATCGTTACAACTATTCCATGCTGAAGACATGCTCCCGGGTTGCGTTCAAACCTCGAGAACTACTAAAATTTACTAGATACTATAACTATATTGACTATCACGACACTAAGTACTTTGCTTAATATAGGAACAATATTTAATAGTGGCGTGACTATCAGTTACTTCTTAACTGAATGAGTTCCCCATTTCGGTGTATTTAGCCTTTTGATAACATTCAGTGTACTTTTATAATTGTCAGTTAGTTTCACCATGTGTACGTTAAAACTTTAACATTGATCGATCCAGTTTCCCAAGCATGTATCTAGTCAAAGTCGCATATTCAATAATCTGATTATATATTTGCACAATAATTCTTTGTCGCGTTCGAAAAGCCATGCAACAACATTTTCTCGTATTGATACGTAGTCACACAGTTGACTGATCCACGCATTTCTGAGCTCACATGCTGTTTCAATGTTTGGACCTTTATCCATTATTACGAAATCACATACACATGACTTGTTCGTCTGAGTTGAATTCATGAATCAAGCTGGTATACAATTCAGGAGAGTTGGTAAAATTTTACTTTAAAAGGAAGCCCAATATCTATCTCTCCCTTCAATATGTAATCCCTTCTACACACAACTAATTTCCGTCGTGCATAAGATTGCTACGCCACTCTTGTGTGATGAAATAAAAATTAACTGGAAGGCACAAAGCTTAAAATGTGTGGACATCTAAACGTTTGAGCAGTCGTGGATGTGCCTTCCAAAAAGTTCAAAACTTCGTGCTATTATTTCGGAAATCACCGGTTAAAAATGATCTTTGCAAAGAGCATGTATTTCAAAAACAGGGAAAGAATTGACCTTGTTATTAGACGTCTGCACGAGATGAAATTCTATATTGGTAATACTTAAAAAGTTTATGGATTTGAAAGAGCCTATCATTGCAGATTGTTGAAGTACTCGAAGTTATTGAAGTATCATCGTTAGCTCTAGGTATAAGGAATTACAATTTTAAAAAAAGGAAGTGATAGTTTGGAATTTTTACTAGCCAAATTGCAAAATCGGTCAGGTGTGGTTGGTCAACAATTTTATAACTTGATACTGAGAGTATTAATAAAAGAGGCAATGTAGACCGAGAGAAATTACTATATTACTTAGAAAATCCAATACAATTAGAAAAATGATAGAATGAAAAAATATTTTTACCGATGATAGTGCCCCTGATGGTGAATAGAAAAAAAATTTTCTCTCAGAAATTTTGAACTATCTCTTACAGCATCAGACCTTACTCCTCCCTTATTTATTTTCGTAATAGAATGTTAATGTAGACGATGGTATCATAGAATACAAAGTCACGGGTGGAGTTCCTCAAGGATCAGTATTGAGGCCTTTGGGGTAGCGAAAACCATAGAAGAAATAATGAAGATATGTAGGCTGACCATTATAATTATTAAAAAGTGGCTGATATCATTTGGACTCCAGCTGGCTGACCATAAAACCGAAGTAGTCTTAATTACAAGTGGGAAGGTGATAGAAACTGTAAATATCGATGTTGGTCGGATTTTAATTCCCTCGCAGCCTTCATTACGATATCTCGACGTTGAAATTGACGTACGCATAAACTTTAAAGAGCACCTAAAGATAGTAAGTAGAAAAGCTGCTAACCTAACTGCAGCCCTCTCCCGCATTATGCCCAAGTGATATGTGGCTTTCGCACAATATCCGATGATGCGACACTTGTTATTACAGGGATGATCGCAATCGAACTACTTGCAAAGGAAAGGAAGAAATGGTACCTACACCGAGAACAACTAGGAAGTAGAGCATCAGAACGCATTGCAACAGTGGCAGAATGGCAAAGGCGCTGGGGTAGCTCGGAAAAAGGCCGATGGACTTATCGTATGATACCCTCCATCGAAAAGTAGATTAATAGGCGGCGTGGCGAAGTACCTGACGTAGTTGCTAAGTGGACATGATTGGTTTGGTGCATACCTTTACAGATTTAAACATGCTGACACTCCAGAATGTCCTGTTTGCAAAGGATCACCAGAAGATTCAATACTACTACTATACTGGTTCAATACCACTCGGAGAGAGCTTTCAGATGTCCTAGGGCAGCGACCAACACCCGACAACATAGTTGAACTGATGATTGTGTCTGAAGAAAACTGGAATGCTGTGACTCACGCGGCAGCAGTAGTACTGAAGAAGCTGAGGCGTTTAGAGCGAGCTAGAGAAGAACAACATACTATGACTAGATAGCGATGGCAATCTCAATCTTAGGTTGAGACACATCGTTTTAGATGGTAAAAAAAACCTTACTCCTCCCTAACATTACGATAACTAATCAGAAATGTTTTAAATTACTGCACAATACCACAAAAGTCATTAAAATCGAGACTCAACTCTCTTATACCATAGACATCTATCTATAATAGTCTTGTAACCATGATTATGAAACGATTTTCGAAATGACAATATATGACACACTACAGTTCTCATTTCATTTGACAGTTTATCATAATTCATTAAAATTCTTACGTTAACTGTGTGGTTTAAAAATATTTTTGTTTCGCCCTCCACCCAATTTTAATTTATCGAATTCTGCATTAATTTATTTTTTTTTTGAAAACTTCAATTTTTATAAAAAAAACTAAACAAACACATGAAAAAACCAATATTTATACTTTTCGCTATTCACTAACTATATAACTTGGCACTGTCGTCACTAAAATGCCATTGGATGAGAAAAAAATAGCCGATTCTGAAACCGTGTTTAAACCAAGTTGCAAACCATGGAAAGCAGTGACACATTACAACGAAATCATGGTTCACTCGAAACTGTAGTTACGAAACCAGATATGTGTCTATATAGTATTACCTGTCCAAACCAAGGTCAAAAGGACCACGTTAGATTAAGTATTTGTAGTGTAATTGTAGATATTTTTCCATCTGTCAAGATTCTTCCTTTAACTGATAGTTTAGGGAACAGCTGAAAATTCAAACCATGTCTATATAGTTAGTCCGCCCTATAGTTCTGAAAGTCGTTCAAATGACCAAAGTCTAAGTTAATTTGGCGATGAGAGAACCTTATCTCACCGATGACGTCAGTGAAGCTGATACCAACTACTTGAATGTTTTCTGAACATCGCAGTTCTACCTTGCCATTAGTGATTGTATTTGACATGAGTGATGTAATTTTACATGTTCGGGTGTTTCTTTCTTCCAACCATATTTGTTCCAATGGCGTTTCAGCATGAATACTGGATTCTTGTAGGTTATTTACTCCTTCGAAAATGTTTATCAGATCGATGCATTGGTATATTTTTATGGTCACGACACGACTGAACGTACTTATACGAATCGAATAGTACGGACTTTAATTAAGTCCAGTATCATATGCCTGATGAGATTAATTTGATCTTTTCGATCACATAGTCATTAAATGACGTGATCACCAGATCGAAACCGGACTAGCGAATTACAACATATACAAGCAAAACAACTCGAATTACAACTCACTCAAAAATACGATTCAAAATATATAAGCTTTACTTTGGTGACCCCGACGTGATTTGGACACGCAATGCTCCAAGTGGACATCGGACTTCAACGAACGTGTTCTATACTCATGCGTTTTTTCTTGCATCAGCGAATCGTTTGATTGTTGGCCATCGCTTGATTGATTGATCCAGCAAATTAGCTGTGACATTAATGCTACGACGGTTCGAGTTTATACTCCAACATACCGATTCACTTCACTACCGAGAACAAATTTACCAGTGTCACGACCACGAAGACTAGATCCGATACATCTTAACGCTGAGAAAATCGATAAGTGTTGTTGGAGTATATAGTGCTCAATAAACATACGTGATGACGACAAAGGTATCTAATACCAATGTTAATGATGGTGGTGATCGCGATGATGCTGACACACAATGATATAAGAGAGAATGAAAAGTATATTTTCTAAGAAATTTAACTTACACGTCTACACGATCAATTAATAAATGATCACTTGAAGAGGTTTAAAAAAGCTATCATAATTTACATCATGTGATGTCAACATCATTGTTATATTGTTGTTGTGATTCTATTCTTGAGATATGTGTATGGATATATATGATTAATTCTTAAGTGTTTGGTTGTCGTTATACTCGTATGTACACAGTATATGCGTATTGGGAACGGAATCATAAACGTTGTTAAATTATCAAATGTTAGAATTTTTTTATTAGAATTATGTACATCGATAATTTCTAATCTGTTCTATTACGTACATACATCATATGTATGTTCGAGTACATATGTGTTCATGAACAAATTATAAGAATCGACAAGCAACACAAAACATTGTATTTCCTTCGTAAACTATAAGATTTTTTATGATGATGTACGATCGGTCGCGTTGTTCAAATTCCCTTGAACATCTTTATCACAACATGTATAGCCTTAATCGTCGAAGATTATAACATTATTATAACTGTATGAATTATATACGCATGCACAGATACTATGTAATCGATGCATCGAGAGTGGATAATATGTAATCGATGCAACGGCCAACTAAAACTGTATACTAAAGCTGAACCTGTCGTTGGGGGCGTAAATCTAACACATTATTATACCATAACAGAGGCGACTACATCAAGTTGAATCGCTGGGCTGACAAGCAGCATCCAAAAAAAATGCAGCTGTTACAAATGTCAAGAATATAAATAATATTGGATGCCGCCAATCTAACACTGAACCCATGCTTAAGTAGCCGTACACGAGAGTAAGAAGCGACAAGTGGAACTAGTGTGAAGTGAATTTAACCAACATGTCAACTGATATTAACCAAGCTAGCAGAAATCAGATCAACTTTTGATCATTGCGGAAAGCTACGATACAAATTTCGTACATTTTAGAGATAACAGTATAAATGCATGCGTCATGTGAAGGTCTGCTAAATGAGGGAACCTCTCGATGCCACTCAGCCACATATTGTAAATACTAAGCCCAAAACTGATTGGTTTTATAAGCCGTGACTTTTCTTTAAAATAACCATTAGATTGAACTATACTGGGGCCAGGATAGTAACCTCCGTGTTAACTGTGTATAAATAGCTTAGACATTTACTGACCTACTTAATGTTCCACATGTGTCACAATCTATAATTGATACAGACACTCAAATACACTCAAATACATAGTTGAGGTCTCCACCAGGACCATGCAGAGATTAAACCAAAATCCGTCACTCGCAGCTAATTGCATTAAACAAGAGTTCTGGTGTAACATTATCGAACGTCCTTATTGAACTCTTTGGATTGGTATGGTTAACGAATCAATGCCGAAATTTCTTTGCCAGACTTACATCTACAGAAGCATGAAGGCCCGATCAAATGGCATAGTGCTTAAAGCTGCGGCAATTGGACCGGGAGGTACCGGATTTGAATCCCGATAGGGGTAGGATGCAAAAATAATTTTTCACCTTCCGATTTCGATTGGTCGTGTGAGTGAACACATCTTTGATCCTCGTGTTGGAGTGCACAATTCATGGGCCAACCCTTCTTCCATGTCAATACCACAGGATGGCAGGGTGCTATGCAATCTGAAAATGGTTCTACGTAAATCGGACCTAAAGCCATACGTCCTCGATTTGGCTATATAACCGCGAAAGCCTTGAGTTGCGGTTGTCTTGAGCCCCAAAACAGATTGGAAAGATAGAGACAGACGGACAGGCATGAAGGAGATATCAAAATAAAAGTTTTATTCAATATTTAAGTAGTTTTATGAAATACTTGATAACTTTCAAACCATAGGTTTTTTCAACCTATTTTGACTTGCAGAACATTGACAAAGACAGGTTAGGATGTTCATCACACTTCCTCTTTTGTATGACGTTACCCCGTCTTTCACTATCCGCCTAAACCTTTTAAAGTAATTCACACATCTCCCTTCAAATATCGGATCATCAATGTTTAAACTACTTTCATAATTATTTTAAAGCCACAAATAATTGCCACTGTGGTATGGAGATGCCAAAAATTTTATAACAGTAAGCTGAGCGTCAAAATGTTTGACCATTAGGACTTGCGAGCAAAATTTTAACAAAATCGATATTAACTTCAACATCTTGGAACGAGGGTTTGAACTGTTGGCAATATTGTAGATCGCCATTTGTACCCAACATCTCAAAGGGTGCAAAAAAGAATTACAGTTTGTTCAAAACAAAGATGGGTCACTTGATTTGTATGGAGCCTGGCCTTCAAATGCTTCAGTATTTAAGACAAAGGTTGTGGAGTGATAACTTAAGTAGAGTGATGACGTATAATCGATCAGTATATAAAGGTTAAACGAAAATGGGCACAATAAATCTGAATACAGATCTGGCAACACCAAAAGTATAAGCTATATGTTTTGATCTGTTCGTATATGCTTTTATTGGTAATTTGTTACTAATTGTGATCGTCGACCTAGTAAGTAGCACAAATAGTGAATAATTGTGCAGTCATACCGGATCCGATTTTTAATCATACTGTTAAAAAAAAACATGTGTGACTCATCCTTATAGTGAAATATGATCCAATGGGTGCAAAAAAATCGCACATTGCTCAATTTTTACAAAAGTTCAAAAATATCAACAAAAAAAATCCAGTGGTACCATTTTTGTACTTGTACCATGCCAACAAAGTGATTTTCTGCCAAATGCATGCAGCAGGCTTTCGAATTAAATTCTAAAAATAATTCAACAAGATCAACACAATAGCATGCCATGAAATATCTTGCTCGGAATTGTGATCATTCGCCTATCGACGCTTAGCCTAAACGGTCCTCTATTAATTACGTTTTCAAACGGAGCAAAGAAATGGATACCACACCAGAGGTAACCGCACAGGGTGATGATCTCTTTCTTGTAACAACTTTCTTTTGAAATCGTCGTATGAAAGGACGGCGGCTCCAAAAAGTTCGTGAAGTCAGTCGGTGGACAGTTAGAAGAATACTTCGAGAAGTTAATCTGACTGCATACATACCAGCAAACGAAATTGACCGCAGCCTGTCGTGTGTTCGCTCTAGACATTTAAATTGGACAGAAGAAGAATGCAGAAGAGTCCTGTTCCCTGACGAGTGCAGGATGTATTTATATGGCACCGATGGACCCGGAAGTGTATACTCTTCAGCATAAACAAGGGGATAGATATGCACAATGTTGTATTGAAGAACGTATCTCGTATGGCGGTGGATCGTGTATGTTCGGGAAGGCATATTACTATTGAGGCAAAGACAGATCTTGTTTTTATCACCCGAGCGAATACTGGTTGTCCATCAATAGGAATGCCTTCTCAACGGTACATTGCGGAAGTAATCGACGAGTATGTCGTACCTTTTGCCGGGTTTATTGGTGACAATTTTCTGTTCATGCGAGACCGCTTACTGCTGGCGTAGTATACCAGTACGTTCAGGAGGTGGACGGTTTTTTGCACTCAAGTGTAGTAACCTATAGAAGTTTCCTAGTTCGATAGAAGCTCCACAGTTTCAACAGATATACACTTAAAGAATATATGTTATTCATCACGGGCATATTTACACAGTGATACCGATCAGCATCATTATTTCAAAGAATATATACACAATATTAATTTCAAAGATACATGTTTATCTTATAAGTGACAATTTGGCGCCAATTAATTATGATACACATAAATATATAAAGAGTGGCGTCAATTAACGATGATTTTAATGTCGAACGATTAAAATTAATTGTAACTGGTAACGATATGCGATCGCGAATTTTGTGTCGTCTCGATATGATCGTCATGATAATGTGGTTGTTTATGATCATCCATCACGTTATATGCGTAAACTAATTAAAACAAATTTTCTCTATGTGTATATGTGTGTGTATCGAAAGAATTCGAGAAAAAAAAACAAATGCATTTTTAATCAGATCGATTAATCAAATTATATAAAATCTGTCACAGTTTATACGATCATAGAATTCCAATTTCCTATTCAAAAACAATCGAAACGATCGAAATGTTGTACAATTAAGAATGACGATCTTCATTCATACATACATCTTATTCATACATAAACATATGTAATGCGATCAAACATAAAGAAGGGCGCTTCTACATCTCATCATCGATTGATAATTAGTTCAAGATCATAAAAATGTCATAAAAATAAAACATCATGTATGTATGTACAACACACAGATGATCTTTTCAAAACTATAGAGACGATCATTATAATTCTTTTTGTTTTCTCAACCATGCTGACATTCACAAAATTAACATTTTGTTTTTTTTGTGTTGTCTTCTGTAAATCAGGTAGACATGATCGTACAATAGAGCGCGAGATGAGATAAATTTTCGAGATAAGAGGAACCAACAAAAAAAAAAATGATAATCGAATTCAAATCGATCGAAACATAATTTTTTAATTTATTTTTTGATTTTTATCATAATTCTTTTGTTTCTACTTCTTGTGACGTATATCTAAATACACACATCGTGTCTCTATATACGAGTATATGTACGATCATGTTTGATCTTCAGAATATTATTTATGTGATTGTATCATATTTAGAGATCATATCGCTTATATCGAGATTTTTTTGTAGTTTTTTTTTGATTTATTGAATATTGATCGACGATCCTTTATTTTGTGGAATTTTTTTTAAGATCGTTTAATATGCAATATCGTTTCTTATATAATAGAGATGTTATAGGCTATGTTAGGAGGTTTATTGATTTAAAACGAAATTAGTTAAAAAATAATAATAATTTATTTAAAGGTGAACGATCGTCATATGGGACGAACAAGTGATCGTATCACGATCGAGAATTAGTTTTAACGATGATAAAGTTTTTGGTTTTATGTGATTTTTGAAAAAGGTTGACGGAAATTAGCGCTGCGGGTATTTCAAGATTTATGTAAATGTATAAATAATAATGTATATGTTATATAATGGGTGAGCTGCTTACCGTGCGATCTGATCACATATCTCATGGGTGGCTTCATTTTATAGGTTTTAACCGTGAAATATATTAACATGTATACGGTAGTTGTGTACATTAGCCTTGTGGGGGCATCCATGTTTCGTAAATATTTCGAACGGAACATAAGGTCCATAAAAACGAACTTGGGCACGAGATTAAGGATCGGAACGTGCCACTTAGCAAACTTGGAGCATTTGGCGATTTTATCACATGTATGGAAGAGTATCGGCTGGAACTCGTATAGCTCTCCAATGAACTCGATGGCCTAAAAGTGGAGACCATGTGTACCAAGGCTACACGTTGCTTCACAGTGGAGTTGACCTAGAAAATCATGGAGTTTGATTTCTCACTGGGCCACAGGTAAAACAAAGATATATTGAACTTCCAAGCAATCGATAATCGAATGTGTAAGCTTCGCTTGCACATGAAATTAGCCAACCTGTCAATTGTCTGTGTACATGCGCACACTGATGTAAGCCAACCCCACGATAAAGATCTATTTTACAATCATTTGGATGATCTGATGGACGCTATACCTGAGCACGATGTCAGATTGGTGATTGGTGACTTTAATGGTAGAGATGTCAGAAATCAGATCGTTTATGATTAGCGATCGTTTATGATCTCAAAGTGGCAAGTAGATTATTTCCTCATAAACATACCCATTTGGAAACATTGACACATTCACGTAAAACATCTCGAACCCAAATTGACCATGTGTTGATTTCAAAAGAGCAAGCTCAAGTTGTTCAAGTGACCGTTATCTGGTCACGACAGAGGCCTATTGTGAAAGTCTGATAAATGAAGAAACGCTACGAAAATATCAAAATCAAATTTGCGATCTAACCAGTCTGATGAAGTGAACAGTGTCTGGGAAGAATTTAACACCTCGGTTGTCGATGCCAACCAGCACACTCTCGGTACAGTGAAAACTAGACCCAACAATGATTGGTTTGATATGAAGAGTGTCGTCAGACTCTTGAGCAACGAATATAACCCATAATGAAGTGAAGAATCGGTTTACAATCGCAAGACGAAATAAAGCAGTTCTTACTAGAAGAACAGCTAAACGCTTTTGTAGACAGAACACTGAATGGTGGAAGGCTAAGGTCTTAAGAGTACAACAACTTAGCAATAAGCGTAATTCGCGTGGTTTCTTTAAAGGAATCGCATCCGAATTGCACCATACCTTAAGATCTCGACCAGTTGCCATTTGGGACCCGGATGTTTTTTTGTCCGTATTCGATTGGTATGGTGAAATGAGAAGTGAAGCTGCGTTATGCCCAATATTTAAATCGTAATCGAAGCCGATGGTATCAGATTTTTGGTATGGCCTGTAAAACCGTTAAAAAATACGGTAGTTGTTAGTAGGGATCGGTTTGATTCTGCCTCACGATACACCATATCGACGAGTTAATACAAGAAAATATTCATCTTATTTGATATTCATTAATAACACAAAGGAGCCAAATATGTACATACTTCAAACTACTTAAGGGAAATATATTGTTTATATGCATGTATACGCAGACAGACGCACATATAACTGAAACGTCCCGATGAGATTTGTAGGTAAAATTATTTTTTTTTGTGTATTTTATCGCATCACAGTTGGGTCTCTCTAGCACCGAGTCTCGATTCGTATATAAGCGCACAAATACAGAAGAAAGGCAATTAACATGAGAATGGAAAAACTATATACAAAAACCTCTTGACGACCACACCGAAGAGGTATATTATGTAGATATACAAAAAAAACCTTTAAACAAACAAACAACAACAACAATAAATAAGAATCTTTAAGATAAACAAATACAATTTAGCGGACTTCTCTTTTGCCTTTTTGGTATTTTAATAACCAACCGCATCATGAGACTGTTTCATGTATCGATAGCTTCCCCCCGTGCGTCTCACAATTTATCTTTTTTTTATCCTTCGCTTTGATGAGATCGTCCACGGAACAAAAAACAAACTTAGATTCCTTCTATATAGACGACGATGATGGCTTTGTTTGGAGCGCGGTGCATCTTAAAGACATATAACATACATACATACATAAATCTTTTATGTTTTATGAATCTTGAAGATGGTACTCGAAATTTTGTTGTTGGTTTTATTGTTTTACAATTTGTTGTTAGTGTGAGTGGATTTTATTTAAAAGATCATTTGTCATGATTGAAACATATATTTGAAATTAAGATTTATTTACGTGAATGTACATACTCGAAATCTCTATATATACCTATATCGTGTCTCTATATACTTGACGATTAATCAAAATGCCAATAGATTTAGAAGAGGAAAAAAAACAAAACAAACAAACATGCCAGATGAATTTAATTAATTAAGAAAAACGAAACCGATTTGGTAACATAACAATCAACCTCATTCAACCTATCATCATCATTGTTATTGATTTCGATTGACTTGACGGATCAATGACAAACGCAAACAACAACAACGATTATGTCGATAATAAATTTTAAGAAGTTGAGTTGTTTCGTGAATTTGACTGGTTTTGGGTTACCTAAATATCTAAAATTGGTTAATTCAAATGTCGTCGGAGTATATACTTACATATGTGAGTGGAGATTGGAGAATTTGCGGAAGTTACATTTATATATAATTGAAATTGAGAAGATGACGTCAAACGACATTCAAAGCTGATAAAATCGAACCCAGTCTTTGGGTGACCCTTATATATATCAATATATAATGTATGGATACTTTTTTTCAGGGCGGACTTTTACACTGTTCCTAGTAACTGTCAGAGTTCCTGCACCCAACGCGATCGTTTAAGTAACGGTCGATAGCTGTCTTAAACTTTCGCATTTTATACTCAAACTGAAACTGAAAACCGGATAACGAACTCCCCTTCCTATATGTTCGATAAAGAAATTCGCGCTTTGCATCTTCAGTTCGAGGTTTCGGCAGCTTCACCGTAAACCTGCGGAGCATTTACTATTTATTAATCTATAAAACAATCTCTGCGGTGCTGTAGGCTGTCTAAATCTTTCGTAAGTCTGGAGTTTCGTATTATTCGGATGGCACGCCGCTGAACTCTATCCAGTAACTGGAGTGCAATGCCATATGTTCCACCCCAAACCTGACAACAATATTCTATACACGGTCTAATAAAGGTTTTATATATCTAGAGAACCTGATGCGATGTAAAAACCCGTCTGCATTTATTGAGGAACCCGAGTTTTAGTGAAGCTGATTTGGCTAATGCGATAATGTGTTCATTCCAGTTTAAATTCAATCTAATCTGAACACCAAGCAGACTTCTTATACGCGAGAATGGGCATATTTGTGTTTTTTCTCGTTAAATTTGACATGATTTTGTATTTCCTCCCACTCAAATACTGTATTCAAATCGCAATTAAGCGAAGTGACAACTTTCAGCTGTCTATCTCTGAAGGAATCTAGGTTCAACCTCGAAAGAAATAGAAGAGTAAAATGTCGCATTGGGGAATGAGCCGTTGATGATTTCCCATTTCCAATGTTCCACATAAAACCAAAAATATCAAATAAATCCAATATTTGTTTGATCCAGATTCAAAGAAGCCAGCCTATTTCAATACCTGTCCAGTGGTACCATTTTTGTACTTGTACCATGCCAACAAAGTGATTTTCTGTCAAATGCATATAGCAGGCTTTCAAATTAAATTTTAAAAATAATTCAACATGATCAATACAATAGCATGCCATGAAATATCTCGCTCGGAATTGTGATCATTCGCATGTCGACGGTTAGCTTGAACGGTCCTCTATTAATTACGCCTTTAACCGGAGCAAAGAAATGGATACCACACCAGAGGTAGCCGCACAAATGGTTGCACTTATTTATGCGGGGCGGCACAAGAGTGAAGTGGCTCTACAACTAAATTTGAGCCGATTCTCTGTTTGTCAAGTGTGGCAGAGATATCAAGAAACTTCAGAATGGCTTCAGACGGCGACACAGCGTGATGACCGCTTTCTTGTAACAACTTCGTTGCGAAATCGTCGTATGAATGCGGCTCAACTGGACGGCGGCTCCAAGAAGTTCGTGAAGTGAAAGTTATTCTAGGGACAGTTAGAAGGCGACTTCGAAACATAATTTGATTGTACACAGACCAGCCAACGGGTCGAAATTGACCGCAGCCCACCGACAAGCCCGTTGTGAGTTTGCTCGAGAGCATTTGAATTGGACAGAACAAGAATAGTGAAGAGTCCTGTTCTTTGACGAGAGCAGGATGTATTTATATGGCACCGATGGACGCGGAAGAGTATACAGAAGACAAGAAGAGCAATATGCACAATGTTGGCTGTCGATGAATCGGAATGACTTCTTAATGGTACATTGAGGTAGTAATCGTGGAGTACGTCGTACCTTTCATCGGGTTTATTGGTGACAATTTTCTTTTCATGCAGGATAATGCGAGACCGAATACTGGTAACGTATAGTATACCTGCACCTTCAAGAGAGCGATTTGCCTGTTATGGAGTGGCCAGCTCGAAGCCCGACCCTCAATCTCACATTGAACATTTATGGGACAGGTTGAAAGAAGGATTCGAACCTGAAGTGTTGCTCTACCGAGTCTTCAGAAGCTGCAACATACGATTGTATAGGAATCGAAGGTGATACCTCAAAATTTTGTGAAAACTTTGGTGAAATCAATGCAGTATCGAATGGAAGCTGTTATTCTATTTTTTGCACCCAAGTGACCATCTTCAAATATGTACATATAAAGGCAGCGACTTGGACATTTTCAATTTAAAGGCTGTCAATGGAAATCCCGTAAAAGAGTTACACAACAGTAGCATTATATCATGTAATCTGTTCTCTTTTACGCATGTATTAGGTAGAGTGAAAACACCGTGCATCCCAGACAACACTTGATTACGTTTTCTGACGATCGGGGATGAAGCTCTTAACCATGCTTCTCCCAATTCATCCCCAAATCAAATAAAAAGTCTCTTTGCTTAAAATAATTGAACCAGGAATTATTTTTCATGAGCTACTGAAAAAATGATGGGCAGTATATCACAAGGTTTCACAATAATAGAACCTGAAATTCTTCCTTTATTTGATTCATGGACAATATTATTCCAATAAAGCGTCAAGAAGATTGGGAACTTTTGAAAGTCGTATAGTTGAAAATATGATTTACAGGCCATTTGGCATCAAATTCACCACTAGTGGCGGATCGATACGCACAGTACATACGACAAAACACGAATGTAGGGATGAAAATTGATAACAGATGGATTGTTGCTCAATCTCAATTATTCCCAAAGCATTCATTTGTCGAGAATTGCAATTCATTTATTATAATAATTATTATTAAAAATGGTTGGAACCGTGAGAGTTTGCTGGTGAGTTATGGGAAGCTTCACTAGTCTAGACCAAGCGACAGATGCAAGTTGAACATGGTCCACAGATTACGAATCTAACACAGTAATACCTCTCGAGCTAGACCAATTCAGTATAGGTGACCATTGAAGTGACCCTTTGACCATATCGATGGATATCTGTTGTATTTCGTGGTTGTTCAGTCAGTATATGGCAGTTTTGACACTTTAAAATAAAAACACTTTAAAATTTCTCTAATCAATATTATACGCAACTTCAATTAGAATTTTACAACAGCAGTAATAGAGGTACTTGACAAATTATGAGTTTTAACTTTTACGAACGATGTAGCTCTGGAAACTTTCAGAAAAAAACCTGTTTCGGGAAATACGTTAAAATAATGAAAACAAGCACACTTGAACAGTTACTTGATGAACTCGATGGAATAGATCATAAAAGTTTACATCGTTTAACACCACCAGAGCCATTTAGAATTGTGACGGGTCTACTTTCACAGATGAAAGAATCACGTCACAATAGCAGGCTGTCCATAGAATAAATAACCTGCAATTGAACGTATTGGACAGTATTAACACCTATATATAAACCGTGCTACTTGTACTGTATATGCTGCTTATAATGAGAGTTAATTGCATGGATCACTATTGGTGAGTCATGTTGCTACATTTCTAGCGAATTACAGATGTTTACACGAAATTATTTTAGAATTAATTAATTTATGTTGTGGCGTGACATTCATGGTATTTGTGAAGAATAACGAATCCGTAGTTTGGAATTTGATAAAGACACCTTTGAAGGTAGTAAGACAGTAATTCTTAAGATACTACTACAATCTATGGGAAATAATTATAAGTCACTACCTCGATCAATGGATAGTACTGGAATGGTAGTAGTTAGATAGAATTAGCTTTGGAAGCCACCAAAAATTTATGTGCACCAGGACAACAATTTACACAACTGGTTCAATTTCTTGGAAAATCGATCACAACATTGGACTTTACGTCCTACTTAACACCTTCCATTAGCAATTTTATGACATATAAAAAATTTTACTATTTCAAAGCAAAAATATCATAATTCCAATTCTATTTGTAACAGAAAATAATTGCCCGGCTTTTGAAACATTTCAGGGTATGAGTCGCCCCTATTTTCAGTTATAGAATGGGTTTTTCTCATGGAAAAATACATATAAAGTAAATAAATGGATGCTAATCCTTCATCTATAGGGAACAAACTATTTGACACTATTTGGAGCTAGATTATGTTCTATTTATAGACAAGATCAAAACTCATTATGAAAAACGTGTCTGTCAAATATTATTATGCCAAAATTGTTTATAATTGTTGGCCAATTCGTCAAATTTGGTATTGATGACAAAATACAATAGGTGCGTTGACATATTGCATATGACAAATGATTTGATAAAACGATCGACGAGAATTTATAGTGATCGCGGCATCAATCAATAAATTATTCAGTCGTGGTATTTGACATATTCGATTCGGATAGTTATTGTCGCAATTTTAAATAACTATATATCGTCACCCTATATGTATATACACGATCGTTTAAATAAATTATGACAGTAACTAAATTGTTAGCAAAAAGATCATCTCAATTTATAATCATATCGCGTGCACAAACACGAAAATCATTTTGTGTATACGAAAATTTTATCATTAATCGGACGCCATGATCATTGTCAACCGATCATAAATTGATTAATGAAATGAAATTATTCAAAAAAAAAAATTATACAAAATTGTCTAGACATTAACATATACTCGTTAATACACATACACTTGTATGTACACTCGCGTACACTCGGTTGTCAATTTCGACGATATGAAAGTAAGTCATGCAAAAATTATATATGTCTGCGATCGAGATCATTTATGATCGTGTATGTAGTTTACATATATACTGTCAACATGATCGGTATGTACAAATATACAATTATTGATCGATGAGTCAAAAACCACAAGAAAGAATGTCTGCACACCGATTACCTCCTCACCGTATGCTGCGTATATATAGAGAGATCGAAGGGGAAAATAATTTCTGCGCGATCAATTTAAATAGATGAGTGCGCGATAATGGTTTTGTTTTCCGAATATCATCATCTTTAATTTGAATTTGGTACACTGGAGCGCGCATTTCGAAAAAATAATTTATAGTTTAAACAAAGAAAGAACCACCCATAAAAGTTTTTATAATTAAAAGAAATTTCAATGCGCGGCGATTGACTACATAGAAAAGATACAAGTTTGCCGAAATCCATGATGAGCCCCGCACATTGTTATTTAATTTATTAAAAATAATGATTTTTGTATATTATATAAATCTGATTGATTCGAAACCAAAAATATTGATTATCATCTTAATCTATACTTTGTATGCTTACCTAAACACGTTGGACAGCATTGTCCTGGCCGTGGCGCCATTGGATTGCTGCACGGCGTATAGCACTGTATATTCGATTCGGTTAGAACACCGGCGACACATTTAAACGAAACACACGGATCGTCCGGATCAGACCATTCGCTACCGCTCGGATAGTGTTTGTCTTTGTAAACGCACTCCTTGCACCGATCACAACAACCGCCCGATTGTTTCTTTATCAGCATATAACAATCGTCAACAGATGGACAACTTTCGGTATCACATTCAACGAAACCATTCTGCAAAATAAATAAACAAAAGAAAACATATAAATAAAAATGTTGGATTAATTAAAAAAACTTTTTATTAATTTAAATAATGTAATTTAATATTGAGGTACAGGTATGCTTCGACTAACGCCGATTGAAACAAAATACAAATATTTTGAATTTCGGACACATCGTTTATTAATTTGCGCCACAGTGGATACAAAAGTTATATGGCGAGTCATATCGCGTGCCACACAATTAATATAAACCTGTCGTGTATTTTGTACATCAAACCACATTCGAGTTTATTACATTTTTATTTAAATGTATATTTACATGTTGTAAAGTAACTAACCGGAAATAAAAATATTGTACATGTATACTCAATATACATACAAATGTTTTAGTTAAAAACCATATTTGGTTGATAATAATTTTTATTATGATTAAGGTTATATTGGCAAGACTAAGTATATAACAATTAAATTTACATAGTATACAGTGAACGAAACAAGTGTCTAATTTTATTTATCTGGTTGTTTTGTCTTGCGGCTCGCGCTATCCGTTTTTAAAAGAAAGAAAAAGCTCAGTAGCCATATTCTTAGATTCCTAATTCTGGTTGCTACGTCGAATCGGTAAGAATTGCACTAACTATTAATATTAGATTAATGAGCTTCTAGATGTCTCCATCTTTTGTCAAATGGAAGAACCTCATTCTTTTGTTTAATTGGCAGATTGTTTGTTGTTTAATAAATCGTTTGTTTATGGAGGGTTGCAGCAGTTTCTATACTCGTTATAAAAATAAATGTTGTTAATACGTCATCATCGAAGGAGAACACACTTCTTGATCATACTTCACACCGAACAGTTACTTTTTATGGATGTAATATATTTTCAACAGTTGTCCTTGTTTTCTCGCAACATTAATCCATCACTTTAGCATATCAAAAAACTATTAAGGCCTTTTGTTAAGAGAGTCATAATTACAGCGCTTGACGTAAAATTTCTTCACGACGTTTAAAATGGTAACCTCACTCTAATAAGAGAAATGAGATAAGAGAAATAATTTGGTATTATTGGCAACCATTTCACTGTACAAATTGGTCAGCCTCTGTACAGATTGGTATATGGAGCTATGTAATACACATATGGTAGTACTGTAGTTGGAAAGGGTATTTAGTCCGAGTAATGAGGTTTACCTACCTGGAGTCATTTTGAACTATCAGGAAATGATGTGTGTTTCGAGAGTATTCTCACATTAGAGAATATCCTATACGGTCTTCAGTACACACGTCAAACCTTTATATTACGATATATAATAGCAATATTAAGATCAAGTCAGCATTATATGTATTATGGGTGTTGTTATTGTGACAGCTATAATGATGGGAGTTAAACCAGAACTCCACAGAGTGGCATTGATTGACAGCTAGGGCGCTGAATCAACCAGCCGATGAAGACGTTTGTCTTATGAAATGTATGGCATCTTGTATGTGATCTGTAATGTTCGTTTCGCTAGGCCGGTTTCGATCTGATGACGTCATTGATTTGTTGTGTGATCGAAAAGATCAAATCCATCTCATCAGATATATGCGATCGGACTAGATGTTTGTTGCATTTTTGTTTGTATATATGTTTGTGAGGCTTTGTTGCAACAGTGCTAGTGAATTACAGAGTTTTTTTTTAATCGATTTTTTTTCGATTATTTTGTTTTTACGTCACTATTGTGGCGTGACTATTCGTCGTATTTGTGAATGCCACAGTCTTTGCAGAGATTGTTATGGATAGTAAAGTGGGTTCAATTATAACCTGTAAATACCTTTAAAGAATAATATTATGTAAGGCTTAAATTTGAAGAGGCCTGTTAGGCATTTAAATGATAATAACCAAGAATAATGATATTGGCCTTTGGTCGAAATTTAAAGCTTTTGCCAGCTAAGGCGATATTTCAATAGGAAATCTATTACTACATAAAAAGATAGTTTGGAAAATATTCGAAATTTTGAAATTATTCAGATGTTCGAGACTATGTTGAGAAATTTAATCGCATACTAAAATAGAAAGGACTCATTTACTGGAAAAGAAAGAAATAGGGGACCTGTAATGCATCTAGAAGCATTTAAATAATAAAACAAAAGCAAGTTTCCTCAGAGATATCAAAAGCATCAGAACCCTTTCCACCATAATAACTTAGACCACCGACAACTTAATATTCAAAAAGAAAACGCGACAGCAGATTTTAGATCATCTATTAAAATCGCCATCAGAATGTGCCAAAACTGCAAATTTGCCATCCAACCACCTATAATGTATCGGCATTGGACATTTAACGACTTAACCGATCGCTTAACACCACAAGTGCTACCCAACTAAATTACTTTATCAAGTTGGCATACAGTTTATTCAAGCACACAGATAAAACACGTTAGTTATTCAAACACTCAGTACTACCATAAGGAAATGTAGGAGTCTGATAAAGAAAAGGTGTTAAAGGAAATAAAGAGTGAGGAATATTGCTCTAGGAGAATCGTATATGCTTCATATATATTTTGGATTTCTGTAGATTAGATGTCAACGAGCAAGCCTTATTGTTCACAGCATTCCACAGTCAATGAAGATTGAATCTATGAACTGGAATCAATGAATACTCGCGTTGGCTCAGATAAACCGGTATTATTTCATAAATTGCAGGGGAACCAATTCTATAGAAATCTAAAAGAGGTTGGAGGAGATATTTGTATTACCAATTACTCGGTCGAGTGCAGCCAAGTGCGATTTAAGAAATGAAAATGAATACATATCTGTCCGAATTGGTCAAAATCAGAACTGGAATTTACTAGGGTTGATTTTAAACCTGTTAGGTTTGTCCTAATTGTGAATTGTAATGAGATCATGAAATCATGAAATGAATTCAAATAAAATGAGGACGAAATGGAGATATGATCAACTACGATTGGATTGAGAGTTCAAGATAAAATATCATTAGTAAAAATTATTAAAGTGTTATGGACATAGGATGGATCCTTGTAGGACACTATCATTCAATGAGGATTTAGTAAGGAGTGTTACTGTAACTTAGAGATTGTTGGAATAAAATTGCTAATGGCTTAGACAAAGATCAATGAAATGTGTAGATGGTTCTAAGTAAATCGGACCTATAGCCATACGTCCTCGATTTGGCTACACAATGGCGTAAAGTAGGACGTAAATAAGCGAAATGCTTGGGAAAGTCTTGAAGGCGAAAACAGATTGTAAAGATAAAGACAAACATACAGAAAGAAAATAAGGAGTATTTCAAAACTCGTATTCTTGAGTAGATTATATATCAAACAGCAAGTCATAACGTTCCACAGTCAATGAAAATTGAATCTATGACCTGGCCCAGATTAGCCGGGCATTACATCATAAATTTCCGCGGAACAATTAATATAGAAATGTTAAAGAGAGTGCGGAGGAGATATAAGTATCACCAATTAACCGACTAGCACGTCTTTGCAATTAGTTGAGTTCAATAAAGTTTTGGAAGCTCCAGCTCAAATAGAACAAAATTATTACAACAGGGGGCTGATATAGGTCTCTTATATTTTTAATATCACTTATCCGTTGAAGTAAGATTTGCATCAAATTTCTAGTTATTGTTAAGCCAAATATGTCGATCGCCTCAGAAATACCTGAAATACACCCCAGAAGTGCCGAACAAGATCGAATGATTTGAAGATATTGAGCGCAATAATTTGGAATTCACTTAGGTGAATGCATCTGTTTCATTGCTCAGTGGCAAAATTGATCAAATCCCTTTATTAGTTGGTGCTTTTCCATTAGATATAAGCAGTTTTCCGGAAAAATTTATGTAAAAGGAAAAAAACCTATCTCAGAGATCGTTGGAACAAAATTGATAACGGTTGTCGGTGTTATGCAAGAACTTTAGTTACAATACGAAGTGTGTGATTGTTTGAAACTGAACTATATTTGAAGGAATAAGACAAGATTCAGAGTAATTAGATTTGGGAGCAAATTTTGAGGCTAGAAAATCGTTTTTTTCTGGAACGACAAATGGAAGTTAATCCCAACTTTCAGAAGTGAAATGGACGATTTGCTGTCGTAATTTTGCTCAACTCGTGTTTTTTCTCATTTTGTTCGAATTTCCAGTAACTTTTTGAATTTTATAAAACTGGAGGAAATGAACTGTCCCTTTCCATTAACGATAGGAAACAGGTACCCCAATCAAACAATTGATAGAACTAGTTCATCCACCCAGTCAGCATTCTTGCAGTACCAAAGTTTACATTTAAGTTTACGCTGTAATAATGGTTGTAACAGATACACGTGACTGAAGTTAAAAGATTTTCATATTTTAGCTTTAAAACAGGATCAAGACTACTTTAGCATCGAGCTTGATTATTGAGTACTGGATAAAGTAAACGATAGTAATTTAGTAGATCAATATTTGGACCGTGATTTGGCGCATCTGAATGGTGGCCGATACTGACCATTTGACAATGCTTTAGCACTGAAAATTTGGTCGATTGATGACAGAAACAACTTGAACCATTCCACATTTAAACGTTACAAAGAACATTGTTATCATTCCTTAAAGTTGTGCCTGCCTGTCTGTTTCTCTCAACTCTTTCGCGGTTCGCTTATTTACGTCCTACTTTACAGCCTATAGTACTGACATGGAAATATGGGTTGGTCCATGAATTCTGCATTCCAACAGCGAGTCATAGATGTGTTCATTCACACCACCGATCATAATCATATGGTGAAAATCCATTTTCATCCTGCCCCTACCGGTATTTGAACTCGGTACCTCCCGCTCCAACAATTGTCGCAGCTTTAACAACCCAATGTCCCAGTACCTCATATTACATATATAGTTTATTCGATATTCAAGGTTTGTTATGTCCACAACAGTGTTTTAACTGTATGTTTATAACCAAATTGAAACACGATCGTTAAGAAATTGGACAGCGCTGGACAAACATAAAAACTCTTGAACTTCATTATGAATTCCCCCCTCAAAATAAAAAATTGTTAAATAAAAATCACATAAATCTTTTTGGCTGAGGTATACAGCTAAGCTATCTAAAATATATATACGATTTTCGCGGAACTCAATCTATTGTGTGGAGGTTTAAAATTAAGACAAATAAATTAAATTTTTATTTTTTTCAAACTTTAAGCGCCATTCAATAATAAGATTTTATTACTTATTAAAATATATCGAAAGATTTATATCAATAATTTATTATTTATTTACAAACAAAATGTCACAAAAATTCTAAATTATAATTAATTTTAATTTATTAAAAAAAATTAAAATATTAAAAATACTCGTACTGTCAAAATAACGATATATCTATATCACTGCCCGCGCTCACACCACCACTCCACCTAGACCACGATCGCCACGTCTATAATACCAATATTAATAGTATCGATCGTATAATAACAGAAAAGGTCGTGCTATGATTATTAATTATATTTCGGTAATGTAGTGTTGCTGTTAATGAACTCGAACGCACAAATTGTGGATAAGATGTCTCTTGTCGCGAAAGGAAATATACTTGTGGTCGTGAATTTGGCGCGGTTTTGCTTGTTTTTGCTGATAACATGGTCGTCGTTTTGTTATGAATTTGCATGATAACGAAATTAACTTATTGACTGCGTTAACTAGTGCACACTTATGTACTATAAAAATTTTAGATTATCCTTTAAAATTCATTGAGATTTGTGACAATTGTGGTGCGAAAGCGAATCAACACAAATTAATCATAGTTTAACCTCATTCCTTTGGAGGATTCTTAAAAATTATAATACATCAAAGTGAATTAATCCGCTGATAGAGACGTGATAACTCAGGGTGGCAACGAAATGTTGTTTGAGATAAATCGATACCATAATCGTGTCCGTTTTACGATATAATCAGTTACAAAAACATGTCTCTTTATCTATGTAATCTGTTTTGGGACTCAAGGCTCTTCCAACTCTTTCCTACTGCACGCCATTAAAAAGCCAAATCGAAGACAGAGAGTTATATGTAGGTCCGATTGACGTAGAACCATCTATGCAAATTGCATAGCTCCGTGTCAGAACTATATGCTGGTCCTATAATACTGACACCCCAAAGGATGGTCCGCTGAATTCTGCACCCCAACAGGGGGTTATAGATGTGTTTGATAACACCACCAATCGTATTAGATGGTAAAAGGTGCCTTTTGTATCCTGCCCTAATTGGGATTGGAACTAATTCATCGATGGTATCAGAGGACATCCTTAAATAAAAACTTCGATTAGTATACCTTAACTTGAAGAGTTTTGAAGTTGCATCAAGACTTCTCATTTACAGAAAGCAGATCCAACCAACGCCCAGTGCTTAATGAATAGAACCTGAACTCCGACTCCAAGCCTTCTTGTTAGTACCCCCGCATGTTTTGATCATACTCGTTAATTTTGACTATTTAAAAGTAGCCAAGGGTTAACTCCCTTATTCTTATACTATATACACCATTATGTCTCAGACAAAGGTCATGTATGGTACTGGGCGTTCCTTGAAATGATGGTATACTAATTTTAGCGATACAGGTCGCTCTACACAATTCCTAAATCTCGAGTAGTGTAGTGATCTTCATCTAGTAAGATGCGATATTTTAAGAAATTATTGTACACGTCAGCAAGAACAAGAGACTTAGTGGAAATAACAAGATCTTGTCAGAAAAAGTATATAGGCGGCAGTAGTCATCCTAATGTGGTAAACTCTCTCTCTTAGATTGAACACTTCGGTTGTTGAAACTGAAAACGTATAAAATAATGGAGAAAGACTGAGATTTTGAGAGAGACTGCTCAGTAAATGATATTTATATGACCATCAGGTGTATGGTTTTTGGGGTAGAGCTGAACGGCTATGTGCGCTATTAGCCCATTAAATCATAATCTTACTAATGGTATTTATGAGTTTCAGATCAGTATTATGGTCTCATTAATGCAGCAACAGAACAGCCCAAAAGTATTCCTTTATCAGTCAGTGTTACCAGATGAAAAATTATTAAATCAACATCAATCAGTTTTGTTCTTACTTCATAATCAGACTTTTATCAAGCGTGGGACATATAGCCAATGGCTATCAAATTTTGACGATTTTGAGGAGACAAGCCAAAATGTACATTCACAAAATCTATCAAATCTCCAGGCCTTTTGTTGATAATAATAACATTGAATCAATTGTCCTTCATATTGAACCAATGAGGACACTTCCATCTTATACTCATAGTAGGTTGGATTTAGTGTAATTTAAAACTGCAAAAACAGTATTTGAACAAACATACGAGTATGCTTCAGTTAGGCACTGGTTTTTGGGTTTTCTGTCCACTTCACTTGATATCGACAAAAGGGAATATACTAACTGTCACTTTTATACGAAACAAAATTGGACACTAGCAGCATTATTCGAGTAATATAACAATGGCCACTGCGAGATGGGTTGGCCCATATATTCTGCACTTCAACAGGGGTTCATAGATGTGTTCATTCTTCATTCGCACGACCGTTCCAAATACGATGATCAAATTCCCGTTTGCATCTTGCCCCTATTGGGCTGCGAACCCGATGCCTTCCGCTCTACGCATACTTCTAGTTTTAATTTTAGTTTACGCTCGGATCACCTTCAACTATTAGGCGAGGTGTCCTGACAATTATGTAATGTAATCATATTCATCTTTCGGACACCGGGTTCCAGAATTTCAGTTTAGACTTCTTAAGATGCTTTTTAAGTGGAATGTCTGTCAAGGGTATATTGTTTGAGACAGTTCCTTACACAGTTCAGCATTGGGTTAATTAACACTTGCATTGAAAGCTTAGGGATCTAGGCCGCCAATTTAGTCACTGTTTAGTAAAAAAGATCCATTAATTTTGAGAAGGATATGGGCTAGCCGGATTCAAGTTAGAAGATTGTTTAAAATACTAATTTCAAAGACGATAACCCGGAAAGGTGTTTAAATACTAAGGACTGGTCTCTAATTTTGCCGATTCGGTTTCAGATTATCCCATTCATATTCAATATCAGAAATAAACGATTTTATGAAAATTGATCCACGACTCTATGCCAGAGGTAAGCTGAAAGGGCAACAAAATATTAAGTTTGAATAAAACGTTGATTTGATATTTAGAGAACTTATATCCAGTTTTACATAATCCACATTTCACTAAAGAGTTCTTCTTTCGGTGTAATACCAGCACTCAAGAAATTCTGTCAATTCGATGGCAAATACCTATTTATCTCATATAACAGTTGGTGGCTTACAATACTATAAGTATAAGAGAGCGATGCAAAAACGAACGCCATATCTTCCTGTTTGAACGAGTTACGAATGGCGATGAATGCTCCTGGTCAAAACTTTCGAAGAATATGCCTTTGACATTTTGACCACGAAAATAATATTCTTTTAAGTAAGTCCATCAACAGAATCTTAAAAATACTGACTTAATAAAGGCTCAATGGCAGTCCGTTTTATCATTTCAAGCTGAACTTTGTAAAGAGCAACCAAAGAGATTTATTTAATATCTCAGCCAAAACTGTGGCAATCGAAAAATAAGAATCCGGGATCAGAGCTTATTTACTTTGGGGAACCGACTGTCCTAGTTAACATAATCGTTAAGCGCTGAACCATTAATATTGTTGAAAGATTACGCAAATTATTTTTTTTCTTCTCTGCCACATATGTGATTGTGTTATGACTACGTTAGATCATACGTCAATTCGTGCGTCTTATGGCATAAAGATCACAGTTTAAAACCGGTAAACCAACACATCGCATATCTTATAATTTTATATCCTCAATGGCGTATAAGTATACCAGCATCATTTCGTTTATCTATATAGCGAAGGTCTCTCAACGCAGAACAAATATCGTTTTAATGGACCACACATAGATATAAGTAAACCATCTATCTACTATATAGATACATTTATCGATTTTTGGTTCTCGTGAAGGTTTCGATTCGATGAACCATTAAATAATATAGATAATGTGTTAATTTATATTATTTATTTTATTTTTTACGTAAAAATGATGTTAATTGAAGGTAAATAGAACTTTAAGACGAAGAACAATCTTTCGAAACAGGTATTTCGACGTCGCTGTATCTGTATATAGTGTAACGACTCGTATATACAGTGATTTATATAGAAAATTCAAATCTGCCTACAAATGTAGCAACACATATCTTATTGATCTGTATCACACACACACACTTACACACATATATGCAAAATATAATTTGCAAACCAAACCAAATGGTCAAACATTAAATTGCGAATTTGTATCGTATGTGGGAATATCATGTGACACATTTTAAGGAGGTTTATGTATTGCTTAACAAACTATAATTCGCATTCTTGCTCTCAAAGTGGATTTCAAATGCTTATATACGCTATGCAATTTATATAGTGCGTATTGTGATGGCGAAACGACAAACACACACGAGTATATCGAACAACGTCTTACATTAGCGCACACAACAATCATTTTATTAGCAAAGCATATATTTATTTATGGTAGATGATGATGATGAAAATGAGATGGCGCATATGCGCCACTATATACGGCCAGATTGTTGCTAATTTGTATGCCAATTATTTGATTAACTCTGTCTTGCTAAATACAATAATTGGTTTGGACTTTGGAAATACATTTCACGCACAATGATATTTATAGGAAACTGATTCGAATCTTGTGGTATGTTGTTAGGCATGTACTCATCTATATGTACATAATAAAACAAATATCGTACAAATTGACGGTACAATTACGTTTCTTAATCTACATTCTTATAAAAATCAAGTGTAACGAACTTCAATCGTTCTAAGCTTTGAGTGTCAGGTTAGGTTAGGGTGGCTGTCGCCTAAAACTGACATAAACATACTTTTTTCCGTAGTCAGATCACATTAAGCTTTCTTCCTTTGAACATACCAGACGTTATTCATACGACCCGTCAGATTATTTAGGAGAGGTTCTATCAGTTACTGGATACAGCAGAATACATTTACGACCTTACAACTATACGAGTATAATTATTTGAGGTAACTCTAAATGTGCAAGTGTCCCGTAACAACCTCCACCATCCAAATTATATACATGAGTTGGTGTCATTTATTGATATCATACAGCATTTTCTGAAGTCAAATCTTACATAAAGAGAGCAGCATATCAATGTACACTTTGCTTGGCGAAAAACCTTGGCGAGCTAGTTCGTATGTTTTATCGCTTGAAATGTATGCGATAATCGAAGAGATTCCTAGCTTCCATTATTAGTTCGGCCAGAAAAACAATATAATAGAAAAGACGGAAAGAGATGTTTACTTTCCATGCTCTATATATAACACCTCACGTCTGATTCGCCCATCTGCAAAACAGTTTAGAGCCTCAGCAATACTCCTTTATTGCAGGACAGATGAAACCTATTTCATTACAGATGCACAGAGAGTAAGCTTTGAGTTTTAAGAACAATATTGGAATCTTATATCGATAACGAATAGATGACCTTTGAAAAGCGAGTGAGGAGTTAGTCAAGGCATATTGTGATCTTAAATATTGTGGTGTACCAATTATAAGAAATTATACGGGGTATATAGCTGAGATGATTATGCGAAGAGTTAAGAAACACGTTTATGGGCATAACCAACATACTTGCGTCGTCACGGTAAGGACTTAACTTACATCCCTTTTGCATCCTGCTCCGATCAAGGTTCGAACCCGATACCTCCCGCTCTAATTGCCGCAACCAATCTACTAATGTGCCAAACTTAACTAAATCAACTATTGGTTTCGATTGCCATCTATGATCAGAGACACAAAACGCATGCATCGAGTTTTAATTATAGCTTATGCTCGGATATTGAAAACCCCCAGCATCAATTATCCCTACATCATAATACAAATGGGAAGACCTATCTTTTATTACCAACAAAACAAACTGGACTTTGAGGTTGACAGAATAATAATGGGGTCAGAAGACGCACATCCAATCAAGAGAGTTTATTCGATAGTATGTGTGGGAATCTGCGATTTTGTCTATACTGTATACTGGGACGACTGGAACAAATCTTAATTAAAGTGATGCCTTATGTTAAACAAACTTAAGTAATTTAACGACATATTGAATATAAATATTATGTTACAAATCTACAACTGTAAGGCGAAGTGCCCTGACGATTATGTAAACAGTGAATGGTGAGAAGGTAAAATGACAAGAATGATCACGGTACCAACATCGTCTTGATTGATCACGATGCTATACAACACACCTTACCATGGACTTATTGAGAAATGAGTTCGGTGATCAATTAATCTCACGTTTTGGTCTGGTGAATTCATCGCAAAGATCGTGTGATTTCATGCCTATATTTTTGACGCTACATTAAGTCTCTCTCTATGCCAATAAACCAGCAACCATTGCAGAATTGGAAGACAATATTAAACGTGCGCCATTAGCGAGATACCAGTCGGATGAAAGAAACTAAAGGATCATACATCTTTTGTAGTTTATCATTCCTCGTCATGTTCTGCGAACTCAATGACGAGAATAATGGATACAGCCTAGTGAAAAAGACAATATTTTAGCAAAATGAAGGATGTCATAATTTCACCAGAAGCAGTCTTGTAAATGAATTAATAAAATAAATTGATACAGAGTGTAACGAACATGATTAGGTTCCCTATATTAGTGCAAAGCACTATACTCATTGCACGCCGAACGTATATGGACGTGACGAATTCGATGCTATCCAGACGAAACGTTGACTTCAATGTTTGCACACTTTCATATTTTCTTTGTTGACATCCTCATCTCTAAATTATTAGGTCATGACATTGAATTGTCTATCAAACAGTACACTAAAGCGGTATGAAAATTTGAGCACGCTGACATAAACTGTTTAGAAACATCAACTGTTTAGGGGGTATCAATAAACACAACTATGGCCACTAGTGTACATAACTTATTGATACAACTAGCTTCCATTAAAGTACCATCTGGTTTGCAAGTATGCAATCTGCGTAAATTCGCGATTTGGCTGGTAATGGTGTAGAGTTGGAAGCATCATTTTCTTATGAGTCCTATTGCAAGTTTATTCGATGTTTTTATTCGATGGTTGAGATGTTATATGTAGTTCCGTTTTTTTGTGTATAGAAAAAACCGATTCAAGGTGATAACTAAGCTGAGCTCAAATAAAGGTTCATAAAGGCTTATTTTGATGCTGTAAGGTGATTGCGATTTGATAAATATGCCTGCATCGTTAGAGATCTAATAGAAAATATTCTTTGCACACTCACCAATTGGATGAATAGTTGTGGGTTAGGTCTCAATTATAAATTTGTCTAGAACAAAGCTTTTAGTACAAACAATGATTAAGAGACCGATATCAGTTCCGAAATTAAAACACTACAATCTGACAAAATGCAATACGATGGACCATTTGAATATTGATTTTTTCTTTAGAGGTTTACAGTGTTTGAAATGAAGTAGTGCATAAATTTTAGTTGTAAAATATATTTACAGGGGTCGGTATTTCAAATTAAACAAAACATATATTATTCTTTTATATAAACACCTTTGATGCGCAGATAACAGCATCGAGTCTGTCCTATAGAAGGGTATTATGATGATATTATGCTCCATTATCGGCGAAGAGGTATTTTAAGAGCACCGACCATCTCATATTTTAGAATCAATACTTTGACCTGCAGAATGGACCATATTAAAAAATCTATTGAGTTTAAGTTCGGGGAATATAGTGTTGTCGGAATAAATGAAACTGGAAATTTTTTTTTCTAAAACACTTTGGGTTTCACAGGCTTTATGGGATGTTGCCGAGTCTTTTTGAAATATCCGATGGTTCTTATCGAATTGATTTTTGATTTGGCGTGTATATGGCGCAAACTGGACGACAACTGTAAAGCAATTGCGGCCATATCTCGATAATAACTAGCTGACTGTTGTGTTCCAAGTGTTCAATCGACTCTATCGAATCTGCTTTAGATGATTCGTAGAAAAGTGACTTAATACATCTCCAAACACGATCTTGGTGGCCAATTAACAGGACCATTATGTGAAATTGGTCTTTCGTCAGATTTTTTTTGAGTACATTAATTGAATCTCTCGCTGTGTGTCACCGTCTCGTTGCAACCACATATTAGCAAGATTTATGCCAGCCAATTGGAATACGAACAAGTTAGAAATCATTTCTCTATAATGTTCATTATCGTTTTTGAAGACATTTGGATAAATCATTCGACCGACCCAGACAGCGCAGCAAACAGTGATTTTATCTGAATCTCTAGATTATTGAGGGTTTGTAAATCCGACAATTCTGCTTATTAACGTACACGTTCAACCAAAAGTGAGCTTACATAAAATTGAATAAAATTGTATGTGGAAAATTAACATCAATTTTTGTTGATGGTGATCGAATAGGCGGCGTGTGCGATGATCGGATGGCTTTAATTCCTAAATACTTAATCTACCATTATGATGGACTAGTATAACGACTGTAAAACCAATTTGCCAGCATTGTTTTATCGTGAGTCTATTAAATGTAAAATAACAAATCAAACAAACCTGTGTTGCCAGCTTAAACATATGTGAACCCGTAAGAAATACCCTTTACTAATTTCACGTGTAATGGTCCGATGCATAAACATTTTGTTTACATGTTAATGTCGTAGCTACAATGCAATACACTGTTAAATTTGAATTCCATTTATAGTAGGCTGACGTTTTTTAAACAAATGAAGTTGGTAACACTTCGAGTTCCGACCCCTATATTTCATAGGAAGAGATCACATTCAATATATGACTATACGACTGGTTGACGATTATGACAATCGTAAAATAGACATAATGTATGATTGGGAAACAGAACCTTTATTTTGAACAATTTACAAGCATTTCTCTATCGTGAGTCTATTCAATGTAAATAATGACAAATGAAAATAGCCAGCTGTCAAATCGGCTGTCAAACAAAACAGTGCTGCCAGCTAAAACATTTGAATCTGTCAAAACATTCTTTACTAGCTTCAATTGTTAGGGTCCGATACACAACTATTTTGTTTACATGTTAATGTCGTAGCTACAAAGCAATAACACTGTTGCGTTTAAATTCTATGTGGGTAACTAATTTTAGTAGGCTTATTAGAAATATAACAGGCTGGCGTTTTTTAAACAAATGAGTCATGAGCTGTTTGGTTGCTACAGCTGCATGAGGTTAGTAACGTTTCGAGCAAATATTGGTTGAGCTTACCAACTAGTTTGATATACCTGGAAGTGATCACAATCAATATGACTGTGCGACTTGTACATTAGAAAGTGGAAACTATTCACATCAATCGTTTGTTAATTAAAACCAAGCGTTGATCCAAACCCACGAATAAAATGGTGAACTTATTTATATACACAAATCGCAGCAATGCTTTTCACACCCAACACATCGAGGACTATAACAACAAACACCATCGGTAAGACATTAAAATAAAATGTATAACAATAATCTATAAAGCTGTCTACAAATTACCAATTTATGTATAAAAAAAAACTTACTTCTCACGTACGTGACATATATTTTTCTTATAATATTTTGTTCAAAAGCGCGCTCTAATTTGCATTTTAATTTTGTCGTTTCTGTTTTAACAGTGTACGTGCCCGACACAGTGTTAATTAATACTATATATAAATATGCGTATATTGATCGTATCAGAATATGAAAAATAATATTATTGAAAGAGTTGTTTAAGAGAAAATGTTTTTATCAAAAGTTATGTATCCAAGGTAATATAAGAAGTAAGCGCAACTCTTACAACACACATATACGCAGGCACACACACACACGCTTATATTTTAGGCGTCAATCATTACAATTAAAATAATTGTCGTGCGCTAAATTATCTACAAATTTTTCTCAACCAAAACAAATCCTACGCGAAATTCTGGAGATATCAATTAAGTATATATTGTGCACACTCGTCTATATATACACACATACTCATACATACATATACGAACACTATATTTGCTTAAGTGGCATATCTGGCGAATAATTGAGGTTATAATGAACCGATCATGCATGCGATATATAGTGCGGCATAGGTTATGCATTAAATTCGATACGGTCAATCGGGCGCGCGCGATCTCACTATATATACATACAATGATGCATGATCAATCGGTAATGCAGACTCGGGGTGTTTATAAAAACAACAATAAATGAAATCATCAGATCGTATAGTGTTTTGTTTTTTTTAAAATAAAACAAAATTCACAAAAAGTTTGTCCTCGAAGATCTCTTATATATTATTTAACTGTTGTATTTCGCGTGTTCATAAATTTTTTTATCTTTGATTGGAATTTTTGGAATTTTTATTATTTATTTTATTGTTTAGTTTTTATTTTATTTTAGATTTATTGATTTTTAAACTTTTTCATCTTCACCAAGCGCAAAAATATTTATACATAAGAGTAAAAAAAAGAGTAAAGATCTTTTGAACTTTGAGATTCGACAAGAAGATGAAAAAAAAATTATATATACAATAAAAACAAAACACTTAATTTATTGATGTCTTAAGCAAAATTTTTTTCTTCACGTTTCTTATATATATATAGTGGAAGAATGCGGAGGAACTTCAACTTGGGTTTAATATAAAGTAAATATCATTGCATAACTTTATTTGTCGGTTGTGTGCGTCACGTTTGAACTAAAGCTACATTTAATGACCTGGCCTAATGACATATGGCATAACACCCTATATGTTGAAATGGTATTTATCCATAACTATATAGTCTCAACTGAATATAATTTGACAGAGGGTTAAATAATTTGACAGAGGGTTAAACCGTAGCTGACTGAGTACGTCCTCTCATTGAAAAAGTACAACTTGAGAGTATTGATTTCTATACTTATTGGCCATGGCCGTTTTAAAACCCATCTTCATCACATGGGACTTGCCAGTGATGCCGTATATGATGGATGACGTGATGAATGTCCTGCTCCACTTTGCTAGGGTTTAATCCTATGTTTGCACTATAGACCCTTTGTGCCATTCAGTGTGAAACCACAAAGTGTTGCAGTTATCTTTAATAATAATAATAATAGTCTCAAACACAACTAAAATTCCTTAAAGAGGACTATAGATAAGAGGCAATTATAGTATATGATAATTAACTGTAGCCCCAGCATCGTAACTCACTAAAAGGGAAGTATCTTTAACGTTCGAAAATTCAAAACCAGAAACAGCTAAAGAGATTGGTTAAAACAACCCACAATTTTAATATTAAAATTTTCTGGTCTCCAATGATCGAAATAAAAATAGATTGTATATCATCGCACCCAATACTTTGAACCGCTTTTATAACCAGAGGACATCAGATAATATCAGATTTCTAGATAATATACTCTTTGGATGGCAGCGATAGTACATATGAGCTTGAAATCAGTCAACACCAAAATGATTAGTAAAAATTTCACGGCCACAAAAAAAGTTGTTTATAGAGTTTGTTCAAACTTTTACTAATTGAAATTATTATCAATTGGCCAATATTGAAAATTATTTTGAAGTGAAATTTCAAAAGTGGTTCTAAATTATTCCATAGCAACATATGGTATAAAAACTCCTTTAAGCCGTTCATACAGATAAGATTTGTTAACAAGCCATGTTAAAATGGCCCATGAAACCAGAACAACTGGGATTGTTTCACGACTGTGTATATTAGCAGCTCAAAGTTTGAAATTATGAGAGTGGTTTTGGCGAAAAACTACCCTAGGAAA
Source organism: Tipula lateralis (assembly GCA_963932295.1). Lineage (NCBI taxonomy): Eukaryota > Metazoa > Arthropoda > Insecta > Diptera > Tipulidae > Tipula > Tipula lateralis. The sequence continues at coordinate 110,123,017 of OZ010738.1, forward strand.
AGTAAAAACACAGCCAGGATCATTCACCAAGGATTATTATTCGGTCCCACTGAAGCGAACGTGGCGCCGGTTGAATTTTGTTGGAGTTCAAAAATTATTAAATCCTCTCATATGTCAAAACCGAGGTTACAATCCACATAAACGATTTTTTAAATGAAGAAGGGTTATTAGTACCACCATAAAAATAATATGTGACGGGCCAAGGTTGTTGTTTTTAAAGCATGGTGTCTGGATAATATAGGGCCGGAAAATCCAAAGTTTATTGAAACAATGCATGGTTGTGTGTCCCAAATTTTGTAACAACCTGTCTTTTTTGACATTAAGAAAGGTAAAAGAGCATCTTAAAAACTACATATTCGTATAGAGCTTTGAATTTATTAAGAAGTGTTTCATTTTCAGAAAATCATCTTCCGAAGAAGGTTTAATTGTTGCAAGAAGCCCTTAAATATGTTATGATTTGGGCTGCACTGGACTGTGCGAAAGCTACTAATTAAACAAAAATTTCATAATTTTACAGCTCACTAAAATGTTATGACAACGATAAAATGTTAGCATGACAACGATGCGATCCCCGAACCACTTTATTCTGTCTTTCTATATAAATGTTTCGAACAAATAAAAAAAATCAGACACACCTCAAATCACACCTCAAATCTGATAGAAACCAATCGAGGCCCATTAATGGATGCACAAACGACGTCATAAAGTAACATTGAACATAAAGTAACTCAGTATCAAACTCACCAGGATAAATGATTAAAAGTATTTGTTGAGGAACATTACATGACATGCTCCCTTGAATTTTTACAAGTCGTATCGCTATTGACTAGAGATTAAAGCTGATGCAAGTACCGGGTACTGATAGAAGCAGGATACAAGGTTTCCACCATCAAATTACGATCGATGTTGTAAAGAAACACATCTATGTCCCCATGTGCAGTACTCATAGACAACCCCGTCTTCCATGTCAGTATATACAATAGGCTATGCAATGTTCATATGCAAAGATTAGAACAAGCGTAACTTCTTAAATCTTACAAACAATGATACTTCTATGTGTCATGAAACCAATGATAGAATACGCTGAACATCCATATCAACTAGCTATCTCGTTTAAATCACACATCGCTCAGTAATAAAATAAAATTTCCATACAAACATATTTCTAAAGTGTTGACAATTTAATTATATTCAAACAAAATAATGTCCATGTCGTTTGACATATGTTTGTTAAATCATTTTTTTTTCTGCTAAGCCAATAACGCGCTATATGTATATGTATATAAGTATACACTCGCATAACTGTGTAAATACATATCTTGCCAAAGGTCTTGTCAAAATGAAATAATCACCATGGCATCCAATAGAAATTTACATCGATATATAAATCAATCAGAAAGACTAGTGTCGATATATGGTATGTGTATATATAAGTGTCATAGACTTTGATGGGCTGTCTGCATGTATGTACACCACTGTTATTATTATATGGGCAAGACTTACACAGCATCGCGCAAACTTGTGCCGAGAACACATCAAAACTCTATCGATTCGATTTTTTTTACGCTATATCTAATCGATCATAATTTTCACTTCTAATACATGTACACACGCATATGTATAAATCTAGTATTAAAAATAAAATAAAATCGACATTCAACTTTATGTCAATAAAAAGAAAAAATCGCGAAATCATCCGGAATTTCAAAATATTTGTCTTTAAATTACTTTTTTTTATACATTTTTAATGATGTATTTCACCGTTTAAAACCGTCATAATGGCGCCTAGATTGTATATATAAAGTATATACATATATATATTTAACATAACGTCATTTTTTAGTTGTTTTTAATATTATATATAGTGTTGTGTTGCTCTTTAAATGCAAAATCATCATCCAATCCAATTATATACACTCTTATACACATAATATCGCGGGTTGCCATATTTATTGTTATATTATACAGTGTTGGCGATTTGTAAATAACAAAAAATGAACAAAATGGCGCCACACTCTAAACGTGTTCATTAATAACAGTGCCCCACTTTGGGCGCCAATTTATATACACACCGATTGTACTCGCACTGTAAACAAAAACCAAAACAATTGATGGGAAATTAATGATCAACTAAACTGTTTGTGTATAAATTATATAAATATATATATTTAAAATTAATTAAATTAAATTAAATTTTTGATCATTTTCTCTTCACCAATATGTTTGTGTGTACATATATTATATTGTATAAAACAAACAAAAATTCCATAAATAATAATTTAAAATTAAAAAAAAAATAATAATAATAATAAATAAATAAATGTTATATGTTCTTATTAAAAGCGATCAATGGCGCCTTCAATCGCGTCATGTTCTCATTTTTATTTATTTTCTTTGAAATAATTTTTTTTTCTTTTATTTTATTAATTTTCAAATTAATTTTTAATTTAGCGCGGCATAATTGACTTTTGAACAAATAAAATCAAAATAAGAAGAACAAGAACACGAACAAGAAGAAAACTGTATATTATTTTCTTGAAGATTTTTTTTTCTTTTCTTAATTCGAAATATTCATAAATTGATTGGTTGTGATAACAGACAATAATTATATAATTTTAATGTTTTATAAATTATTTTTTGTTTGTGTTTTGTTTTTGTATTCTAATTTTTCTTAGAATTTTTTGCTTTACAAATCATAAGATAAAAATCTTAAGACAAAACAAAATATGAAAAACTTGGAAAAATTAAATATATATTGTTGTACATTGATGCAGATGCTGGGCAAAAAAAAGGATATTTCTATACTGATAGATGCTATACTGATTCTGTGTTAATTAAGTGCTTGGCTACCAAAACAGCAGCAGGAAACCATGGATTAGATTGAGGTACGCCATCAACTAATTCTACAACTCGTCATGGTACTCGAAGTCAAAAATACAACGAAGACATCCTCGAGACTGGAGAACCAGCAACAGATAGAAACATAAGCACGCTACTTCAATGTGTAACAAGAACACATTAGCTATAGGTCAGTATTTTCCTCCTCAACAGAGCAATAAAAGTGTTAGCAATGATCAATAGTAGATGATATTTGAACTGCTTAAGGAAATGATTAAGCAAAGTAGCAAATATAACAACATACAATGGTTCAGACTAGAGTGCGTAATCTCTTCACTACTGTTCTTAATATTACTGAGGGGCTGTTATGAAAAAATTCGATATTATGAAACAAAAAAGACAAAACGAAATCGGATTTTCCGAAATCGGAAATTTTTAGCAATTAGTGAATATCTGCTAACTTTATGCTTTTGTTTGACAAATTCGTCGAAACGTTTTCACAGTGGGAAAATTCGCAGCGGATCGATTTTTTCGATATCGGAAAAAATCCGAAATTGAATTATTTCATAATAAAGGGGATAATGTGATGCGCAAATTAGACAACGATCCTAAAATGGTGTTCAGTAGGATCCAATAAACTGCCTCACGGACAGTGTATCTTTTCTACCACATACTTAAATACGCAGACAGGCAATACAAAATTATCGTCAGAAAGACAATGACTGCATGAGACTATATATGAATATTTTAGTATACCAACAGGTAATTTTTGAGAGATGAATAAGTAGAGTATTTTCGTTGGCCTGGCCACCTAAAATGTGTACCTATGCGTGTTAATGTCCGGAAGATGTCAGTTGAGGTGCGTTAACAGCCTTAAAGCCATTGATTAATGGAGTAGTTTAATTACTTTTTTGTAAATCATTTTAAAGATCATATTGTTTCAACTACAATTTATCGAGGATTAACTAACATTTTCTCTTTCCTCATTTTGTCCTTTCAGATGTGTATTAACAGTGTTCTGTTCAGCAATGGGTTAGAAGAGAGGGACTAATGGAGTGATTCGCTCGGTGGTCTGATTGAATTTGTTTCAAAGTCATCGTTTGGAGACATGTCAAATCTATTTACGAGCAAATATTCTACGAGTAGCCCAAATTACTTTTGACTCGATTGGTGGCTTTGAAAACCGAGTTCAGTTTAAATAATGTAATATTTTCCATTGATTTATACATCAATTGAACCTTTGCGTTAAACAATTATAGTAATAACATTGTGTGTTAAATATTTATAGCATTGTGAACAATGAATTGACACGAAGCAAGTTCCGATTTGTCTCACCAGAATCGAAAGCGTTATAGCGGACAAAGGTGCACTGCTTAAGACATTTAAAAAAAGTGACTTTTTAGTGCCATTCGTGCAATAGTTGTACTCTAATTTTGGTGAACTAATAGCGAAAGAGAAAGTCCGTTAGCTTTCTATGACAAAGCAAATTTCTTTTGTAGGGAATTCTTTTGTTATTGGGTTAGTTTAGGTTTTGTTACTGATAGTTTTTCAAATATCTTGCAACGGCCTGTGGACTGTATGGGTATTCATATTTAAGTTGTTTATTAAGCTCGACTTTGAATGTAGTTCTATTGATTTCAAAACCGCTTCAATTACTAAGAATTAAGTAAGAATAATTTTACTGTGTAATCATTTGGTGAAGTAAAAATGAAATGATTCATTTCATTTTTACTTCACCAAAAATTCTTGAAACTTTAGCTATAGCTCCTGTTTTCATCAAGCTTCACTGTTCTCTTAAAAATACGTATTATAAGGGGTGATAGAAAAGTGCTCGCCGTAGTGGTTTCTAATAGTATCAAGCTACAGTTTTTGTCAGAACATTTAGGTTCGGATGCAAATGGAAAATCTTTTTTACCGAAGATTGTATTGTTGTATTGAGAGGAATATCCTGTATGTGCAGATTCACGATTATGTCTAATTTCTCGTTGTAGTTATCTGAAGTGAATAAATTTATTGATTTTGCCATTCTAAATCATTCTGTTATTGGCTCTTAAATTTTTCTAGATTTAAATAAAATACACATGTGCTATAAATAAGTACGTTCGGGGTTATTTAAAGAATTTTTTCCAGTTAAGCAAGAAGACATCTATGAGAATTAATATAAAGTTTACTGGCTTAGAATTAATATAAAGTTTACTGGCTCATCCTAAAACCTAATAGCTGCTTTCCAAGTACCGCTAGTATTCGATAGTGAAACGTTAGTAGTTCGTTTCTTGTTTTTGCTTAATTTGCTATGTTTAATTTAGCAAAGATAAGCACTGAACTACTAGGGGTTCACTAGCGGATACTAGCAGTTTGTCGATTGGAAACAACTTATGTAAGAGAAAGAGAAAACAAAAAAATATAATTTCACAGTGGCTCTCAAATACGACGAAATAAATGTTGTTGGTACTTAAACTTTAAACTGTTAACAGAATGGATATTTCAACAAATAGAAACCTTAGAAATAGACCTAGATGAGAAGGGTTACATTTCAATGGAGTTCAGTTTAGATTTTCTGTTTTTGTATTCCAATCCTATAATCGAACCGGACCTATTTGGTTCGAATATTGGCGTAATTTAACCTTTTATATTATGCTGCCATCTGTGAATCAATCGAAAAATTTACATGATTACTGAATGTAGATCACAAAAAAATGTAGTTTTCATTAAATCAGTTCATGTACAACGTTGCTATTTTTTTATGGAAGGTTCAATGCCAAAACTACACCAGTCCATTCCCATATTTGATTTTCAGATCTTGAAACTGTTTTGTTGGTGTACATAAAACTAGCACGAGAAAAGTAGTGTCGAAATTTTGGAGGAATACTCGTTCTGAACCTTAAACACTTCTATTGTTTGCTTTTAACATTGTTTTGACACGAGCGGTAAAATTGACTGGCTTTGGCGAAAAAGCCTGTTGAGCTGTCTCTGCCTCTCACTAAGTTGCGAATATGAAACAAATTTAGTGCAGAATTATAAACTATTGATAAGGTCTCGGTATTCAAAAACAAAAATTGTTGTTTCAACCTCTGTGAGGTGATATTATATAAGAAAGCTGGAGGAAGGATAATTGGAACTTTGTAATTGTGACACTTTGAGATATAAAGAGTACAACAACAACCAATTGAGTACTCTTTGCGTGATACTATTAAATATAGACAGTAGATCCAAGCACACTGAGGAAGATATAAATTGCTGAGTTGTGATTGGGAGGGGAACTTTTGTAAAACTATATTTTTTTTGCCTCGATTCGATTGGTATCACGAAACGAAATTATGTCTACGTTGGTCAGGCATATTATATAATAAAGTGGCATATTATATAATATTATATATATATATATATATATATATATATATATATATATATATATATATATATATATATATATATATATATATATATATATATATATATATATATGTATATATATATAGGGTGGTTTTAGTACTAAGTAGTTTAACATAAAGCAAATCTGAAGATCGACTCAACATTAAGTGAGTTTTAAGCACCCTAGAAGCAAGAAATTTTAAACGTTTACATTGTGTTGTACTGTCCTGCTATTATAATAAGTATGTCTGCCCAGTCAGATGACATCTTTTCTAAATCAAAATAATAAAATTACTCTGTTACTTAACCGAAAGGTCATCGTGGTCTTTTTGGATAAAAATTTTAAATAATAGTACTCTAGACCAAACGCATATATACCCATATATTATATAAATTGCTGATCAAGGTGATAAATTTTGTATCAAATTCTGTTTTATATCCTGATAATGGTTTACAATAAAATCGGTGGAAAAAAAATCAAATCCGTTATAAGAAAAGAAAAAAAAACTAATACTGTATAAATAAATCACTTTATAATTGGATTAAAAATTAACAAATTTATGTTTTTGTTAATTTTTATATAGTTCCCCAGAAGAAGAAAAGTAAAAATTCAAATAAATTAACACACACACAGTCATACCGATCTATGCACGATCTCACGATTCATATTTAAAAGAAATAAAAATTGCGATCGCGCGTAAATATCGCTATTTGTATATGATATGCGCGCGATCACACGATCATGCTGTATTTTCAATGTACTAATAAAATACCTGTTCTTTTTTTTCGTAAAGATTTTTATTATTTCAAAGGTGTTATAATAAAATCATGATCATCGTGATCGTCTTCTTCTTGTTTATTATATTTAAATGTGCACATTTTCTTATATATGGTATATACATATCAGTGTGTGTGTGTGTGTATCTTGGATTCTCTTGATCATCATGATTTATGTTTATTTAAAATAAAAGAACAACAAAACAAAAAATCGCGAAAATTATAATTCTTATTAATTATAATTTAATGTAAATCACATAAATATTTATTAATTTTTTTTATTGTAGTTCGCGAGGACTGTATGTGTGCGCGCGCAGATCGGTTATGCTAAACGATTTCTTCTTATATTCAAACCACATACACGAATATCATAAAATACTTAGCTATGTACATATGTATGTAAAGAAAAGAAAATGATGACATTGATTGATGCTACTGGAGAATAAAAAAAAATGAAATCAATCAATTTGCTCGTTTCGTGGATAAATAAATAAAATTGACCTCAAACGATCCGAGGATATACTACGCTACAGGTGTTCGGATTTAAAAGTTATTTTTTTTGTTGTTGTTAGGTAAACTGTTTTGATTTGTTTGGATTATATATGTACGAGTATGTACATAATTTTGAAATTGCATATACATACGTTCGTCTGGTGCTACTTTCTAAATATGTGATGTTGGTATAATGTATACGGTTGTTCGATGTTACTGGGGCATATATGAGCAGGGTATATGGGCATTGGTTGAAGCAGCATGTAACGAAATTTCGGTCATAATGAACGACAGTATAACGACTGATCAGTAATAGTGCTTTGAACTGAAAGAGATACCATGTTTATACGGTGATGGGTTCTATCCAGATGATCTATTTCGAACGAAATGGTAATCGTTTATAATTATACAGAGATGGCACCACAGTATATCAATTATCACCAACTTCAATTTGTGTTTGAACGTTTTCTTAAGAAAAACGTATCAAACACAGAACTCTTACTTCAAAAATGCCCTAGTAAGCACATCTTAATACACCATAATCGAGAATAGGCCTAGAGCAATATTTCCAACTAATCAATTGCGTTGAATATATTCAAGGTTTTAACAAAGTGTGGCATAAGAATTTCACTTGATTAGGTTCTTATACACCAAAGCAGAAATTCTTCAGCAGAAATAATTAGTTAATTTTTGTCTAGTCACCATCAGGAGCACTTTTATAGTATGGGCCAAAAGTTCGAAAAAATTCAGAAGGTTTTTGCTCTACGTCATACTCTCCAAAAGATTATCAAGAACACAGTAAAGATATTGAGAACCTTGACCCAAATAATTGCAATTGTTGTGTTATGGACGGTACAATTTTGGTTCAATTGAGGTACGGATCTCGATATATAGATACAGACATTTCGGTTTGGAAATTATATGTTCCAGCTGAACTACTCTATGATTTAATTAGATAATGTACCTTCTTCGTCCTATATGGAAGTTCAAACCTCTTTAGATTGCAAAAAAATTATACTAATCAGTTATATAGACCCCCAATGAGAAACCAACCTTTATCGTCTAGTCCATTTCAAAGGATATATATTGACTGCTTGGGCAAAATTATTATTCGTTATTCAGTTCCAGACATGGTCATCTCTGATAATGATAAACAATTGTGTTCAAAACAATCCCAGAGTTATTATAAAAGTTAGAAATTAATCAGTTTTGTAAGCCGCATATATATTCGCCGCAATCAAACGCTATGGCTTATTACTTACAAGAGGTCCATCTATAACACAGTGAAAAAAACTGAATTTTTAACTGGGGCAAAACATCAAAAATTTCTGGAGGTTTTCTGCCCAACACGATTATCCTCAAACGACATACTTAGATGTCTTGCAATCTTAGATTTTAGAAAATCGTAATGGGCTATTGGTTACAAAGAGATCCTACAGCCGGAATTTTTTCGATGGGTTAAAACTTCAAAAAGTTATGTCCAGCACATTTATCCTCAAACTTCAGGATTATAATGGCATGTTGGTCACAAAATAATTACTCATGTAATATGAAACTTTAAAAAATTCTGCTGGTTACAAAAATTACAGGAGAAGAAATTCTCTTTAGCGATGGTACTGCACCTGTTGGTTCCTAGCAAAAACTCATTTTTTTGCTAAAATTTTTCTTCTATCTTGTAACGGGTGATTTTTTAAGAGCTTGAGAACTTTTTTTTAAAAAAAAACGCATAAAATTTGCAAAATCTCATCGGTTCTTTATTTGAAACGTTAGATTGGTCCATGACATTTACTTTTTGAAGATAATTTCATTTAAATGTTGACCGTGGCTGCGTCTTAGGTGGTCCATTCGGAAAGTCCAATTTATTATAGCATCGCTATCGTTCGATGCTAACAAACTTTTTGTTGCCAAAAATGGAAGAACTGAACTTAGTTGACATGTGGTTTCAACAAGATGGCGCTACATGCCACACAGCTCGCGATTCTATGGCCATTTTGAGGGAAAACTTCGGAGAACAATTCATCTCAAGAAATGGCCCGGTAAGTTGGCCACCAAGATCATGCGATTTGACGCCTTTAGACTATTTTTTGTGGGGCTACGTCAAGTCTAAAGTCTACAGAAATAAGCCAGCAACTATTCCAGTTTTGGAAGACAACATTTCCGAAGAAATTCGGGCTATTCCGGCCGAAATGCTCGAAAAAGTTGCCCAAAATTGGACTTTCCGAATGGACCACCTAAGACGCAGCCACGGTCAACATTTAAATGAAATTATCTTCAAAAAGTAAATGTCATGGACCAATCTAACGTTTCAAATAAAGAACCGATGAGATTTTGCAAATTTTATGCGTTTTTTTTTAAAAAAAAGTTCTCAAGCTCTTAAAAAATCACCCGTTATATAATAATTTGTGGTCCCTGGTTGGTCGTAAAAGCAGTTTATCAATTTTGGGATTGAAAAATTGACGTTATCATGAACAATGAGACTGTAGATCTCATTTGAACGGTTGCCAATTATATTCGATACAAACTTTTCGTTTCGCGTCCCAACTACTGAAAGCCACTTTGACATTATCAGCCAACAACTATACAATCAGGAGTGTACTGGATACAACCAATTAATAGCAAACATGGTTAGAAACCAACTTTTACTCAATTTATATCTTAAAAGGAAATGTCGAGAGATTCGAAATTTTTAATTTCGTAACAATTACGATTATCAACCAAACAAGGTCCATCTTATATCTATAACTCACAGATCCACTTATCCAAAAACACTCAATAATAAGGTAATAAAAGAGGAAAAAACCCAAAAAACCCATCCTCTAAATCACAGTCAGTAAATATGTAATTACTGTGAAAAGTCATAAATATTTATTGATCCTTATTTTCTTTTATTGGAAGGAAGAGGGATTAAGACATTAAAAATAATTATTGTGTTTGGCGCCAAAAACAAAAACAAAATTTTTTACGTTCCTCTATTACAAGGCATATATAATATATGAGGTACCTGGGATTTGCAACATAATTACTTTACGTTTTTATGTAGATGTAGTATAAATATGGCGCAGACAGACGCAGTTTACAACTGTGACACTTGTCATTTTTCGGTAGAATCAATTACGAGAGGGAAAAATCAACAAAAGGGTTGTAAATAATAACTATATACTGTAAATAAGGCTATATAATATTTAAATCGTATATTGGCGCCAACATTTTATTTTATACAACTCTATAATTATTGTAACGCAAAGTGTATTACTATAAACTACTCTGTGTTCGTTACGGCGAGTTGCGCGAAACTCCCATATCTATACACAAGTGTATGGGTGCTGCACACTGATTATTTCACCTTCAGGCGAAGAAATCAATCTACAATTTATTTATTTAGTTTATATATTTACATTTGATTTTAAGTTTTTTTTATATTATATATATTTCTAATGTTTATTAGATAGTTACGAGTTTGTGCGATTGTTCAAGTGAAATCTTATGTGTTCGACGCTCGCGATCTATTTGAAAATTTGCCAAAATTTGATGTACACAAAACACAAAAAAGTTTTTGGATTATATACAACAAAAATAGATACGAGTATGTATATATGGGGCGGGCTTTTATGATCTCGAATACCCGATCCTCGTCATCACACAAAATATTATGGATGGAAAATAGTTAGACAGACGACTAATAAAAAAATTTACGATCAATCTGTTGATCTTCTTTATCGACGGAGTCAAACGCGAAAATCTTATAAAATTAAGTAATCTTTTTTATTTGCTGATTGGCGACGATTTTCTAGTTAAATTTATATATGACCTTGAGATTCCGGAAGGCGTCTTATATACTTATAATGTCTTGTAACCTTTTAATATACATCAAATGATGTTTTGCGTGAGCTGTGCGGTGCAACGACGCCGCTAGAGCCATAATTCTGGTCGTATAATATGGTGACTATGGTAAACTGTCAAAATTTTGACATTTATTAATTATCGCCATTTTGATATTTTTCTTGTTGTAAATTAATTAAAATATAAGAAATATACATGTATCTCTACCTATTTGCTTAACTATATAGGTAGATTTACATGTATTTATAAATTGAAAACCAGAATTGTTCGATTCCGGTTACCCAAAAACATTTTTATATATTTTGTTTTTACTTAAAGTAGTTTTTATCGTCATCACTGTACACAAAAATATCACGACGATCATCATCATCATCACCATCATAAAAATAAGCATAGTAATAATAAGTGGAACTCGCGCCATATAATATATACTTGGATACACGAACGGCCTTTATCGACCTTGTTCATTTTGTAATAAAAATATATAGAAAGAAATAAAGATGACTTATCTCGCAAAAGCAACGCATACACACACAAAATATTCAAAACAACAAAATCATGAAAGGTATTTCATAAATGTATATTACAAACATTTTATTTCCAAAACGACTCTCTATGAAGATAGTTAAGAAGAAAAAAAAAATAAAATTCACGATCTCTTGCGCGCGATCTTCTCTTCATTCCAATGATCTTAATTTCATGTTATTTTAATATTGTTGTTGTGTTGTTATTTCTAAATACATTAGATACACAAATAAGAAAGATAATAAGTCAACGATGTCGTGGACATACCTCTTGCGATTTAAACGTTGGAATTTATATATAGTTATAGTGGTACTCGATCAAAATCTTACTTAATTCAGTGATAAAAGTAGTTGACATTTTGGCTTTAACTAACCCGATGAGCCGATATTCATTATAACAACAATCTTAATAATTAATAGAAACTATCGCATCTGCTAGATTTAGAATCAAAGAATCGAACATTGCTGATGTGGAAGACTCACCCCATTAAGGTGTCTTAGGCCGGGCATAATATAAGACTAGAGAAACTTTAACAGTGTAAAATTAAAATAAATTGATAACAGACTGCAATGTACATTTATATTGCTTTACTGACTGTTGATATTACACACCAGTTTAAAATTCCTTAGTGTCAAGAGTGCGGATGGCGATTTATAAATAAATCAACTATAAGTGGTTAACAGGTGCTGATGATGAGAAGGGGAGTCAGTGGAAGAGAGAAGAAACAAAGGACGGTTCAAAGCGGAAACAGGATTTCTCTATACAACAGACTACAGAGCTGGAGGTAAAGCAGTCATCTACACAATTATTACAGAATGAAAACCGTTTACATACATTGCAGGATGCATTCGGCGATGACGTCGAACGAAATCAAGGAAATTGTTGTAAGCAAATGGCCGCAAAATATATATCAGGCAACTGTAACGAGCCGCACTAGCTTTTTACGATCCAGCACCTAAGTCCGGCAATTTTTATAAACCCACTTCAGGTTAACGTAAAAAGTAAAAGAAAATAAACAAAACATCGCAGATACCGGTGGTGGATCATCAAGGACCTATAAATTTTCTGTACTTGAAGAAACTGTCATACGAGCCATTTACTCCAATTATTGCATTTCTTAAATGTAAACATTTGAGAAAAACAGTAAATGGAATAACTGGGACTGTTTCATTTGCTGATACACCAATCAAGTGTACCAATAAACCCAATTTCACCACCATTTGAATTACATAGGTCTGAATCTGATGACAAAATAATTCAACTATCAAATAATCAACCGAATCAAAATATAACAACAAACATACACGTTTGAATGTCAAATCATTGATTAATTTAGAATAGGTATGAGCATAAGCTCGGTTGTAGCTTAATGGTCGCCGGTTGTAGCTTAATGGTTAAAAGAGTTTCTCATCACGCCGCGGTCTCGAGTTCAATTCCCGCCGTTGACCAAAAATTAACATCGGATGACATAAAAACGCGTTTATGTGTAACAACATTCGTTGGGCTGACCATCTACAATTTGCACCAATCGTTAAAATTGGTTCGTATTGATTACCCAAGGTAATATCGTCGTATGTGAACAATGGTGCATGATATGTTCCACAGATTCCACTTCCAAATAACAAAAACGTTTTTAAGGTGGTATCTTAATGTGATGTGATTCGTGAGGAAATCAGTGAATAGGTTCAACTCGAGTTTACTGAGTGCTAGAAACAGTCTTAACTGTCCAGACATTGAACTAATGCAGACATTAAGCCATCTGAAACATACAGATGATCTATTATCGTCCTATTGAAATATAGTATAACAAAATAAGAATTCATGTAAATTGTTGGCAAGCCCGTATAAAATTCGCATATGTTGAATAAATATGTACTATAATTTCGACCCCCCATTATTATAGACACAATACGAAATGAAGATGATTCAGTTGCCCTAATTTAATGTATACATAAGAAAAACAAATTACTTAGTAGAAAAAATCACTATTCATATTATTACATGAACTATTTATTTTATAACGTCCTCTCATCGCCTCAATCCCAAACCACCCTACACCCCAAAAAAAATAGAAAAAAAACGATTCACCCAACTTTGCGCGTATCTATATAACTCATTTTAGCATCTCTTTAAAGTCAAAAGGAATTTTTATAAAGAAAACCATAAATAAATAAAAGAAACTGGGGTGACTAAGCGCTTGGATGAATATATAGTTTGTTGTATCTACTGCTACAGAGATAGACATTATAAGAATGAGGACAATCTTGACAATTTTGGCTCATATCTTTCTATCTAACTATATATATATATATACTCGTATTTCTTATAATATAAATATATATACGATGGACGTGGGGGGAAGGGGCCAAAAGTTATTTATTTTAATTTCTTCATCACATACAATAGAAAACTATTATTCCGTTATAAATTACGACCAATTTTTAGTTTATTTAGTGCCAAAATACAAAAAAAAATTGAATCTTAAATAAATAAAAAAGTCACAGAGTGTAATACAGTTGTTATACGACGACATTCAGTCTGTGTAGAGAAGATACTTATTTTTAGAAGCTAAAAAAAAAAATAAAGAAATCTATTGATCTTTTTCTTCGTCGTTTTCTCGAAATGCTATTTTTCGAAATTTTATGAATGAATCATGGCGCGAACGATGATAATGCGAATTTGGTTCGTTGCTTGAATATATAAATACATACAATATAATGCACAAGTTGGATTCGATCCATATCACAAAAAAAGGAAGTTTTTGATTCACTCACCTGACAAATGCATTTAAAGCACTTCATATCGATCGAATCAACATGGATGTCTTCGCCCTCATTTGTGCATGGGGCACGTCTTCCATCTGCAAAATTGAAATAAAACACTGTTAAATATATATGTACGTCATTATTCTACCTAAAGAATCGTAAACAATAAGTTCCGGGTCATACATAACATGATTCTTCAAGAAACCACTGTACCTGTTGAACAAAATGGCGCGCAATTTCTCGTAACATAAAATACATATATGAAAGGTGTTAAATTATTGCTCTTTAGCGCCATGTTTTCTTTTTTTACTTTTTTATTTTGATTATTTACTTTCACCTTTTCTATGTTTTGTCTTTTTGGTTTATTTTTGTTGATTTTTATGACTTCCTTTTGAAAATAAAAACATTGTATACAACATAAACACACATAACATAAAAAATGATTCAAAAATACGATAATCTGCTTAGCGCCATGTTTAACGCCATGTACTTGGTAAATGTTGTTTGTATTGTGAGACGATTTTTGGTTTGTTTGGGATAAAGAAGTTATGTTGGTAGTTTTACGTGGAATTTAGGGTTTATATATATGTGGTAAACTGATCCTATGTGTGAACCGGAACTAACAGGTGCGCTGGTTAAATTTTGAGAATTTATTTGAATTGGGTTAAAGGTTAATTTCAAACAAAGCCAGCCCACAATCTTCTCTTTATACAGTAACTATTTCTGGATTTATAGTATGCTTAATCTTACACATTAAGAGTCGATCAGAATGAAGCTCATCTCTGACAAGTATTTTCTTTAATAAAACTGAAATCGTTTGCTGGTAGAATTCAGGTCTTCAAAACGCTGTGCACTAACCGACACTTTTACACAAATCACACAATAGTACACAAATCATTAGTTCAATTCTTGTGATCGTTAGGTTCACCACCTATACACCTTGGAGCTACATGTGGTAAGTAATGGTGCAAAGGGTCCAAGAACAGGCCATAAATATTATTGCGTCGTAAAATATAATCAACAACATATCTCTTATATCGTGCCTTTTAGTAATAAACCGAGCTTGAATAACCTTTAACAATTTTGCATGGCATTATTATATTATAATCATTAATTTACCGCCCATCTTATATTTACGATGTTGGTTTAAAGTTTTATGTAATTTGACACCTTTGGTGTTATTAGTCTTATTTGTATGTATTTTAAATGTTGACCCCGCTCTGTAGCATATGCTTAAATATTTAACATTTGGTTTTTACTTGAAAGATAACCCAGAGATGCTAAATGTTCACATAGTTTACCAAATATCAGAATGTGTTGAGTTGTGAAGAAGGTGATATTTTTTACACTCTGGATTGGGCACATATCATAGTTGGATCGGGAATGTAAGTGGTACATGCACTGCCTGGTTCCAAAATTTTCAAAAAGATATAGGAATGAAGTCATAGCACACACCATGAAGATTAAAATGGTGAATATTAAACAATGGTCAATGTCCTCTGATAAAGGATCGGTTTTAATGTCATGTTCTTCGTTAACATTATTTCGTGGTCGTAGTCAAACCGACAAATTATATTCAAAAGATACCGACAATGGACCAGTTCTGAGAACTAAGTATAGCCGACAGTGGTTTAATTGATACTCGGAATGGCGTGGGAACTCACAATAAAGTGGGCTTTTGTAGTGGATTAAATGAAGAACATAATAAAGCTATCACGTAGCGGATGCTTACCGTAAGCTCCATAGCCCAAAACAGTTGGAAGAATTGTTGTCAAGAAAAAATACATTAATTCTTCTTACGACTATCTTGAACATCAAATACAAATTTGTCACTATGAAATGAAGTAACTTACTCTCTAAATCAACCATGGAAGTTATAGTCACAGAATGAGGAAAAAGTTGGGTGGATTTTATGAAAAATTCTATATCGATTCCGAAAGCGGATTTTACTTATATGACACTAAAAAGGCAAAATAAAATCGGATTTTTCGAAAATCGAATATCAAATCAGACTGTTATGTTGTAGCCGAATTTTATTTTGTGTTATCGAATTTGTGTATTTTGAATATTCCACAGTTTAAAGGCTAGTACTCAGATCGATTTCGCGTGAAATTTTCTTACGATTTTACCAAAGTGAACTCAGAAATGAAAAATTTCAATAAATGCACCAAAGATGGCGCGCATAACTCTACACATTTGTTTCATGCGAAAATAATGATTCAAACCATTTTTCACGTGAAATTTGAACATTTTAACTGTTTGAACATTTGAATTCTCCAAAAAAAATTAATTTCTATTTCACGTGAAAATAAATAAATTTTTGGAGACCGCGGTAAAATTTCATTTTACGTTGAACTGAGTTCTAGCCTTTAGAAGCAAAATTTCATTAATAGATTTATTCTGACGAGTCATTAGTCAATTAAACCACAAAAATAAATTAAAATTTAAGTGAACTACAAATCACATTATTGCTTACTTCATGCTACAATTGACAAATTCGACCAAACAAGTTAATAATAGGAAAATTCACGGCAGATTTTATTTTTCGATATCGAAAAAAAATCATTTCATAATAGCCCTCCTGTATATTGAATCAGTATTGAAAAGAAATCTGAAGGTCACAAATTGTTCTATTTTGGAAGTTGAATAATTTGTTACACTCAACCATAGATCATGTAAATAAAATGTTGGATAAACAAAAATCTAATACATACACAAATGCTGTGGAGCTAAAATATAAGCATTAACCCATTAAATTAAAACATTTTAGGCGAGACGGTAATACTCTCATCTTGAAAATCTCAAGCAATACATTTAGAAAAAACCTTTCAGGATAATATTAATACTATTAAAGTATATTTAAAAAACGGAATTAAAGATAATTATCCTTAATCTTTCCATGTAATGATTCCTCTGGGAAAAAACCTAATCTCTATCAATAATAATGTATAAAGATTTCCTACAACTCTATAGGACCATGTAAAAATTAGTGAATGTCTATAAAGGACAAACATATTGATTATTAAGTGATTATTACAATGTGAGCAGTTTAAGTAAAATAGCCCGTGAAATGAGATTTGTCAACATTAATCCTCAAAACATTAACTCTCAAGAATATATCACTATAAATATAGTAACTTTATAATCGGTAACGTTTAGATCGAAGGCAAGATAAAACAGAATAAGACACTATATTCTCAATCATTTTAAACTGAGTTCATACTTCAATTTCCTCGTTCATTCAATCATGTAAACAATTTTTTCGATCAATCGTAGTGCTCCAAAATGAATATGTTTTGTTTCTATATTTTTTCAAAAGCAATAATTTTAATTTTTTGTCTGAACGAACATTGAGTAAAAGAGACAAAATGAAAAAAATGCAAATAAATGCCATGTTTTTTTAATATACATACACTCGGAAACAATAAACACAAATGTCAAAAACTTATATGTTTTGACAGTAGAACGATTTTGGTTCTGCGAATCATTCTGAAATTTGACAATGGTATGAATCGTCAAAACAAAATTACCGAACGAATGAATGAATGAACGATAAAATTTAAGGATGAAGTCAGCTTAAAGTCTGATTCCCATTATGAAAAAAATTTTATCAGTATTTTTTACTGAAAAAACCAAAGCGAGAAAAAAAATTAAAAATCTCATTAGAGTGACAGAGATCGTTTTTTACTTTTTCCTTTTTTTTATAGTGGATATATTGTGACAGATACGTGTTACATAACTAATAAATTTCAATTTTTTTTGTTTTTGAAAAAAAAGACAAAATACACTTTAAATCTACAACAATAAATTGAAAAAAAATAAATTAAACATAATTATTCATTATTTTAATTATTTTCAATGAATTAAGATGGATGGCACAAATCGAAATTTTAAAATTAAGAATTGACCATAAAAAATCATCCCTCTTTATTTTTCCTATAAAATATTTCTCCAGTACTGAATAAAAATACTCTTGATATATTTTGTCAGTACTGCTATAATAATTTTCTCAGTAACCATAAAATTTACTCAGTACTGAATACATTTTTTGTACTGGAAATATTTTTTATTTCACTCGCACTTTAAGAAAAATTTTATTTTATATCCCGCCTTGACTATTTTGTCAGTATTTTTTCATAATGGAAATCAGGCTTTAATCGTTTAAACAAGAAAAATTTGAGGCAAGTATAATAAGCTGCTACTAATCTGCAAGTCAGAAAATCCGTGTAATACTACTTACAAAATTTTCTATATTATGGAGCACTCTGATGCAAGGTTTATGTTAACACAACATAATTCAGTTTTTTAATGATTATCGCTTGCGCAAATCGAGTGATCACTGTATTATTTTATAAATAAAGTTCTACTAATTGCTATTCTTTTCAGGATGAGTTCGGTAAATATGATTAAGTATATAAAATTAAAGTCACGAACCTGTTGCCTAAACTCTCTCTCCACATAAAATGTATATACATTTTCTATCATCGTGATCGCGTTTAACATCGAACATACATATATATGTAAATATGTAATCATAAAATTTTTTTTATGAGTTCGTTATCTGTATCATTTTCTATTCAATCAAACATAATTTTGTTAAATAAACCAAACTTTTTCGTTTCGAAACTTTTCATTGTTATCGAATGTGTTAATACATCATATATACAGACTTACAGACATATGTATGGCTATAATTGAAAAATATGTTTTGTCAATATATTTGGATACATGGACGGACGATCGCATACACATTGGGCCGAGGCTCATACATTATTATGTATGCATAATAAAATTAGCAGAATCATGATAACTACAAAAAATGATTCCATTAGAGACGAGATTTTTAGAAATTTTTATTTTAGTTTTATGTAAATAAAATATATTTTATGTTGACAGAAACAAAAAATAAAAGTTTTATGCAACTTTTTTTCCTTCTAACACATAAATTTTATAAATAAGAATATTTTATGATTATACATTTTGTTATTTATATTTTATAAATTAAAAACTGATGTTTATTGTTTCCTTCACATATTATGTATGTATGTGTATTATGTATTTATGGATATGTATGTGTGTGTTTGGCGAAAAACAAAACAACAAATATTTATAAATTGTATGCACTGTAATCATAAAATATGATAATTTTATGTATTTGGAGTGTGGTTTGTTGTGTGTTAAACTTAAAGATATATAGTTTTCATTTTCTTATTATTTTTATTTTTATAATTGAAATGTACAGTAGATATATTGATGTCAGATAAAATTATAAAGAATAAAATAAGAAATGAATACAATATGGACATTCAACCTCTTTTCGTTACATATATACATTTATATAAACTATAAAGCATTATATTTAATGAGCAGATTGAGATGAAAAGTATATTGATTTGGGTGTGTTCGTTTTCATTGCCGTATCTAGAAAAAAAACATCTCGTACTGACGGTACTTGAAGTGCTACTAATCCTAGAAATGCTGATAATTTCTCAATGTAAATTTTTTTATTTTAAAATTTCAGTATATTATAAAAACAATGCGTACGTCTGTGTTGAATGACGCCGTCACTAACGCGGTCACAATGCTGTGTCATAGTTGAGAACCAGCTATCAAAAACTTTTGCACGGAGATGCGCTGTTCCCGAAACATTTTAATATTTAGTAAAAGTGCAAAGCCTCAAAACATTATCTTATTCCGACAATCCAATCAAATATTTTGCATATGCAGATGATATCTGCCACTAGCAATTGGGCTTTATATCATCTACGTCCACTTCTGAAATCAAAATATGTTGCAAATGCGGATAAGCTGAAATTGTACAGAGTGTTGATCAGACCCGTTGTCAGAGTTAGAACTTGACGGATGAGTACGAAAGATGACTTCTAATTGTACGGGCCAAGAAACCCCGTTAAAAATATCGTAAAACATTTCTAATTGTTCGATTAAGCCACCATTAGCGCGAAAAATACCATTGAGTATGTTCGAAGAAGCTTCACACGATGCTTGAATGTGGTGTGATGGTATTTTTCCCATTCTCGGCGAAGACCAATATTTAAAGTGTTGACAGTCTCAAATTTTCTAGTTAACAATTTGCCTGCAGAATGAACCAAATGGTAAAATTCATTGGGTTAAACCTCGGTGGTGATTGTTGTGAAGAAATGAAGTTGTGAACTTTTCTTATACAAAATGGTTGGTTTCACGGGATTTATGGGATGGTATCGGGTTTAGTTCAAATGTACGAATTCTTAACGTGTCCAAGAAAACAAAGCATCGTTTGAAATATTTTTACAGTAGATTTTTGGATTTACATTTACGCCCTATTCAATGAGTATGAGTAGTGTGCGTCTTGTGGCAGTTACCGTAGCCCAAACCACCACTGATGCAAGCGCTTGCTTTCGTAATTTACTGGTCTAACTTGTCTTTTGATTTTTACTCTAACCATAAACACAACCGCTTTGTTGGTTTATACATATTGCTGAACTGTAAACATTTTTCATCAAATAGTATCAAATTTTAAGGCTCACCAAAGTGTAAGTGTTTTAACACCTTTGCTCTTATACCAGTTGAACTGCCTTTTGTGCAAGAGTTAAATCTTGCACTTTTTGTATTTTGTTCGTGGTTCATTCTCAATGTGCGTCCAAATTTTCACCAATAGAACTGCGCTTTATCGTAGATTATGTTGATCTCCTTCACTTTTCGAAACATTTTTGGTGATGATGTTCTTGAATGTCCATCTCAATGGCTTTTTTGGCGCCACCAGTTTCATTGTAATGTTGAAACATCCGATAAGCAAACATTTTGTTGACATGTAAATATTAACACTGGCTAGTTGAGATTTTCCAGCCAAATAGTTTGAAGTTCAATCCGACAACTTTTTTTAACTACGATAGTATGCGCTTTCGAAGGCTTGTAAGTAAACAACATAATAGACTGATTTGTGTTAGAAAACGAGCGTTGAGTTGTTACAACAGCGTGAAGTTGATAGGTACTCCACAATTTTACATTCTATATTTTAGTTAGCTGCAGAATTGAATTAACAATAACTGGACCTGGATTAAGTTCCAAACCTCGTGATTGAATAGATCTCGGTAAGCATAATTGTAATCTTTTAGTTCTGCTATTGTAATCACTAATAATTTTTTTAGCTAATCAGGAGAATATCAACACCTTAGATTATGGTTTGTAGGGAATGTAATCCGGATTAGTTAAATTTTTTAAGAATATAATTCTCCTCATTTATCAACAATCTCTCAGTTTGAAGAAAACTTAAGGTTTAATATTTCTAGATTGGATTCATAATAATCTAGTCGTAAAGATTCTCCTCAAAGTTCTCTAACTCATCAGAATAATTTTATAAAAGAAGGCCAACTCTTTGTACCTCAGAAGAAGAATCGTTCATAATATTAGCACGGGCGATATGATTATGTGTCTTTCCTTGACATTTGACTTCGGCTTCGGAAATTTATAGATTAATACGAAACTCAATCTGCAGCTTAAGGAGTAATCACTACCTAGGTTTGGTTCCAGCTCTAACAAACTCTGTTTTAAAATAAAAATGTATACATAAACTATTTTGCTTAAATGTGGCTGCATTACGTTTATGTTCAACTTCTTCCTTCAAAGCGGCAGTGATCGTGTGTTGGCATAAACCTAGGCAAAAATTGTTTTTTAAAATATTGCTCCATTTTGAATAACGCTCTCAGGAGTGTCATCTAGCTAACACCTTTACTAGCCTTCAACAATGCTCAAGACTTTATAATTCTCACTCGACGTTTCTTATACCAATGGTATAATTCGACGTAGTACCAATGATGAAAGAATCTTAGTCTACTCCGATTAGCAGCTTTGATTCCTCCTTCGACTTCACATATAAATTACTCCAAATTGTGAAGAATTGTGGTATAAGTAACATCGTGATCGAAAAAACTAGCTCGAGCTTGTCTTATAAGGCAGATATAATAATAAAATTTGTTAATCAACTCCCGCATCAACACCTTTCAATCCATTATGAATCAAGTACACATGCCCTTACACCATCGAGTGTATATAGTGATTTGAAAAACCAATTAAATTTAATTACAATATTTATTCATTTTCTTCTTAATTGAAATTAATTTTTTCCGATGTCACAATATTTACTATACAACTATATATACTCGTATGCACACTTTGTAATTGTAATGTGTGTACTCTATGTATTATTGTTCGGCTGTGTTATTACATTTGTCAACATATATTATTTAATTTAATTTATTTTTTTAAGGTTAAAAGTTAATTCCGCATACTTTGACATTAATCAACAGATACAGTAGATACATTTAAGTATATTGTTGACCGCACGCAATCGTATCCAGTGATGGAATTACATACATTAACGACAATGACTGTATATTACATATATGTGTAGAGATTGTTTGTGTGGGATACGGTAATTTTTGTATTTGCACAAATTGGATATGAATTCAATTATTGGCGATTTAATGATGGAAAGTTACTTTTTTTATATAAAACGTATATGTACATATATAATTACTGTTTTCCGCTGTACCTTGAAAAATTACTAAATTTATTGCCAAACTACTTTTTATAATTTAATCCAGAATGTTGATCGCTTGTAACTAATTGATCTTATGGAAAACAAATTAATGTGGGGAGGTGATACACCCTGAGAGATGCCTCTCAATAATGCCCGGCGCAAACAACATATATGTGTCTAAAACACATACACATCTGTTTTAAAGTTCAAACCAAGAGGCGGTATCATAGAAGTAAGTAGTTATCTTAAATCTCTGAGTAAGATGAACAATTTCATATAATATTCATTTGTTGATATCTGTGGGGAATACAGATTATCTCGCATTGCTGTACTGATTGAACACAACTAAAGAGTTATCCAATAGGAGGTACGTTTTTCTAATTGGGATTCTCATTGGGATTCATGCGTGACAACTGTCATATTCATATTACATTTGGGCCTAGGATTAATTGACATTTTATCATGAAAATTGACATTTTACCATAATCAATCAATTTGTCACCGTTCTCAATCTCTGCGTCTTTCATAAGGCACATTATAGCGTATTTTGAAGAGAGATCTTGGTTGAAAGGTATACAAAAAAAGCTTGTTAAATAATTGAAGCAGTTTGATATTCCTTTGGCTCATCGATTTGATTTATGGGCGTTTGAACAAAAAAATTGTGTTCAGCGATAAAGCTCAGTTTTGGTTGACTGGATACGAATTTGGGCTGATGAACTGCCAGAAGAGATTCAAAAGCTTCCAATGCATCATGAAAATGCACTGTTTGGTGCGGTTTATGGGCAAGATGGCATCGGCGTATTTCTTTAAAAATGCGGAAGGACATAGCGTGGAAACGTCAATGGCGCAAACTACAGAGCAATGATCAATGAATTTTTATTGCCAAAATTCATGACATTGGTGTAACCGGCTTGTGGTTTCAATAGGATGTTGTGCTTTGAGACACACTATACATAAAAAAGTTTTGGAATGAGGAGATTATTAGGTTGATTTAGTCTTGCCTTTTGTAATATTATTAATTATAGAACATTGATTATTTGATGGATACAGTGGGTGAGGGAAAACCGAGCCATCGACCAATGACTATACAAATTGGTATGGAACTATATACAAAACGAAGATGCGCTGACGAATATAAAAGTTCAATTTATTTTCCGTTACCATTTCAATTGTAATGATAATTGTGGACAGGTACTATTTTTACTACGACGAATGCTTCCGGCCTATAAGTGATCAAGTTTAATATAAAATTACTCATCTTTTGTATTGTTTCCAAGCCTTCAAAAATTTTAATTTCGAAGCATTGAGACTTATTGACCCAGATAAGTCAAATCCTATAAATGATACACATTCTGGTAATGTAGAAATCGATATTTGTACTTCGGCCCGTGTTTCTATTCAGCAAAGACGTCACACCAAATATATAAACGTTTCTCTTGATTCAAAAAAACTGTAAATTATAAACAAATTCACGTTCATAGTGAATCTAGCTGGTTAACATCTTTGTGTACGATAAATGTTCCGGATTATATCGAGCTCATAAAAAACCAATCTTAAATATTTTGCTGAGTGAGGTGGTTTTCTCACTATATGCATGAATGTTTTTCAAGCAGAACATTATATTCATCATACTACACCAGATTATATAAACATAAATCTGAACAAAATGGCGTGCCATAAATATCAGCATTAATTAATCATATATACCTATATGCCATTTTAATTATGTAAACATTTAATTACCGACTAATATACGATTTAATAAACTTTCTCATAAAAAAAACATAAAATAATTTGCATACAATAATGCGATAAATCTTCTTAAAATAGACTCATGTCTATATCTGTCTATCTTAATGTAACCTTTTTCTCTTTTAATGTGCGCTTAAGCAATAGCACATCGTCACGCAAATTTTATGAAAGTTTCTATGCTCCAACGATAAGTTTATAAATATTCGCGATTTGTATGTTTTGGTTTGTCATTCCAATTTATCTTATAAGATAAAAACAAAATATTGAAAAATCAAAAAAATGTTTCCATGTTAAGAGATTACAGTGCAATAAATACACACACACACACACAAATTGTATTTTTCTGCATGCATTTTCTTCTAGTTTAGCATAAATCAGGTGTGAGTAGGTAGATCAGATTGGATTAAGTCTCCGTGTAGGAATAAATATATATCTTTACGATATGCCATGTAAGTTCATTGCTTGGTTAATCACCACATCACATATTTATTATACTCGTCTGTACAGATACAGCATAAAGAAGGGACGAGATAACGCTTTTGAAACAGCTTCAATGGTAGCATACGTGTATATATACTCGTACATGCACACCAGAATGAAATTTATGTTTTTTATGTTGTTTAGTGTTCCTACTGCATATTTTCGATATGTTGACTGTGGGTAGGTGTATTATAAAATATTCTAAATAGGTACCTACATATATTTCTTACTTCTACAGTTGGGCACATTTTTATTTAAACATGTTATGGCGAATTTCGAACTCAAGTTAAACTCGAATTTTTCTTGTTAAATAGGAATTATCGAAACAACAGTAAACATTCTTTCAACTAGGAGAGAGAGAGAGAGAGATACATGCAATCTTTACTATACCATATAGTGAGAGCCTTTATTAACTTTAGAACTTTAGAAGGACAACACATAACCAAATCCAAGATAGATAAAGATTTAAGCATACTTGGACCTTATAGTTGTTCAGCTTGACGCTATAGATTGGCCTGTTTGAATTCGTTGCATTTATTGTAGGAAAAAAACTAGCGAAATCCTAAACTATTTAGTTTCAAGAAGTTGAAATGAGTGTCTAGGGTTGCTATCAGAATGGTAATATTTTTTAGATGGCATTAAACACGTGGCTTTAAAATAATGTTAATTGAATACCAACCAAATGGCGCAGTTCGAGCGTAAGTACTGGGTTCCAATCCCAATAGGGGCTGGATGCAGAATTGGCTTTTCACTGGAAAGGGAAAGACGAAGAATATTAATAAATCTATTATCTTTTCAGATAATAAATATTTATAAAATATTTACTATCTGAAAAGACTGGATTCTGAATCTGACAAGAAGTGGACTCTCTCTAGAATTATTTTTTCAAAAGATGAATAAGAATGAAAATATTGCAAGAGTATGTTAAATGGACATTATACCTCTCTGAATTTGTCATAATGTTAATAAAGCAATAAAATAGGAGAATACGACTAAATGAGCTAAACTCATAGAGATTTAATTTTGACGTATAATTTTATAAATTAACAGTGTACATCACCCAACTAAATAAAATATGAATCCAATTAGAACTTCAAAAACTTGAATTGGATTTTAAAATCAGTTAATATTCGAAACGATTACAGTTTTGCTGCACAATAGCCAATTTCTAGCATATAATCAATCATAAACCCCACGATGAGCGCTACAATGACGATTCCCGAAGACAATATATTTGACGTGTAAATTATAATATTACTCACAATCTACTCATGGTACTTAGTAATAACAACTATTAAAATTTAAAACACTTGTGGGCGTGAAAGGAAAAACGTAGAATATTAAAGTTATCTGAAAAAACTGGGTTCTGATAAGAAGTGCACTCTCTTTAGAAACCTTAAAAGAACATTAATAATGAATAATTTGCAAGAGTATGTAACTAGATGTTATACGTCTCTGAATTTGTCAAGCCTAGATAAATAATCTTGAGATGGATAAAACTAATTTTGACGTAGTTTTATAAATTAAATTAAATTAACAGTGTACATCATCTAATAAATCAAGAAGTACAATCCAATTAGAATCAGAAAAAACTCCAATTGGATCAGTTTATATCCCAAACGACTTCACAGTAGTCATTTTTTAGTACAAATCATAGGCCCCACATTGGGCGCCGCAAGGGGGATTCCCCAACACAATATATCTGACTTGCAAATTATATTTTTATTATTCACAATCCACTCATAATTAGTACTTATTAAAAACAACTAATAAAACACTTGTGGATGAGTCTAAGTCATTATAAACTCCAAAAATATGACGCGAATTTTGTTTTTGTTTTCTTCAATTCCGCATACTTCAACATAATCAACAAAAATATTTTTATACATTTTCTTGTTATCTCGAAACCACTTTGACCACCCACATCCATTGTTCGGTTGATTTACGATAATGCAAATTTAATCTTATTTATGTCGATAAAGTAGTTTTTTCTCGTCATCTCACATTTTGTATATAATGCGCGATTATTATTATATTAAAGAATAACCGTTAAATAACAAAAAAAAATATTGTTTTCGGTCCGTTAATTTTATTTTGGTCATCATTTTTGGTTTGTTATTATTGCTGATCCAAAATTATAATATGCTCGTGTATGAGAGACGATATTATATCGACACCGCGAGTCATATTATACATCGATCTGATCTAATCAATATCTTAATAATATCAGTTTTGTTTATTTGTCTCTCTTCAAAATTTATTTTATTCAAGGTTGTCTTTAAAAAAAAAAACAAAAAAAACTAAACTATTAACGGTATTCTGAGTAGATTAGAAGATGAAGATGAAGTAAAAAAAAATATCAAAATTAAGATCATTTTCATTTCATCGATTATCTAACAAAAAGCACCAAATATCATCGCGCACATTAATCTTTTGTTCATATAATGATGATGGTGACGAGGGCAAATGTTCTGATTCAAAGACGCGCGGTCAACAGAAAAAAAAAATTAAAAAATATTTATGCGCTTAAACGATCAAGAAGAACAAGAAGAGACCCATATTAAAGCAAAAAATAACTGCTAATAAAATTCATCATCATCTTTATCAACATCATCATCATCATTGCCATAATAATAATAAAATCGTGAAATTCGCAAATCTCCAAAAAATAAAAATTAATACAACAAAAACGAATAAAACAAGTGAAGAACGCGGATCTTATAAATATAATAAAAGGCAGAGTGTTTTATTCAAGTATGTATACAAATATGTGTATATAAATAAAATATATATAAAAACCACGTGGTCCCGCCATTTTGTTCAGTTAATTACACTATAATATATTGTGCTATACTTACATATTGTTTCCATTCCATTGCAAAATGATGTTGAAGAAATTAAGATAATCGGTAAAATTATAAAAAATATTATTTCTGGTTCAATTTTCATTTTTGTACAGTACTTTTCCGGACTTCCAAATACAACTATATAAGTATGTTGGTACAGTGATTGTATAAGTATATACAATATAAATGTTAAAACGATGTGTGTGTGTGTGTGTTACACTCGTTTTTCAGTAATATCCGGTTTGATCAAGTATTTACTTCGATTGTGTTTTGTTTCGATTTTGTTTTTTTTTTTGGAAATTTTGTTGTAATTTTATAAAAATCTGAAAGTAGAAAGAATATTAAATTATTATACACTCGAAAACGAAAAAATGTGTATTAATTATCTAGAACCTACACCAAAATTTAATTATAAAATAAAAAAAACAAAACTTAATTCAAAACAACAAATAGTTTGGAGCTCTCAGTCGAATAGTTTTGTGTGTTTAACATATTATTAAGTTGTTAAGTGAGATAGGTAGCTTAAAATAAAATTCTGTTTTTGTGTACTTTGACAGTTGTATAGAACAATTAAGATACTAGCTAATATATTTATATAGTAGTGCGGGATCACATTTAAGATTGCACATCCGGTTGTTAAGGTTGTTCGGTCATTCGCCATTTTGTTCAGTAAAATGTCAAATTCACATTCATATAAAATGCCCGACCTTCGAGAGCATTCACCTGATTTAAATCACCTTCATTGCTTGACACTTTTTTTTAATAATTTTTACATTTTGACGTTTATGTAATGGAAAATTATCTTAAATTTGCGATCATTAAAAACAAAATTTATATTTCGCCGACAATTTTCTTTCATTATTATATGTGTACGTATATGTACTATTCTGTTGAAGTCTGAATAGAAAAACTATAAAATAAAAAACTGTCAAGTTAAAAGATTTATAATTAAGAGGGAAGCACACACAAAAAAAAAATTATATATAAGAAAAACAATGGAATTAAGATGAAAATCTTGTGATATAGAAGTGGGAAGATTTTTTAGCTACTATGTGAAAATCTTATTAACGATTCTAATCTTTCTAAGAAAATTGCGCGAGAAACAAAAGAGGCAAAAAATTCCAAAATGTCATAAATTTTATTTATTTTTTTTCTCCGTTCGCTGTTAAAACATTTCATTGAAAAATTAGTTTTCTTTTAAATATTGTTGGCACCTTAACAAAAACTTTCATTCCCACCTGTTATATAATTTTTTTGTTATTGTTTTGATATTAACAAGAAAAAAACAACAGAATTTACAGTTAAAGGTGACAAGATAATAAAGTGAATCAAATTAATTGGCATCATAGAGGTTAGAGGGATGTTAGAAGGTTTTTATCGTAAAATTTCATCTCATCTATGATTAGACGACAAGCAACAAACATACGAGTAAGATTGGATACAAAAGAAATTAAAAAGCAATGGGTGACAGGAACAGATTCGAGAGTAAATTCTCAGTTGAAAAGTGCTCGACAGGCTTGATTATTTCATAATTGGCCATCAAGATTATTTAAGCTATCATAGGGTTCCAAGTAGTTTAAAATCGAATGTGTAAGCTCAGCCTAGTGGTAAAGTCATCCAAATACCTGGTTAAAATACGTAATAATTCTCACGTGAATGTCTGATAAATGAAGCATGCAAATATTCGGTTATCGTCACAACCCACCAGATTCCGAAATTGGTTATTGGTTGAATATTACAAAATTACATATTTGGTTTGATGAGGAGCATAAATGGCTAGAAGGTCCTATCTTAAAGAATGACTGGAGGCTGAGATTATGAGACTACAGTGCAGCAATGATCGCAATATGATATGATTACTAAAGTTACCATATGTAAGTTACAATATGTATGGCCTGGATTTGACTTCTGTATTCACATCGAAGTGATACTTAACATTTTTCTGATCTACCTAATGTTTGTGCATGTGTCACACACGCCAATTTTAATTAATTTATTATTTATGGCCCAAAATGCGACTTTGATGGCACATACCGAGTTTTTGAACTATCTAACATCCTCTGACTCTTTTCAAGATTATAAAGTAATTTATCCCGAAAACTTAAAAAATTGTTTAGAAGGCAAGGGACTGTAAAATTTGATAAAAGTTACAAGATTGTTCAAACAGTATAGAGGACTGTACAATTTGGTTACCATGCTTAATTAAATCTATCTTGGTTCTAAAAACCACAGTTATACCAGATATATAATATTTTTATTAGACCGTGTATAGAATATTGCTGGTTTGGGGTGGATCATATGGCATTGCTCTCCAGTTGCTGGATAGAGTTCAGCAGCGTGCCATCCAAATAATACGAAACTCCAGACTTACGAAAGATCTAGACAGCCTACAGCACCGCAGACAAGTTGCAAAACTCTGCGTGTTGTGCAGATTAATAAATGGTAAATGTTCGGCAGAATTAACGGAGAAAATACCACCATTTGTTACGCCAGGACGGGTAACACGAGGAACGGTTTTTGCGCATAAGTTTACGGTGAAGCTGCCGCAACCACGAACTCAAGCGCGAATTCATTTATCGAACATCTAAGAAGTTGGCCGGTTTTCAGTTTCCGTTTGAGTATAAAATGCACAAGTTTAAGGCAGCTATCAACCTTTACTTGAAGGATCGTTGGGTGCAAGAGTTCTGACAGTTACAATGAGCTAGGACAGTGTAAAAGTCCGCCCTGCACCCAATTAAAACTAAACTTATAAAAAAAACAAATATTATTAGCTAAACCTACGAGCAGTGCTAGAAACGATGAATTGATAAAATTCAATACTTCTCAGAATTAGGCACTATATAATATAAACGCAGCAATAAAACCACAAACGATAAAGTATTTTTGATAACACATGCTATCATTGCAATATCAAACAACACTCATTCATTTAAATGGTGATAAATTGCATTCGCTACCAGTTTAAACTTGTGCGTCATGAAAGACACGAAGATCCGCCATACAATCTTCCAAGTGCCATTTGGACATTTTATAATAAAATAAATAGCGCTCTTCCTTGTAATATAACATTAGTATTAGAATTCCGGTCTCTCAATGCTATGCTTGGTTTCTTAATACAAACCAACTCAACAACATGAGAGATTCTTTGATCAATTTTTTCAATCAATTTACACCCCAAAAGTGAAGAAGATGTAAAATTATTCAGTAAAATCAAAAGATTTCAATAAAACATTTGATTCGGGTTGCCACAATAAATCCAAATTCATAAAAGTCTTTTTATGAATTTGAATTTTTAAGTTATTAAGAACAGTTGAACTCATTCTTAACAAATCACATATTGGACCATCGGCCTGCATCGTTTTCATCAACTGAAAAATCTTAAAGATGTACCACACTATCAAAGGAACCGACCAAAGGGTTATGTGGTTAAAACAACGCAGGTGGAGTGGGAGGTTCCGGGTACCCATTGGAATGGAAGCTCATGGATCACCTTCTATGTCCGTAATATGGACTGGCATAGAGTTATAAGATGTGCACATGGCTCTACGTAAATGGGACCTATAACCGTACTTCGTCCATTTGTTTGTAATGAAATGCAAACATTAATAAATTGACACAAACAGTTTACAAGAGAGCATTAATAGATTTAGTGAATTATGTCAACAACAATCCTTAAATATTCATAATTGTAAAATAATGTTATTTCATCAAGAAAATGAAGTCAGGGAAAAACAGAAATTATTGACTTAGGGGTCATGTTAATTGAAATAAGTGTTTTAATGTACATATTGACAGGTGTATTCCATGTTTGGTTTGACGATGGATGTATGAATTTCATGTTTAGAGTCTATATAATGGTGTAAATAAGTGAAAATATGTAAAACAAAATTGTATTTTTCTAGTTTCCGAATAGTAATTGAGAATATAACCAAGTCATACCATTCCTTGAAAATGAAGCCAGACTGCCTGCATATTGAAGGAAATGCAAAGAGTATACAATTTGATCACTTAAAAACACAAATGGGATTTTACACGTAAAAAACATTTAAGCAGCGTCAATTAATGTCAGCGTTTCAAATGTCAAATTTAAAAGTGTAAATATTGTTCGTTACAAAAAAATCCGATAGATCACTCTATAAATTTTGTCAAAAAAATTATTATTTTCCACGATTACTTCGAGAAAATGTAGACCAAATAAGAGTGTGTAGTCTAGTAAAATATACTCCGTTAAGCATTAAACGAAGAACGAATGGGGACCTTTAGGGGATTGTCACACATTTAAAGACGAAAATATTCCAGATCGATATCCATTATCTTAATTCCAGTACTTTACATATCATTTTTCAATAAATCCGCAAATTCAATTGGTGCTGTTAAATCTGCAATAACATGGGATTCTGTCGCTGATATGTGACAGTGGATGAGAAATGGCTTCCCAATTACACACCAGAAACAAAAAGACAGGTAGCTGAGTGGTCGGCACTCGACGAACCGAATCCAAAGCGAACTTAGACGAAACAGTCGACCGGTACGGTAATGGCGTCTATATTTTGGGATGCGAATGGAATAATATTCATCGACTATCTCCAAACCACCATCAACAGCGACTATTACTGTGCACTTTTGGATCGATTATAGGCTTAAATTTATAAAAGAAAAAGTGTTGTTTCAAAAAAGCAACGTACCGTGTCTCAGATGGATGAAAACGATGGCAAAATTGAATGAATTGGGCTTCGAATTGCTTACCCACTAACCATATTTTTCAGATTTAGCATCCAGTGATTTTTTCCTGAAAACAGGATCTCAAACGAATGCGTTCAAGTGTTTTTGAATGACATTTCGACTCAGGAATGCAGCAAAATCTGAATTAGCCTGTTAATAATTCTAATCTAAAACAAAAATTATTTTGACATTCAGTTATAGTGGAAGTTAATTATTTTACAAATTCTATTCCTAAAGTAGTAAGTATAATTGTGCTTCAAAATCGACTAGTAATCTTGGATACTACTATTATCGTTGACAATTTCTCGAGCAATCGTATTATTTGGGCCCTACGAACTTCAAATAATTTAGATATACATAATTTCTGACGGTCTTTTGTTTTTATTGTTTTCAATTTGCTACAAGGTCGACACCCCGAAAAAACTATAATAGCTATTTCGCGGTTTGAATAATCAATCAATCAACTTTAAATGTCCAATTCATTGTTTTCTTAGCACCTCTTTACATCTTTAAGATTGGTCTACTATTTTGCCACCTCTATCATATTGTCAGGACACTTTTTTCCAATTGAGTACGTCGAATACTGAAACTCGTAACGATTTCGAATGTAAATTTAAACCAAACGCCATCATCGATGAACAATCAGAATTTCGTTTATTTGAATGACGCAAATTTTTGAGGGCGTGTAGAGAGGAAGGAAAACTACATTTGTTTTTTTTTTGCAGAAAACGACACGTGTCAGTCTGAGGGTTGGGAACGAAATATTTATATTTAAATTGGATTACATATATATGCACGATAGTATCAAACTTGCGAATCCCACGCAAACTTTAACAAAACAAGTGAGGAATGCTTGAACAATTCGTTTATTCGTTGATTGGTTTAGTTGTAATGTTCTTAAGCGCGATAAATTTCAAGGATCATATCACAATTTTTTGTGTGTCTCGCGCTCTCAAAAACAAAAAAAAAATCCAATTCAAGAATTTTGTTATTTTTTGTGTTAAACCCGAATAGACAAAATATATAAAGAGATTCCAAACCTACACCAAAAATATATAATTTATATATATATATATATAAAATAATAAAAATATAATTTATAATTTATCATTCTATAAATAAATTTTAATTTTATAAATATGTATGTACTGTACATATTTAACAAGAGACTATGCAGAAGTATATAGTTCTCCAGAAAATATGTCGTCTATACGCACAAATAAATTCCGGGAAGGACCCCCACACTAAAATTGTTTGCACACGCATATCGATCGACCAAATAATTACGATATTCATTTATAACATTAATATGAAAGATGAAATATATATAGGTACAAATTGCGCGCAGTTGCTCAGATTATACATCTACCTTTTGCTATTAAGCTGTTGTCTTGTAGTCATTGTAAATATCACAATTATAATATATATTTATTAAGGTGATACTCTCAATTTAACACAAGCAAGGTCATTCAATTTTGTTATGATTGTTAAAGACTAAATTTTGTTGCTGGAAATGTCTTAAGTCCCACAAGAAAAATAAAATAATCATAATAAACACAGAACACAACAACAATTTATTTGGAGGATGTCTCTCTTTTGGAATGTTAAGTTGGTTTTAATTTTGAATTTTATTATTATTTTGTTTTTTTGTACATGTACGGTCAAAAACCTCAAGTCTTACATGTTTGTTTTTTTTTTGGCATACACACAACGAACGTTCCCCATAATTAAAAAGTAATCTAATCTGCAATATCGACACACATAAATTTTAATTACAATTCTATATAATTTATGTCGCTGGTTGTTGTTGACCGTGTGTACGACCTGAAGATTGGTACTCGCTCATATATATTTATATGTATGTATGTACACAGAATACAGATAGTTATCACCCGAAATACTTGGTGTCATGTAATTTTTTTTTCGTTAGTTATTTGAAGGGGTGTTGATAGATATGGCAATGGAATGTCAAATATTTCATTAAATTTTTTTTTTGGTCTCAATCACCGCCTTAATTGAATATTAGTCATATTTTAATTGAAATACTAAAATAACTATATAGTATAAGAAATATTCGGATACACGATAGTGATCTTGGAAAATATGAAACAAGACTTGACGGTTTTATGGTTTGATATATTTTATTTTATTAATTGATTGAATTAACCAATTAAAGAGGTTAGTGCGTGGCCTATCGCCGTACTATATAGAGTTTCACTTCTGTATATAACTTTACTAATATAATCTATATCAGTACATATATTGTTATCTAGTTTCGAGTCGGTTGAAAAATTTGTGTACATACATAATATAATTGGAGTCACGAGAATATGGATATTTCAACTTACATATATGAAGATTGAAAATGATTAGAACCGGAATTGTCGTTTGTATATGTTCAAAACAACTGATTTACATGTTATATTTGATTGGTCTGATATGCGGATCGAGTTTGGAAGGTGGTCTTGTAATCGATCAAAAACTATATATACGAGTAGGTACGTCAAATCCTGGTATAACACCAAATCGAATTAAATGAAATTTTGTCATTGACCATATGTACTAACAACCTATAAGCAGGTAGCAACAAATATACATATATCGGTGTTCCAAGATTCGAATTCGAGATAAAATAGATTTTAAGTAAATCCGTTTTTAAAAAGTCGATATCGTTTCGACAATTTGGCTCCATTTGAATCGATTTTCGCCATCATCGTTGACAGCGGCATCTTACAATCGTGATTCTTTTTTACATGGTGGAACTTGAATGGTGTACCTGTTTCAGATTTTGTCTTGAGTTTACTAAGATATACTTTCTCAAAGTATAAATATACCGGTTATTATCCTGAGCAATTTAGACGAATGTTCTACTCTGAGTTGATCTGTTGACCAGTTACGATAACCGAAATGTTCCATACGCCCCAATAAGCGAATCAGACTATTAATCACCTGAAAAAGTTCTTACTAAGAGTGAAACTGAATTAACTTTTAAACCTAAAGTTAAATATGAGCTGAAGAACTATAATAGTTCGAGAGGAAAACGGTTAAGATCAGAAAACCATTTTAATCTCTATAGTATAAGAATATTTGAATCAGTAGTAAGTACCAAAATAAGTCATTCGTATACAATTAATGCCACAATCGAAAAATTTCGTGTTTATGTTCTTGTAATTCGCTAGCACTGTTGCGAAACACTTCCTATACGATTCGCACAGTACGAACATTAAGTACGGTAGCAAATGCCTGATGAGACGGATTTGATCTTTTCGATTACACGGTTATTCAATGACTTCATCATCAGATCGTATTCAGTCTAGCGAACTAAAAACACAATTTCAAACAACGATTCAACAAAGTCTTTCAATAATCGGCGCTACAAATCCTTACATCATCCCAAATTATTTTTGAAAGAAACTGAGATCATGGATGATTGAAGTTGAATTGGACTTACTGAATTGAATGTGATATTTCATTGGTTGATTCTGTTGCAAATGGGTTGAAAAATTAAATTTGTTAAAAAGCGTTTTGTTGTAAAAACTGTTTGCAGCCAACCAAAGAATACCTAAAGCCATTTGTTAAGAAATGGCTTTAGGTATTCTTTGAAAATATTCAATTGAAACCAATTATACTCCTCCAAAGACGCTGAGTTCAACAGATGTTTCCATCAATTTCATATTTACTAAACTTGGTGTTTGGAAGATCTTAGTTAGTTGTAAACTGTTACAGATTTACAAATTAATACTATTGAAGAAAGTTTTAATGTCTTAAATTATATGGATGCTGTATATTCGAGACAAACTAACAATTGAAAGTTAGGAGCTACTTCAAATGATAATCAAAATCAGTAGAACCAATCTACAATAATAGATAAATACAACCTGGTTTTGAAAAAGTGTTATAAAAATAGTTCTTTACCAACTAAAAATCGAATTGATTCGTAATCTCCGATATGCCCCGAAAAACCTCTTAAACGATATAGTAAACAAATTTATTTTTATATTCGAATGCCTATTAAACAACTTTATCAGAAATATCTAATGAGCTCAATATTGAAAACATAAACAACTAGCGACATCAGTTCAGAAATCTGTCGAATTCTGAACTAAACTGACATAATAAAGATAGTAGAACAAATTATAGCGATATGTAGTCTCATGCTGAACAAACATTTTGAAAGCAGAATCTGATGACGCTTCCCACTCGAAATAACAGTTTCATATATGCGCCCGATTACTATATTAGAAACGACCGAATACTGAACTAAACTGACATAATGAATAATATAACAAATTATAGCGATATTTAGTCTTATTCTCAATTAACATCTTGAAAGCAGAATCAGTTGATGTTTTCCATTGCAAAAAAACAGTTTTATACTCGTATATGAACCCGGTTGCTTTATTCGAGTAACTGGAACACTAGAGGGGAATAGTCGACCCTGAGGTTCACTCTCATAATTGTACGATAAAACTACAAAAACGAAACGAAGAACCCACGAGAATAATTAGAAATAATAATTTATTGAAGAACTACGTATAGTGCTAGGATGGTTAACGAACAGTTGATTCAAATTCGAGGAAGAGTATCTTTAACAAAAAAATTTTCTTTAAGCTGGTGTAGTTGGCTCTGTTAAAGTTCTTTCCTTTTTTGAGAGACTCTATAGAAAAGTTAACATAACATCAATGACCAACAGATATATTATTATTGTTCAACTAAAATTTGGACAATCGATTGATACCTATAACAGAATTATACCATGCTTAAAAGACAAAAATAAAATTCAACCAATAAGTGATTTGAATAGCAAGAAAGATCTACAGTTTAGTTTGCAAATAATATGATTCCATGGACAGCTTTAGGGATTATTAGAACTCTTTTTTTAAGGTACATGCATGTTTCGAGAAAGTAACTTAAAATAATATTTAGAATAGGTGCTTAGGGCTTGCATTACCGAAAAACCGATTAATCGGTTAATTGCTAAAAAAAATTCATTACCGAAAAATCGGTAAATTCATTATATTTTACCGATTTTTCGGTAAAAATTTAAACTTTATATATCACAATATTTATCGTTTTGTTCCGTTCCATACATACTGTTTTATAAGAAAATAGTTGAATTTAATATTTAAAATTAATAATTATACTATAATCACCTGCTAAAGGACTAGCGAATATTATTAAAAGGGAAATGGACTTTTTCCAAGAACAGAATATCCGAGGCAAATATTTAGAGAAAGTATTTAAAATGTTGTTGACTGTTCGGCCGACAAGTGTCGAATCGAAGCGCGCGTTTTCAGCAGCTGGTCTGATCTGCACCAAGTTGAGGTCGAGCTTAAATGATAACACGTTAGACACGTTTTAAAACAAAAACAAGAGTTGAAATGAAGTTTTAATTTTTTTTCTAATTTACGTTTATACTTTTTTTTATATATTATAATGTTATGAATTAATAAAATAAAAGATTGAATTAATAAAATAACAGAATGAATTTTATCAAACAAAATTTTATAAGTAATTAGTTTGAATAAAATATCAACTAACTAAAATACTCTCAAAACTACCGTTAAATTCGCGGTTTACCGAGTTTTTCCACATAAATTGCCGAATTACCGGTAATTGAAAAAATCGGTAAATTGGCAAGCCCTAGTTTTTTAATATTAACACGGACACAAACGTATTAATTTGTTAGATTTAACTTAGTTTAGAACGAAAGTAAAGTAACCTATGCTGATTGGGGTTAAAATGATTTCTTTAATCTGAAGACAATCACTGGAACTGGACATATCAATATGCACTGCAGTTTGAAATGTAAGGTATACAGCTAACCAAATTCTTATAGCGACAAGGTGATAATCATTTTAACGTTTTTGAAATAATTTGTTATGTTCACCTGTCTGGATTATTTATTTTATTTTAATTTACGAATTACGCAAGTAAAATATTCACAAGAAAATCACAAGAACATAAAAATACCTGTCAAATTTATTACGTCAAAATTTTTAACATCAAAGAACTTGTAGAAAACATGGAAGCGAAAATTGTTCTACTAATAATTTTGGAATTCGGACACGCCCTAAGTAAAACATTCTATATGGATCTGTAATCTAACCACATTGGTTTTCTGAAAAAGGAATTTGGATAGTTAACTAGACAATGATACTTAAGCACCTGTCGATCAAATGATCGAGGTTATCTTGACGAAATCATGAGACGATTCATTGCACGTGGTTCAAATATATATATGCCCGCCCACTCATACCACATATCTTGGTTATACATAATAAAATTCGAGCGAATATTTTCATCCCCGCGCGCATATCAAATGGAATTCCATTATATATTATAATCCATCACGTATCAATGTGTAGAATAATTTTAATTAATTTTAGTCGCGTGTAATTTTAATTAATAAGCAGACAAATATAATCGTTTTGTCATCGATAAAACAGATTCGGATAATTTTTATTGTCCGATTGTTTTATTATTTATTATTTAAATACAATAATGTATATACTGTGTGATATGGCGAGAGATGATCGCGAGGTGGAGGGTGCGAGGTACCTATTTTGTTATACAATTGGCAGGTTATGAATTTTAATTAGTATATTTATTATATTTTGTGTTATTTATTAATTATAATTAATAGACATCAAGGCACCCGAAATGTAATAACAATTTTATTTTTTATAATTTATTATAGCTG
Source organism: Tipula lateralis (assembly GCA_963932295.1). Taxonomy (NCBI): domain Eukaryota; kingdom Metazoa; phylum Arthropoda; class Insecta; order Diptera; family Tipulidae; genus Tipula; species Tipula lateralis. The sequence goes on from OZ010738.1 coordinate 110,162,665, forward strand.
CACGCGAGAAACGTTTAAGGTATGCTCGCACAAATAAGTCGTGTTCTCGCAGTTATAAACACGGCAAACAAAATTAAAATAAATATTAAGAATGTTTTGTATGTACACAATAATTATATTTATTATTTAATTATTTCGTTTTTTATTTTATTCAATATCTTCGCATATTTGTGTGTACATACGTACTATATATATACACATTCGAATATATACAAAAACGACTTAAGTTCATTTTAAGACTTTAAGTCTTGTGCGCAATAATGACTGTAATTTTTGTATCTTTTCGCATTTTTTAAGATTTTATTTTCTGTTAATGCAATTTATTGCATTTATATATAAGTAAAAATATAAATAAGCAAATAAACCGGTCAACCAAGTTAATGACGACAAAACATGTACACGATAGTACTATGTATATACATATATTTATTATGAAGACTTAAGCAAAACAAAAAATTAAGATGGAATCTTTTCCCGATAAAAAAATTCAATTGTTTATATTTTGTTTAATTTTTAGCGCGTGATTTGAATAATTATTCAATCAATATTTATTAAATAATACATACATTTGTTTTGTTTTTTTTTGTGGTTTTATTTATTTTAAAATCTTAAAAATAAATAATTATACACAATATTGCGATTTTTCGCGCGGATTGCGGTTAGATATTCTATATTTTCATAGCTATATATGGGAAATATTTTTTTGTTTAACTTATCTGCGATGGTGACGCCATTTTGTTCAGAACATTCTTAGTATTTGCATGCGCGTTCTTTTTGGCGCCATTTTGATTAGATCGCGGCTATATAATGTGATTTTGGCGCCGTATTTGTTTATGATATGCGAGAAGATTGACAGTAATCGATTGTAATAATAATATTACATAATCGTATAATAAAATGGTGCGGTGTGACATATTTAAAATGTTATACTTATACTTAAGTGTGTGCATCATTATTAATAGAAGATGGAACTATTTTTATAAATTCATTACAGTATTAATTACACAGTCGAATTCTACTACATTAAGCAGCGTTATCTGTAGGATGTGAGTATCTGCGCTTGGTAAGCACCTGTTGCATTATTTCAGATAAAACTATCATATATCTACCTGTGCCATTGTAACAATCAATCCAGCCTACTAAGGAGTTCGTCATTTACTTCCTGAGAACAATATTTGGTAATTTTGGCACAGGGCCAGCGTTTTCATAGGTGCAGAAGATAAAACACGGTGCCAAAATTTTAGGGCGGCCAAAGTATTTATAAATATTAGCAAAAATAAACAAATTCATTCAAAAATGTTGATAGCACACCTGATTTGAGTAGGAAGGAATAATTAACAATTACCATTAGAATCGTAGACCAATGCAAGGGTAAATTACCAAAGATATTTTAATAGTTTTTTTTAAGGTTTCTTACTTGCCTCAGACACAACAGGTAATGTTTAACCGATCTAGTTTTAGAACGATTATTTAGTTTTGGATTATCTATTAATGACTGTGGAGGCAAAGGATATGACAACGGTTTGCATATACAAGGGAAAACTATTAGAATGCAAGCACAAATAAAGCAATTGGAACCTCGTGAATTTTTTGTTCCTTGTGCATCTCATTTCACTACTTTGGTACTTTCAGATTCAGTAGCGCGGGCTATAAAGTTTTTCGAAACGATAAGGTTTAACTCTTAATTAATTTTTAATTTAGAGGTTATGAAGCTTTAGTGTAATTAAATTTTGAAGTTTGATTTTATTTGTTCACTTCAAATTTGAAACGCAGTTTTAGACATAATTAATATTTACAAAGTTCCTCTATATGATTAACGGCATCTGTAAATACGTTACACTCGAATAAATTATTTTTAAGTAAATTGAGAACTGATAAAAGTTTCAAGATTTTGTATCTCAGACAAAATTTTATATCTCAAACATTGCTTTATATCTATACATTCCTCTTTTTCTTATGAAAGTAGAGATGATGCAATCCTCGTGACATTTTAGAAAAGAGTTGACTGAAGTTGGAGCACTACCTTTCACATAATGACAAGTCAGATATTAGTGGATCAGAATTTGATAATAATAAAAATTTTCAATGTTAAATTTTCCAAAACAAATCCTACCTTCAGAGTAATGAGGAAAGGGGGTTTAAATAGGGCGCCATTTTCAAAAAGTGCATCAATGTCAAAAGAGGATTCAGAAAAATATTTATCTTTAATAAATTTATATAATCCTTTCTAGAGCCTAAAGAAAAATAAACGACAGACTATTACTAAGCAAAATTTTAATGGAACTGTATAATCAGATAAGAGAACCCTGAAAACAGATGGAATGAACTTAGTTTGATTCCGGACGCTTAATGAGGAGTGCCGTCTTTCTTTTGAGAAATGAAAAATAGATAAAACTCACCAAAATGTAAGTAAAAACTAATGGATCGTCTTCATAATCGATAGAGATCTACGTAATAACGTCTGTGACGTTTAAACAACAAACTCTTCATTGGTGACCCCGAAAGACCTATTTACAGAACATTACACGTCAATATCTACTAACACAACCTTCCAAAAATTTCATCCTTTCTCTAGCCCTACCCTAACACGGCAAAAATTTACTTCTCACAATGGAATTGGTCTGCCTTTTCTCAATGGGTGGTAGTACGTTTCGCGCGTTCAAGGCTCAGATATTTCCAAGAAGCAACAAAACCACTAAGGTGGGCGAATGAAGACACCCACAAATACAGCATCAGGTTCTTCAAGTCTATAATACCTAAGCAGGCAAAATCAGGCATCCTAACGCAAATTTCGTCATAAGATAATCATAATCAATCCTGAAGGAGAAAGTAATGTTGACTGTTTAAAAAAATAATTCGCAAATACCATTCCAACATAACAATCAATCAATTTATGAAAAATCTTTATTTCGAGTTAAGTTCTTGTAATTCGCTAGCACTGTCACGACACGACTGAACGTACATATACGAATCGCGGATTTTATTTTTTAAATTTGTGAATTTAATGACGTCATCATCAGATCGAAATCGGCCTAGCGAGTTACAACATACAAGAAAAACTACTCGAATTACAAACGCACTCAAATGCTATTCTAATAATAAAAAGCTACACGCTTCTCGTTGTCTATCTGTCTGTTTCTATTTTTGAAATCTGTTTTTGGGGCTTAAGGTTCTTCCACACAACTCTTTCGCTCTTTTGATTTACTTCCTATTTTACACCATTGCATAGCCAAAAGAGGACATACAGGCTAAAGGTCTGATTAACGTGGAACCTCATCTACACATTGCATAGCTTTAGCCATCCTAAAGTACTGACTTGGAAGACGGGTTGGCCCATGAATTCTGCACTCCATCAGGGGGTCATAGATGTGTACATTCACACCACTGATCTTAATCAGATGGTGAAAAATCTCTTTTGCATCATGATTTTATAAGGATTCGAACCCGGTACCTCCCCTGCTCTAATTACCGCAGGTTTAAACACTGCGGCAGTTGGTAATAACGTCTATAAACATAATACAAATGAGTAAGTATTGAACAATAGTATGGTTCTAACTGTCAAATATGTACGAGAAAATGCCTGGTACATAAACCTAGAAAACATCTCGTAGAAGACACAGACATACAATTTATTATCCGGTACACCCCCTATAATGCCGAACAACTATATAAGTTCCTCAATACGAGATTAAGATCGGAAATAAATGGTAATGTTCTAGTATTTTCTGATGGTATACAATTTTCGACTGTACATAGAAGAATCTAAGAATATTTTAAAAATACAAAAAATGTGTCATGTAAATTATCAAATTATGGAAAATCAAATTGTGGTTTGTTTTCGGGAATTTGGGTTGAATGCACATACATGAAACTCGACTTGCTGAATATTATAGGATGCATCGGGTTTTAGAGCGAAAATATGATTCAAAGATATTTATTTGAATGTTAATATAAAATTATAAAGGTGTTACAACCAAATCGGACAGTGGCTACAAAAGCGGCAGGCCAGTCCAGCTATCACTGTCAAATACCATATATAGTATTTTAATTGCAGTCATAACCGATATAATATTGTTAAACACGTCGACGTTGTAACTATCAAGTGTACTAGCAACTATTATAAAAAATAACGGCACCATTATTGACTGTTCGAAGGCGACATTATAGTTAAATTGGAAAACGGAATAACATTGTAATATTAATTACATTCAAGATCAATATTCAATCGCCGTTTCAAATTGTTAAGTGATTTTTTTTATTTCTATATACAATATCGATGATTACGATCTGAAAAGACGTCCGCAGCTTTAATAAAAAGAACTTTGAAATTTTGTCAGAATTGTGCTAATTTATTATACTAATGAATATCAAGTGGCGTTATTTTTAAATGGTCGATCTGATGGCATACACGGTGGAACCGTGTTAAGTATACGGTCCGTTACCAAAAATATTTTGAAAACTCATATAAGGGCTTTCCTTCGTTCATTTAAATTTATTGACACAATCAAATTGATTTTTTGCAGCAGGTAGTATAGACTATTGGATTGCATATACGTTGGTTGATTAATTGGTTGATGGAAAGATTGACATAACGAGATATTTTATAAGTATGTTAATTGATATAATAATTTTATTTATTAATTGGCATACTATTTCAAAACCTAAGTAGTTAGAGGATTGTGAAGTTATTAAGACTTATTTTGCGTAATTAATCATTTGCAAATTGATGTGATTACAATAGTTGATTGAATTTTCATAAAATACCTATCGATCAAAATAAGGTCCCATCAACTGGTACAGTAGTTTAAGTGATTCCAGTTGGACCAGAAGATTTTCGATATACATATATATATTTATATATATATATATATATATATATATATATATATATATATATATATATATACATATATATATATATATATATATATATATATATATATATATATATATATATATATATATATATATATTAATTTATTCAAATGAATAACGAAATTATGGCACAAAAATTGCAAGCGTGTCCATTCGTTAAGATGGTAACACCTCACGCACACATTTTACCACATTCGAGTCCAAAGATTTACTAATTTTGATCAGTCAAGCTATATTATTTAGACGTTATTGCAATTTCATTCCCGATTTTTTGGTTAAAGATCTGACTACTGGCGGATGGTCATAAAATACTACATATCTAGGTTGTTAGTGGTTCGAAAGATCTCAGTTGAGACAAAATTTGGGCAGGAAGAACGACAGTTCAGTAAACCACGGAAAAACATTATACAAGGTGAGCCAAGATAATAGATAATGATAAGAAGCCTAATGACGCCGAAGTATGAACCACGAAGAAATGTTTCTCGACCGGTTCGTACTATGTACAAGCTGCAAGATGTTTCCATACAAAGCTCAATTGACCCAAGAATTATTGTCGAAGGATGCAACATAACGGCAACACTGTCAATAGACAGGAATTTTTTTTGGCAGTTTTTTGTGACCTTGTTTTTTTCTGAGGTTCCTTGTAGGAATAAAATAAAAAACTTTGAAAGTAAAACAATTATAAGCAATTCAAATCAGTCAGTCCAAGTTAGCCCAATCTCTATAAGTGCAGTGTTCTCTGTAAATGATATGGACTCACTGAATTAAAAGATTTTAATGATGTATACGCTTTGAAAAGTCATTTTCGATCTATAATTTTTTCCTGTCAATAATGACGTTGGATGCGTGTTTTATTACTTAAATTTTATGGAGCATAAATTATGTATAATACTTTATTAGGTTACTAGAGAAATTAAAGCAAAATCATCAACCAACTAATATGTGAAAACGATCTGGTTAACAGATGAACCAAACATTTCAAGATCCATAAATTGTTGATGGGTGGTCTAATAGTGATCTCATCCTGCTATCTTCTGCCTTATAACGATTCAGTTTAAAACAGCTTACAATATAGTTAAATTTTGGGTTTGTGTAAAGATGTGATCTCTACCTTCACAATCTTGTCTACTAGAGTAAATATGTTACTATAGTGACATCTATGCACAAACTATCTAATTTTATCTAATAGTTCAGTTGTGTAAAATAATATGACGCGACATGCGCTAGAGAGAATCCACACGAGTTATTTAATGATTAATATATCTGTTATCTAGAATTTAACAATTGAACCAAATGAATTCTGTCGAACGCTTAACCCATGCATTTGCATAATTTTTAATGAGCAATAATTTAATATTATTCATGCACTCGCAAATAATTAAAATTAGTCAGTATTTAAAGTGGATAATGAATCATATCACAATTTGACAGATGATTTCGTGAAAGAAAGACTGAATATCATACAAATGACATTTATAGAAAAAATGGCGTCGTTTATATTTTGTTTTTATTTAATATATTTATAAACTTTCACTTGCGTGATTTTTTATTTTCGTTTTTTTAATTTAATGTTTTGTTTATGCTTTATACAGTCGAGCATATAATCACTTCAATTATTATATTCGATAAATAAATGATTATGACAACTATTTCATCAAAATCATTTTATATCACATTCCAGTTGATAAGCGTGTGTATATAGTATAACCAAATACAAAATAAAATAAAATAGAAACTCGCGCACAACACTGAAAATTATTATTAATAATAAAATTATAATTTATTAGCGGTACACACGTGTACCGTATTTTTCATCCAAGGTGATCTACTAATTTATATGTTTTATGCATATTTTTGTATACTAACGTAGTAACAATCATAAGTTGGGTTTCAAGAAAAATCTGCAATACCCGTATATATAGGTTACGCTAATGTCTGAACAAAATGGCGGCCCCTTTATATATATATATATACATATAGAATTGTGTTTTGATTGAATAAAAATTAATGAGCTGGAAAAACAAAAAAAATCAAATTATGTCAAGTTATGTTCGATAGATTCATTATTATACAATATATTTAGTTATGTCGAGATTTTATTTGCCATGCATAAATTATTCAGTCATCTGTTTGCATGTTTACTGCTTAAGTTATAATATTTAAAGGAGAACGGAATGAGAAGGAGAACGAAATGAAACGAAATAAAAAATCAGTAAGTGGAAATTATAATATTATGTTTAATTTGTAATTCGATATATAATTCATTTTCTTGTGTTTTATGTCTCATAAAGTTTTGCAATACACAAATTATGATTCATATAATACATATATTATGTTTAAACCTAAAACTAATTTCTCGCATTATTTATTGCAAGAAAAACAATTAGTAATATTATAAGAAACGGCCAGACATGGATTTACGTCACCATTTCGACATAAACGTATTTAATACAATAACGTGCAACAGGTAGTAAAATGTCGTTAAGATTTTGTCGCATTATTGACATCTTCATGGAAAATTTAAAAAAAAAGAATTAAATTTGCTCTTTGCTACTTTTTTCCATTATTTACTTTATTTTTATATATTTTTTGTTAATTTAAACAAGAAATATTGTTTGATGTCTTATTATTATTTTTTATTTTCTTAAAAGTAAACATTTTTAACTTCTTAAGAGAACTTCGAATGTAAAAATATTATCTGGTTTTTCTTCTAAAGAATTGTAATTATATATATATATATATATATATATATATATATATATATATATATATATATATATATAAATATATATATATATATATATATATATATATATATATATATATATATATATATATATATATATATATATATATATATATATATATATTTCTAGGAGAGTAATATAAGTAGTTGAGTGATTATACTCACATAGATAAGTCAACAGTCTGCGGGATAGAAAAATCGTATATTTATTTATAAGATCTATAATTTACTTATGTACGCATAAATCTATTTCGCTGTTTTACACACATAAACAAAATATGTTCAACCTTGTCCGAAATGACAAAGGTCAATAATAGTGGAGGTTTTACATATGGCAACATGTTGCTCGTATCCAAACAAGTGCATTTTGTTCACACAACTTACGTTTTTATAATTCACACTTTATCTATATATATTTACATCCGAACATATAGAGACAACTATATATACATACACACACATCTAGATCTGCTTATATAGATTCGAATAATAAATAATCCGTGATATAAATGATTTGCAAACCAATTTTTTTTATTCTTCGATCGTTTCTTATTAAATAATATATTATGTACTTTGTATATATGTAGCTAAGTAACAGAAAGGCCAAGTGTTTTTTACTTTCGTTATTTAATTTTTTTATAAAAATAATATTTTCTTTAAAATCTCCAAATAAATATTCAAATAGATCGATCGTCTTTTGTTTTATTAATTTTTTTGTTAAATACAAAGATATATATGTCTAATGATTTGTCGGCTATAAGATATAGTGCCAACTGTCTAAATACAGATTTTGACATCGAACGATTATATTATGTGTGGTATCGCGTCGATTTTTATCGAAGATAGGGGAAGCACGTCTCTTATACACTATATAATGTTATGCTTTTAAGATTTAACACAACATTTTTCGATGGCTTGATCTTGTCCATAATAATAAGAAGATAATTCGTGCTATTGATGTTTTTTGGTGACAAATTGTGATATATGTATGTATATATATATATATATATATATATATATATATATATATATACATATATATATATATATATATATATATATATATATATATATATATATATATATACATATATATGCATGAATCAGAACATCATGTTTAGGTTGTCCACATAATAATGTCGAGTTGATGTTTGTATTTTGTTTTATTACTCTATATGCCATCACACCAATAACAATCAGAGACAAATTACCATCTATGGGAATACTCATCGGTTGAGTCATCGCCAATTCGCCATACTAACTATCATCGCTGTCGCATCACTGATGAGTATAAAATTTATATAGTAGCTGTTATGAAATATTGTAAACAAGTATATACATATTACCATATGTAAATGATTAATTAACGATCGCATCTAGTAATAAGGTCAGACGATCGCATATGATCATATCGCACTTGTTGCAACTGTAATATTATTGTGATTTGCAAAACGAAGGCTGTGTAATATATTTTAGTAATCGAAAGTGTCTGATCTTAGTGACTTGTAGAGTTATACATTTATTTTAACAACAAAGTGTAGGTGATTCTAAACATCCCAGAGTCTAACTGAGGATAAATACGACGAAAACTAATTTCCGCCTTAACCTGATGCTGTAGATTTTGGAATTAAGTTGCAGGGAACGACATAGCAGTTTTTAGTGCATTACGATAGACACCGTCATTGTTGTAGGATTGTTATGAGAATTTTCAAAGCGATGTTTTGTAGTTTCTTCTTCACAGGATTGCTACTGAGACTATTGGTTTGATTTACGTAGAGTATCATGAACCTACAATTCTGAAGTGAAATCTATGTTACCTCATGAGTTCGGCACTCTTATAGTGAGATACATGAGTTCAGTCACATAATACTATAATACTCTGATATATGGCTGCCATGGTCCTGGTGAAAGAAGTGCAAAAAGCTTTTGTAACAAATAAATTATTGATGATATTTGCGTAACTCCTAACTCTTAGACGTGGGCCATCAACATTTTCTTATTTCGTTACCCCATTTACAAGGGTAAAAAAGGTTTGTTCAACATCTCCATTCTAATTAAGAACAACGGTTATCCATTACTATCAATTTGATACCTACGTGCCAACAGTGGTGAGGTCCATTCTAAAAGTGGGGTACCACGTCTATTAGTATGGTTATTGACTCGGAAGTTTGAACTTTTAAATGAAGCCACTTTCAGCAACCATTGAGCTTAAGTTTACTAAATTCTAGATATCTTCGCGAACTTCACTCACGGTGGAAACTGTACTTTAGAAATATAAATGGTATTTTATATCGGCTTTGGCCGAATAAATTGAGTAACATAAAAACTGGTACAATTATCCAATGTTGTATAATTAGTTAAATGGCAACTGGGTAAGTTATCGTCCAGCGATCACTTTACCAACGTAATGATAACAGGTTTTTCAAAGGCCTTCTAGCACAGCTATTGCTCATGTATACATACTTTTGTGACGAAAAAGAGTTTGCAAAATAATCTTTATCATATCATCCCATTTGTAAGACCATCCAATTTGTACCGTACATTGTTCTTTCTTCTAGATTGGCAGGGACATTTCAATGATAACATAATAAAACAAACAGAAGCTTCTATACAATAATTAAGGTTGCCCAGGTTTGATGGTCAGTTGTACCTATCGTACAACAAGTTGTAGCAAAAGTATTAAACAAATCAAACTTCACTAACCAAAGGATGAACTGGAACACTTAGCCATAATACTTGAAGCTCGAATAGTATGAAAGTGAGGGCTGTAATAGAGGGAGATTTTGAGTTACGTATATTGCTCTTAAGGCAGCAGATGCTAAGCGATGTACGAACACTAGTATGTTAGTTATTACTAGTAAAATAAAATGGCTCTCCAAAAAGAAATTATAAGACTTATTAGGCCAAACGTATGTCGGTTCCAACGTTCTTACTATGAACACCAATTAAGAAATATAAATAACTACTTAAATTATTGCTATAAGTTAACTTGTCACAGTTTAAGGTTGTCTTATTCAGAATAATTTCCGTGGTAAATCTCAATTTTTAACGAATCCTGCGTTAAAATATCGCTCTTCACGGGTTCGCCGTGTTTTATGACATACATAGCTTTATGCTACGATTTTTTGCATTGGGCAATACAACAGCCTACTTAATCGTGAAATTCTACCTTCAGGGAATTTTTTTAAAATTTATTTTTTTTTTATATTTTATACTACGCAATCTAAGGATCTCCCAGCTCTTTCGCGGTTTGCTTATTTATGTCCTACTTTACGCCTTAAGGCCAAATTGAGGACGTACGGCTAAAGGTCCGATTTACGTAGAACCATCTGCGCATTGCACAGCCCATGAGTTCTGCACTCCAACAGGGGGTCATAGATGTGTTCATTAACACCACCGATCGTAATCAAATGGTGAAAATCTGTATCCCGTCCCTATTGGGATCCAAACCCGGTACCTCCCGCTCCAACTGCCACAGCTTTAACCACTGAGCCACCTGGGCGGTACCTTCAGGGATGAAATGACCATATACTATTTTATTGTACCGCAGTTAACAAAGTGTTTCAAGGCTTAAACGGTATCGGACATGCATCGATAAACTTTGAAGACGAAGGATTACTCGATGAAACCAATGTCAATTGTTTCAATGAAATTTCTAGTAAACATTGACGATATAAAAACTGAACCACCAATCAAGATCGAAATAAAGCTAATTATTTCGTCCTCGTTCGTAGAGAAATAGCGGCTTGCTAGGATATTCTGGGGTATCTGATTTGAATTCCGGTGGTCACCAACAATCATTTTGAATATGTAAGTATGTTTATGAATATTGAGCTTTTCCTGTCGTAAAATTGAGTTCTGGAAAATATCCCGCCTTTAAATTTTTAAAGCTAAATTGAAAATTTAACTACGGAACTCTTTGCTCCTGCTTCCCGAATTATAAAGATATGCCTCTTTCGAGATCCATTATGAGAAAATGCGAAAAAAGCTTCAAATTTGCCGTTATTTTCAGATCAATTCGATTTGTTGGAAGTGGTTACAATTAGAACAATATGCATTAGAAAATTATGCTTTATGTAAAATATAAGGTAAACAGAATATCTTTTGAGGATAACCATTATGAAATCCATATTAAACTGAACTTATAAGACTACGATACAATCTTTAGATTAAGAAAACGACCGTCGGAACCCATCTACCGACGGAAACTATGTACTACATTTTACAGATACTACATAACTAAACTTACCTCTTTAATTTATAATTAAATTTCTATCAAATTTCCAAATAGTTTTCGTCATAGCCATACACATATCTAATACAAAATCACAATTAAATTTCACTGGTGACCCCTATAGGTATTACTGATCATTTAAATTTTACTGATAATTTTTTTTCTAAACAAACTTTTTATCACATCCCAACTTAAAGATCACAATTTTCTTATAATTTTAATCGATCACAAAATATTAATTATCACTTTTTCATTTTATTTATTTTATTTTCAAATATATTATTTAACTATTATTTTTCACGTCAAAAACTATATACATATATATATAATATAAAAACATGATCTGTAAAAAAAATAATAATAAAAATCGGAAACTAAATAAAATAAGATCACACAAAACTACTTGATCTACACCACAGAAGAAAAACAAAACAAAACTAAAAAAAAACTATAATATTTATAGTAGTAACAAGAGATCAGTAAGTTGTTTTTATAGCACGTGCCATCTGTATATAAATACAATATAAAATTCGCGATCAATGATCGTTACAACAACAAAAACCAAGAAATATTTATAAGAAAAAAAAATCAATTCTCCAAGATGATCAAAATTTTTTGTATTTAAGTAAGTATATAAATAAAAACTAGTAGATCTTGTAAATAGTTAGCAATTATTACAAAACAATAGTTATTATAGTTTTCTTTTGTTTTATAAAGGTTTTATGACAATCGATCGGAATATTAATACGATCGTTCGCGCACAAGAGTTTATAAAACCAAATTTTTATTATATTCGCGCGATCATCTCGCCGATCGTCTTTTTATTTTCGTTTAATTTATGAGTGGATTGTCCAAAATCAAAAAAAAAAAAATTAAAATTTATAAGAAATATACAAAACAAGTTTTATAACGAATAAATTAAAAATAAAAACCACTGTGAAAAAAAGTCGTTAGATTGTCTTTCAGAAATCTTAAATAAAAAACACTTTGCTTCAAAAGAAAAACCAAACAGAAAAAAATATTATTTTATATTTTTCCACTTTGTGCGACAGAATGATTGAAAAAAATTATTTATATTTTCTTGAATTATTATTATTTTTCGCTCGATGCCCGTTATTCACGATATCACGTTCCAAAATGAACTGAATGAATGAAATTTCTTATTAATAAAATAATATTTTCGTAAAGAAGACGACAAGAAAATTAAAATACAAAAAAAAAACAAAATGAAAACAAACGACAACTAGCTGAAGTCAAGAAATCGACTGAACTGAATTATAAAAGAAAATAACAAAAAACAAAGCAGTCGAAAAAAAACTTTTAAGCAGTCTTTCTCTTTTTCATTTGTTTATTTTCTTTAGTTTTTGCTAATTTGACTTATTAATATAATTATCTTTATCTTATCACTATCTCGTTCTAGCGCACGCTACACTGTCCGAAAGAGTTTACAATCGATATTAATGACGTAATAATATTCATATGTGTGTATACAAAATAATTAATTATGCACGAATCGCGAATATATAAATAATAACATATAGTCATCTTTATCGTTTTGTCGTGTATGTACACAATTGATTTAATAATTTGTTTCGTTTGTGCAGTTGTGTGCTGCTACACACACACACACACGCAACGTATGTACAGTTGATTAATAAATTATGTTTTGCAAAATTTATAGCTTATCGTGCGACACTGACATCGATTGTGTTTAACGTAAATGTAAATAAATAAATCCACGTGTGTTAATCATTTTTATTCGTCTTAAGTCAATATTATTTCTTCTTTTGTTTTGATTTATTCCGAATCTGGTAAGACGAAAGGAAAAGTATTGTGTGTAGTGTATGTATATAGAAGACAAATGATTTTTGTTTTATGTAATTGTTTTGTGTGATTTGTAAATATGACGGCGAGACGTACGCCCGTACATTATAACCTCAACTCATTTGTTTGCCGCTTATTATCTTAAATTAAGATAACAGATCTTAGTGTTTTGGTTATTATAGAGATAAATAGATAAACGATAGGTAAACAATTTGGATATACCACTTTAACGTACTTAGAAAACCTGATGCGCTTTCTGTATCGATTGGAAATCGTGTCGCTCGAACCACTTGAATGACCTTAAAGTGAAGATTATGTGTTGCAAGGCTTTAATACATTGCTTTGGATTTCTATGCTATGGTGTGATTTGTCACTGGGCCATGGGTAACAAAATGTTGTGTTCGACTTATAAGCGAGAGTGTAAGCTCGATTTACGTATGAAATTAGCCAGCAAGTCAATTGTTTGAGAAGGACGATGTTAGATTGGTGACCTTAATGGTATAACTGAGAACAAAACAGATCAACTTATATGTATTGACATAGGTGCATCCGACAAAATACGTATCCACAGTGACCAAACCTATTCATTGCAAACCTACAATTCAATTCTTCGTACTAGTACGGATGGACAAGAGAATATAGAATGCGATTCTCCTGTGAATTTTGGAATAATGCAATCCTATCAACAATAGGATTCTGTCTGAGGTGTTTTGAAAACTTCGGTTCTCGAACTCGGTTTACAATAGTAAGGAAGAATGAACGTATCCTAGCTAAGAGGAAATATCAACGAATTTATAGGAGTTTAAAGCAACCTGATAAGCTTCAATTGTGTAGAGGTGATGTTTGAATGTAAAAGTACAAAAGCACAATAAATGGTGTCTAACATTCGAGAGAAGAACCATTCGTGTGATATATGACGCAAAACGTTGATGGCACTTAGCGAGTGTTTTCATTAATGTATGTGTATATTCCTGATATTGTATTTGAAATCAAACCATAGCAAGTACGAGTGATTTGGAGCGAATGCCGCAGTGATTTCTTTCGACAATGGATTTGTGCGCTTACAGTTGGTCATAACCGCATGATATTTCTCAAAAAATGAGATTTTTCATTGATTTCGATCACGCGAACCACCCAAATTTATTGTTAGTAGTAAAGAAGCCTTCATACATTTTTATATGAAATTTTTGAAAATAAGCCGCCTTTTTCTTTGTTAGTGTAATTGATATGGGATATTCTTTGTTGGTTAGTTTACAAGCGAGTTGATAAACTATGTCGCGGTGCCGCTTAGTTAAATGTTTCTGTATATAAGAACAACCAAATTTATGATTCTTCGTTTGACACACGAGACTTTGTTTAACTCTTCTTACAGATCGATTAGAGTTCTCGTTTAAATTCTTTTCTAGTTTTAGATATGATTTGATACTTATTTTACGTATAAGCAGCCATGGTTTTCCTCATTTTGATTCGAGTATTGTTAACTTAATCTCAGCAAACAACAGTTGTTTCTTGAGACTAAGCTGACACCACCCATCATAATCGTAATCGACGACACCACCTATCGTAATCCCTTTTGCATCCTGCTCTTTTCGGGAATCGAACTAGGTACCTCCCGCTCTATTTTTTATCAGCCGTTTTCCTTCTTCCTCGCGCACATTTGGGCTGATGGGATAACCAACACTATAATTGTCCCAGTTAGCAATAAATAGTTGTAGAAAATTACTTAACGAGTATGTTAAGGGCATATATCTGATTTAGAATATAAGCGTTGTTTCAGGCTTTTTGGACCATGTCTATATGTTTCTCGTATCAATATACCCTTCACCTTCTTCATATACTAATTATCTATGGCCATAATCCACACGACTCACATAATAGACTTTTTTAAAATTTCGATAGATATCGAAACCTCTCAGCAGATATTTTAAGCGCATCTTATACAAACGATGTGTGATGTTCGATAATGTTGTCGAGCGAGTTTTACTTCTTCTCGAACATTTTGAGTAAATGAAAGACTATACACGGTTCAATTAATGTTGGAAGCGGAGTGAAATATGTGAAGCTGGGCACCGGTGGCTTGACTTCAGTTTATGAAAATGAAAAGACAGATTACACAATGAAATTAGTGATTTGTCTACGAGAATCAACATTAGAAAGAAAAGCATAGTCTATGTCAGATCATGCTTGCTGGCTGATGAAGTAGTCATGGAAAATCAGCAAAAAACATAGCGACGATCTGGATTTTTAGGTAATAATTAGATTAATGTGGTCGATAGATAAAATCGAGGACAGATGCTTGAAACGGATATTAAAGTGCTCTAATGACAAGGCCAATCATTTGTTAGTGTTGCATAGGTTTCAGTGTAGTAAATTTTGAAATATTTCCATGTGTCATTGTAGTAGTGTATCCAACTTTTTTTCGCTGTCTATCTTTATCCTCATCTCGAAGAGAGAGCTCCGGTTGAATTTGAACCAGCTTCTCTTTTTACCAAGGTTGAATCTACTCAATCTTGAACTTCCACAATTAGGAAGTAAAACATCACCCGCTGTTTTCCACTTCTATCCCACTATTATTTACCGAGCTAATGCGACACATAAAGTTGTCTTGCAATTTTCGGATGATTGTAGTAGTTTACATTGAACAGGCAAAGTAGAACGCACTAATTTGTGTAAACGAATTTTAATCAAATACTTGACTAGTTTGAATCTTAAGGGGAATCTGAATAAGTGTACCATTTTGTGTTTTAAAGTGAATGGTGATCTTAGGCATATGGATTGTTCGAAGGTTGAATTTTAGCAATAATATGAAATATTTGGCAGATAAATGTGTGACTAAAAGAGTGAGTAAATCTAAATGATGCACTCATCCTGGTGTAACTAATATGTTAAATTGAGAGCGAAAGAATAATAGCTACAGGGTCATTCAATAAATCCGTAGGATGGCACATAGATGGCGTTACTACAATTTTTCCATATGATTTTTATTTAGTACTAACCTTCAAACGATACGTGTATAAATTTGACAGCAATCTGACTATTGATTCGTGAGTTATACCATTTTGTGTCAAAAAAAATACAGTGGAAACCAAACAATGACTTGATAAACATTATCCGAACATCTAGTAAAATGGTAGAGGATTGGATTGCTGAATTTAAATATTGTCGTACCAGCACAAATGATGCCTAGTGGATGCCCAAATGAGACTGTTATTCCTGAAAACTTGAAAAAAATCCACAAATTGAAGGTGCACGAGCTAGCTGACATTATAAAGATACCAGATGGTGGTGTTTTTACCATTTTACACGAACATTTGGGTATGCGAAAGCTCTGTGCAAAGTGGGTGCCACGTGAGCTCACAGTCGACCAAAAACAACAACGAATCGATGCTTCAGAGGAGTGTTTGGCGCTGTTAAACCGCAACAAAATGGAATTATACCAGAGAGACAGTCCATTAAGAACTTACCCAAATGTTCATGTGTTTTGTGGGCCAAAGCCAGGCATGAGCCTAGGAGGTGAACTCCCGTCTCTTCCTCCTCCTCCTCCATATACAGCTTCTGCAAAAATTATTATCTTCTAGACCTAGCCTCCTCGAAGTTTTTTCTTACTTATCCTACGGACTTATTGAATGAACTATTAGAATGGCTGCGGTATGTAGCAAAGTTAGTTGTCAATATGGATTTTAAATCAAGGAGTTAGCAATTCATATGATTTTTGGATTTTAAGAGAAGACGAGTTGATCCTTTCAGCTAATATATAAACTTTAAACTTTATAAACTTTATTGTTTGTATAGATAAGGACACACAGTACCTACTTAAATGTATGTGAAGTTAGCCAAGAATTCATCATGCTACTTTTTACTCTCAGTCCAAAAAAATTAACTTTCATGACAGTTTTCATATACTCAGCCTAGAAAAAATAACTCTCACGATAACTACTCAGATTTATATACTCAGCTCAAACAAAGACTGTCACTAATAACAACTTTATTTAATGTCTTTAGTGGCCACTAAAACATAAATACAAAACTATAAGATTTTTTTTTTGTTTTTTATATTTTATACTATGCTATCTTTTTTGGGGCTCAAGGCTCTCCCAGCTCTTTCGCGGTTCGCTTATTTACGTCCTACTTTACGCCTTAACGGCCAAATCGAGGACGTACGGCTATAGGTCCGATTTTCGTAGAACCATCTGCGCATTGCATAGCTCCATGCCAGCCTATAGTACTGACATGGAAGATGGGTCGGCCCATGAGTTCTGCACTCCAACAGGGGGTCATAGATGTGTTCATTAACACCATCGATCGTAATCAGATGGTGAAAAGTCCCTTTTGCATCCTGCCCCTATCGGGATCCGAACCTGGTACCTCCCATCTTCCATGTCAGTACTATAAGATAGTTGTATACATGCAATGTTAGTGTACACGTACGATTTGTTTAAGAATTCGAACAATTACGTTTATTTCTATGTCTACGATTTAAGATATAGTACATACAAGTCAGGAAATATTCGTTGGCCCACCTACACTCGTATTATATTCTGAAGTTATATTCGAAATTAGTATAGTGGATAGTAAATTTTTGTGTTAATTGTAATTTATTAATTTGCTCTGCGTGTTTTGAATGACGTGTCTATTTTTCTTCATAGAACTACGTGTGAACATTTTTATCATAATACCTGAAATTTTTTAAAAATGTTCCCTATACTCGTGTTTTTATTTATTAAGCTTATGACATATAAATGGTTTAATATATAAGAAGAAATCTGTAATTATAATGAAATATCGTTGAAGTATAAACAGAATTAAATAGTATTGCCATATGTACCTTATTTTATTCTCGGGCTGAAATTTTGTGCTATCATCATAAAGGTTCATCTTAATGAAAATTTAATAATGTTCTGCATATGATTGAACATCATTTGATCCGGTTCAAAAAAGCTGTTATGTTGTATGCAGTGAGCGCATAGACCAAGTCGAACAGACCTTGAATTGGTAATGGTATCTATCCGACTAATTTACAAATCCAAGCACGAAATCAACAAATTACATCATAAACGCGTAAAGAATCAAAAGGAGCATCGAAGACCAAATAAGGCGCAAATAAATTCAATTCTCCTGACGACGACGTCGAACGTTGATTGTATACACGATACGGGTTATAAGGAGAACGGAATATGTGTATATGTTCGATTTTAATTAAATTTTATGTAATTTTCAATGAACACAGAACACAAACTACATATAAATGCACATATATTTGCAATTCACAGAATTTATTGAATGACGATGATGACGATGGTGATCATCATCATCATGATTTAAGTTTTTTTTTGCTAAGTGAAGCGCATCAAAACAACAAAACGTGAACGAAAGGCAACCACAAAACAAGTTACCAAGTTAAGAAGACAAGAAGATGACTTACAAGGCACGCTTTTAATTCCAATTTTATTTTGTTTAAACAAAACATGAATGAAAATTTCCATATTTGGAAAATTGAATTGTTTTTTAATAATAATAACAATAATAATGACGATAATAATAATAATGTAGAATTAATCGTCTTAATATGGTATATATTGTAATGTCGATAATGTAGTCTTTGCGGTTCATACGTTGCATATTAGATAAATCTTGCGCGATGCAATTTCCGTCGTTTTGTTCGGTGCCATTTATGGAAATTCTGATTTTTTGTTGTTGTTGTATTTGCGATTGTCTCTTCCAGTCGATCATTATATACATATAAATGTAACTGTAAATCGAATATTTAAGACGGATGGATTTACTGTTACTTATATATCTTGCGGATATCAAACATATATACTGTATATATGACAATCATATAATAATGTCATAAAAGGAAACATCTTCATTATTT